>JAJIZL010024905.1:13278-83508 GCA_023969395.1 Amblyomma maculatum | reverse complement strand
GCAGTGTGTGCATCGTGCTTAGTGTAGAGGTAGGAAAATCGTAGGCTGTATGTTGCCTGTGAGGGTGAACCTGCATTAGTTTGCTTGCAGACGAAGCGTTCGACTGCGTCATTAAATCACTCGAAAAAATGCTTTCAGTGTTACTGGCTGCATTACTTGTCGAGGTCAAAACTATTTCATTGCGTGTGCTACACATCTCATAAAGATTGGTGTTAACGGTTTTGAATGTCTGAATAAGGTCATGTCTTGCAAGAATTGCAAGCTCGTTATTTTACTGATACCATTCGTCACGCTTTTGTAGTACATGTTTGTTTCTCTGGTGAGAGTTCTTTATTATCAAAGCACCTTAGAGTGCAGCTAAATGACTATATACGATTATGAGATGGCTGTATTTTAACATAGCGTGCAGTGATTAGAAATGTGCATTACATTTTCATTGGCGCATTAACGTCCTTCAACCTCACTGCAAGCTGTACTCCATGTATCCTCTAGGTGGATTACTATTATCTTCAAATTCTTGTTGCTGGTCAGAAATAGATTTGGAGGTTGCACACAGACTCAATGTATGCTCTAATACTCCTGTGATAAGCACGTGTGTTGATGCTAAAGCTGGCTGGACCATTGTCTTGAAAACTACTGTATTTTTCCAGCAAAAGATTTGAAATATGTGGAGTAATTCCATTGCTCCTCGTATCTCCTGATGCACCTTCTTTTCTGTACATTTTTCTTATATTGTGATGTTTTGTGACACTTCAAGCCTTTTTTATGTCTCGGCTGTGATCATTGAGATGATTAGCCTACTTGAACAGCGCTAGTGTTTGTGCTATCTGCGACACATATTTTTTATTGTTGTACTTCACTGATGTATTTGATTGATTGATATGATGCCATGCATATGAGAACCATAATTTTAGGTTTTGTACACTGTTGCGAACAAGGCATGCAACTGGGCACGACAGCCTGGTTGTACTAGTGTTTTTTCAGCCCTTTGCTGCGCCGAAGAACAAAGTACATGACCAAGGTACTTGCATGACTTCCAGCAGTATTTGCATTCTGAATTTGAATGCTTGGTCAATATTGGGAAGTGTTGCTGCCTTTAATTTCTATTTAGTGAAGTTTGTATCAAAATACAGTTTTGGCGTGGGGCCGAGGCTAAAGGTGACGCACAATTAGGTCCCCTGAATAGGCCTTCGCTCCACAGTTGACACGTGCAGCAGAACGTTGCACCAAATATAAAACGAGAGCAAAACACATAAACTACAACATTAAGCATACATCAAGGGAACAGTTTCAGTAACAGTAATTGCTATAATACAACATGAACAGGAAACAAATAGTCACGTATGCTTTAAAAAATGCACCTGTTTTTTTTTTTTCTTGACGGTTAAAAAGAAGGATGATTATTCAAGTAGATCAAATATGTCCGGGTAACTGTTCAAAAGGTTAGGGATTTGGCAGTGAATTAACTGCAATCCATAGTCGGTCTTTATGGGAGGTTTTATAAAGTTCACGTTACTAAACACGTAATGTGGATGTGTGATGACAAAAGTACTTACAAATGCATTACAATCAGTTGTTTATTGTCGGTATATAAACTCGGATAGTCGTTGATTTTAAAGGGCTGTAATACTTAATATATGACCTTTTTAAAGTACGCAGACGCAGAATCATGTCTAGACAGATAGTAAATCAACCGAAGGTCTTTTGTTTGCGTAATATAAATCGTTTCCATCTTTGTTTTTGTACCCGCTTCCCATACCGACAGGAAGTACTGAACACGAGACTGGACAGTAGAAAAATGTCGTTGCCTGCTAAAGCCCACTGGGAGAAGCGGCCTAAATTATTTAGTATGCCTATGTATCTAGCAGTTTTACTGAATGCAAAGTCCACCTGGTATGACCAGCGGAGGTTTTCGTGACATGCAGCACCTAAATTCTTAGACACTTAAACACGTTCTAAGAAGCAAAATTGCAAAGAAAGTCTGATATATAAAGTTATGTTTATTGGTTTATTGATAGCTGAAAAATATATATTTAGTTTTATTAGCATTTAATATCAGCTGATTTGCACAAAGCAACGACAACCAAAGACACTACGCCATCGGCGTAAAGAATGATATTGGAAGTTCCAGGGATGTCAATATCATTAATACATATAAGAAATATACAGGGACTAGGATAGAACCTTGACGAAACCGTATATTATGAATTTAGAATACTTGGCAACATCGTTTATAACGATAAACCGAGCACGGTTTGACAGCTTCGGAGTAGAAGCGCGACACCTCATTCCGTGGAGAGGTAGTTCCTGAAAAAATCGTTGCCATTATCCTCATCATAATCAGCCTCGCTATGGCCACTGCAGGGCGAAGGCCTCTCCCATATTCCTCCAATAAACCCGGTCCTGTGCCAGCTGCATACACTTCACCCCGGCGAACTTCTTCGCCTCCTCCAGTCACCTCACGCTCTGCCGCCCCTGCTACGCTTTACTTCTCTCCAGTTTGTTACCTTCATCATTTTCTTTGTCGCGCAAGATGCGTCGGGATGTATCTCGAGGATTGTAGACGCTCGTGTGTGTTTCTACAAAGTTCCAGGTAATGCTAGTCACCGTTTGCGGCATTATCTAGACCTTTCATCGCTGCCTTTAAGTTCAGTGTTGACAAGTGAAACTAGCATTCGAAGATCGACGACCGCTGAGCCCGATTGTTTGTTGCAATCGCCACTGCCGATTGCATAGTTTTTTTGCGGGCGCAAGCGATCCCAATAAAGAGTTGATTCCTGCGAAGATCATCTCCTCATTCGTTGCCAACGGCGTTGTCACCATCACGTGACATGTGGTGGAGGTGCTGAATCCCTACATCGTGACGTACTGCCGAAAGTTGGGCGAGTTGGTTAACATTCACGATGGAAAATAGCGCGAAAGTACACGAAGGACTTCCGTGTCTCACTTCCTTCCGTCCTTCGTGTACTTTCGCGCTATTTTCCATCATGATCGTGACGTACCCCGGACCATAACACCAGTCGGAATAACCCACCTTTGGCTTTTGAGCCGCTTGGTTTCTGGTATCTTCAGGCATCACAAGTGTGTGGATAGTGCATCTGCGAAGCTCCAGAATGGATGCTTTTAGCCAGCGACTCCACGAAATGGCGTAAGGGGGTTATTAAACATTACTGTTCCCGAAGAGCAGCGGCGAACGCAACCTGTCGACAGTCAGGCTGCTTATGCTCAGTTATAGCAATGCCGCTGACTAGAATGTTTTAGATGCCCTTTTTTCTATGTACAATTGTCGGCGGGACGAAAGGGTGCGAACCAGGCGACTTACGGCGGGAACAAGATGGCAGTTTGGTGTAAGCTAGAGGGCTTGAGGTACTGAATGTGAACGGTCTCGCGTCCGCGCCGGCAGAGGTCATGAGATGAAGTAAGACATTCGCAACATAATATACGAATTGCGGTCAAAAACTCGGCATGGGCGTCCGAAAATGATAATTTTGGCAAAAATAAGTACATATTTGGCAAGAACTTTCGAGGTCTTTCCAGCAGTATTGGAGGGCATCCACAGCCACACATTTCATCCAGACGAGAAGTACGGTTTCGTGCCTTAGTTGTCATGGTGGGATTTATGGTATACTTGGCGTTAGTAGTGAGTACGCGAGCCATGTCTCGACATTAGTCCGCACATCTGACGGCTTGAGAAACAGGATTACATTCACATATGTCAGGTTGATACGGGAGTTGGGGTCGATTGTATCAGACCGATGACAGCCGCAAAGGAAAAAGAAATGAGAAAAGCCATTAGTATGCCGTCTTGAGATATTGTAAGTGTTACATACGGAAGGACGAGGTCCCAATTTGAGTTGTTGGAGGCGACGTACATAAACAGCATGTCTCGAAGGGTACTGTTTAAGCGCTACCGCTTAACCTTGCGCCTCACTGAGCTCAGTGGGGCCCTTATAGTCTGGGGATAATAGGCGGAGGTAGTTGCACTTGGTAAGCAGGGCTTCCACATGATCCCCAAGAAAACGCTTTCGCTACCCCTTAGCAGCTCTGGAGGTGCGCCCTTAGAAGAACAAAGCGCCGAAAAACTAAGGAAGCTACTTTTGACTGTATGGCAGATGGTCTATACACAGCTGGTCTGATGATGAATCGTTACAATGGCTCAGCAGTTGCCGGCCGCAGTGTAGGGAAGCAGTCTGTAGAACTGATGCAGGCGCGGACCGTTGAGATGGCTAGTGAAGTTCGCAGGTGAGGGAAGAGCGAACATAATTGTGTTGGAAGGTAAACTTCCCATGCCAGTAATAACGCAGCCAGAGACGAACATATGAGTGACGTGTGCATGACCGATTTGTGGATCAGCCTAAAAAGTCACAGACATGATCATAGCTGCCAGGGAACAACGAGAAACCACTTGCTGCCATCTACGCTGTAGTTGCGGCGGTAGAGGCGGTTGTCACGAGTGGAGTAGTGGAAAAATTGCAATGGAGAGTACGCGGTGGAGAAGCAGCAGTAGGGTTGAAAAGAAACTCGACAAGTAATCTACCTTTGGCCAGTCCTGACGACATGTTGATGGGAATCGACGGCGCGGATTCGCCGGGAAAGGGAAAGGTTCACAACATCAGCTAGAAATAGACAGCGAGAAAGGGTGTCGGCATTTGCGGAAAGAGTGGTGACCATCGCGCCCATCAATCATAATATAACGACGAAGAGGCCATCTTGTAGTACGCTAGACAGGTATTTCAGTTAGAGAAGCCAGCTAAGTGCACTTTGGCCAGTCGCTACCTCAAAAAGACGGCCTTTAAGAAGGTAAGAACGAAACGTATTACGAGCCAAAAAAGCAGCTAAACACTCTTTTTCAGTAGTAGAGTAATTAGATTCAGGCTTCGTGAGCGTATTGCTAGAAAAGGTGAGCATGTTTTCAGCGTTGCGAGGTCTTTGCTGAGCGAGCATCGCGCCCAGACCTACACGACAGACGCCCGTGGGCACCTTGGTAGGTGGTTATAGGTCGACGTGACGCAAGACTGGCGGTGCCGTGAGGATGTAGCGCAAATTAGTGAAGGCATCAGCGCAGGTTGGCAACCACAGCGAAAGATCGCAACCTCCGGACAGGAGTTATGTTGAAGGAGCAGCGATGGTAGCAAAGTGTTCAATAAAGCTACGAAGGTAAGAGTACAGCCCGAGGAGGCTACGTAGATCTTTAATGAAAGTAGGCTTGGCAAACTTCTCTACAGAGGAAATTTTGGCGGGATCTGCGGATACACCTTTGCTGGAAGCGACGCGGCCGCGAATAGTGAGCTGGCGTGCGGCAAAAGAAAACTTTTTTTTTTAAATTGAGCTCCATCATCATCATCAGACTGCAGGTCAAAATGTGCCTAAGACAGTAGAGGTGTTTGTCACAACAGGGAGACGATGAGCAAAGACGATGACGTTAAGGTAACATAGCTAGGCCTTCCACATTAGGCCACGCAAAATGGTGTCCATCATCCCCTCAAATGTTACAGGTGTATTGCAATGACCGAAACGTATAGTATAGATTTGTACCAGCCGTCGGGAGTTACAAAGGCGATTTTCGTAATCAGCTGTCCAGCGGATTCTGCCAGTACCTGGAACGTAAATATCCGGAAGAAAAGGGCTTAGCCCCTTGGAAACGTCGATACCATCGTAGAAACTCGTGAGAGGGTAGACGTCCTACGGCGTAATCTTATTCACCAGGCGGTAATCGTCGCAGAAGCGAATCGAGCCATTTTCTTGTTGGCCCCGGCTGCCACATTTATCGTTTCAAACTGCGCACGCTTTTCCCTGTTTTCATTGGTGTTTGCCTGGGCAGCGCGATTGTGTGTGAGCGAGCAGGCAATCGTAAGGCGGGATGTCAGCTGCGAAACGGCGAGGGTAGATACGTGCGTCGGAAGCAAGGCTCGGGGCATTTTTTTTGCACGGCGTGAGGCCAGCGCGGGGCGGCCAGCGAGTGTGACGAGCCAGCGGGATGTACAGGGTTATCCACTTCTAGCTATAACAGGGGCACCGCTTTCTAAGGAACATTGCGTCGGATCCAGGCACTTATCGAAGCAAAACGATATATGCACAGTGAGACGCGGGGGTGATGCTTCGCATGGCATGCTGTCTAGCTTCATGGACTGGCCAGGTCGGACGAAATGATGCTTTGAAAGCAGTGGCCGTGTTATAGCTAGAAGTGGATCACCCTGTACACGGACGACGGAAGGAAGATCTGTGAGACGAAGACAGAAGCAGTGCCTGCAGAAATGGCCCAGGCATATTTGCGTGAGTTGCTGCGACACGAGGAGTAATGTTACTTGCTAGTTGTTTACCCTATCGTCGTCCTATTCGAGCCGCAGTGTGTTTTGTTGTGCCGCGGTAGAGCCCTTACCCTTGTTTTGTTTTATCCTTGGCAGACTATTGTGCGCGTCGACAGCATGTTTCAAGCGCTGTGGCGTTTCTTTTGTTTGTTCTTTCTTTTTATGAAATGCTTTTCCGTTTATTTGGAAATTAACTGGTGTTTTTAAAGATACTGGAACGTGACTTGTCGGGTGAGACCATGGCTTGCAGAGCCGTTTTATGAAGGCTTTCAATTTTTTTGGCGAGCACAATATGTGAAACCCAAGGGCTGATGGAGGGCTGAATAAGGCCTTTTGGAACATTACGTTCGCTTTGCCTTCAGTAGGCTGGCGTTCGGTTACAGACACACGATAGGGGCGGTGTCGGAGTGTTTTTTTGCGCGGTGGTTTCGATGCTAGTAGTGACAGTAGAGGTTTGGCCTAAGGGATTTTGACGGGAGTCGAAGGAGGAGCGGAACTATTGAAGTTGGTTCAATAGCTGCGTGGGCTTCAGCGGATAAAGTTTGGCGTCGATGGAATTGTTGGCCAGGTCTGTAGAGGAAGGAGCGGGCGCAGATGAAGGCGTACTGAGCGCAGTCATGCGGAGTGCTGCATGTCGTCAGGCTCCTCAGGGATCAGAAGAGATGGTATTGGCTGAAGACTCCCGAGACCTTCACAACAGCGCAAAGCAGTAGGGGAGTTCAACGGGTTAAAGGCTCATAACATTTAGAGGCCTGCGGAAATAGTGAGCTCATCATACGGCAATTGAAGGCCCTTGCGGCGCAGAAAGGTATAAGCTGGCGTGAAGGGTACAATTTCATTGCTTGTAGAGTAACAAACGACAAGAGCAAGCAGAAACAAGTAGGAAGGAAGGTTGATATCTTAGGTGAAGAGATCTTTAAAGCCGGAATTGGACGGATCAGTGTTGGCAAGATATCAGGTAAAGCCGAAAACATGACTTTAGCGCAAGCGCAATCGATTATAGCAGCCTCATGTGACTTGGAAGTCTGAGCTGAGGGCGGCTACATGTGAAAAAAAAAGCAGCACGATGCAGTGAATTCAGTACAATGTCCTGGATCGAACATGGGGTACTTGTGTGGTGCACGCTTCCAACGGCATAATGTGCTCAGTGGTGGCTCTACGCAGCGAGTCCTGCAACTGGCATCTTCACTTTCTGTATTGAGCAACGAATTACTGAAATCCCGGAACCGGTAAGACGACATCTCAGACAGAATTGCCCTCTGCCAAAACTTCAATAGGGTGCAGATGAATGATGAGGTCTTTGTAAGTTTGATGGGGACGCAGTTCTTTCCTAAGGAACTGTGAAGCCAAGTTTTCCTTTTGAGAATTCTTAAGACGTCGAAACGGTAAAATGGAGCGGCGACATTGCGAAAGGGAATAGCGGCTCCAGAAGGCGCGATGTTTTGGAGAAAAGGAACGACTTTATGTTTGGCCATCAGGTGCGGCGTACTCACGCGATGGATGCCACTATCTGGAAGATTGGTGAAGTGATGCTGGCTCTGGGTAACAAGGACAGCAATAGCCGGCGGTATGACCAGGTAATACGTAAGAGTCTCAATAGGACGATTACCATTTGTCCGCCATAGGTTGCTTACTCGTGAAGCTAGTCGATGTTAGGTTGATGCCGACGCTTGTAATTGCACTGAAATCGCAGTGTGGTCGTCAGTCGAGGTATAGCAAGGATTGTGACGTAAGCTCATCTACCGGCGATAATTGTTGGGACGACGTCGGTGTAAGTCACGGGCTGGCAACGGGTATAAGAACGCCGGCTTAAGTCAGCGGAACTGGCACTGATGGTGGATGGCACTGCCTCAGTATCATGCCCTTGAATGCGTTGACTAAGAGCAGGTACCAATTACGGTGCTTGTTTTTGAGAGCAGGGCAGAAGTGAAAGCTGACGCGCCAGGTCTTCCCGAAAGAAATCTTTTCTGCTGCAGCATACAGGGTCTGCCGGCTGCAGGCGTCAATTCGAGAAGCCGTTCCACTTACGCTGGGTGCTGGCGAGTGAGCGCTTTTCCTTGCGCAGCTCTTCGACGCTCTGGTAGGTCATAAAGTGTTGGACAACAGTGCGCAAGTCACGGGCTAACAACAACTCAAACCGTCATCATCTATGCCTTTTAAAATCGGGTTTATCTTCTGCACTTCCGACATGTTGCAGTCGACTCGTTCGCATAAGTCGATGATATATTCTAGGTAAACTGTAAATCTTTAGCCGATATGCTGCGACTGTTCACATAAGTGCAGCCCAGCGCGGAGATTTGTGACTTCCGGGCGACCACATAATTTAGAGAAATTCATTTTGAAGGCGATCCAATTTCGAATCTGCCCCTTGTGGTTCGGAAACAAGTTATCGACACCGGTAAGATAAAATACGACGTTGCTGAGCTCTTTGTCGTCGTCCCATATGCTGTAGAGGCTCTCCCGCTCCTAGAAAGTGAGCCAATCTTCGCCATGGTCGTCGGTCTCGCTGAACACAGCCGGGTCCCGCTAGCAAGGGGAGGTGACAAAGGTGGCATTCGGACCAGCCTGCTCGGCTTTGTGTCTGACGTCCTCAGGCATCACATGTGTTAGGAGAGTGCGGCTACGGAGCTAGAGGTTTGATGTTCTTAGCCAACGACTCCACCAAATTTAGGATCGAGGTTTATTCAAAGGCACTATGGAACCGGAGAGCAGCGGCGAGCACAGCTTGTAGACAGTCAGAGTGAACAAGCGCAGCGGTAACCATGTCACTGAGTGAAACGTTCCATGCGTACGTCTTTCTCTTTACAGGAAGATGATGTCCACGTGGGCAGTCCCTCTGCCCATAAATCCCATAGTCGATATAGTCGCGGTGTGGTGCGTGTACGAGTTTCATTTAAGGAGAGCATACTAATTTCTTTGGTCGGCTTACCCGTGCATTATGAGCTTGACTCCGAGTATAAGATTGAAGCCGTCTGTCATTCGGCTAGTTTTAGGTTGGCAGGCAGTGCGGTGTATAATGCAAGATATGGCAGTGTGGGAAAGGAAGACATGACCTCTGCCAGATTGCACCTCATGCTCCGCGCTCTTGGGACGACCAAGACGATGCGACAGCAATAGATCAAATTATACGGCTGCTGTGGTGGTTAGGATACTTCCTCAACAACGAGGTGGAGTATCTAGCTGCCAATAATTTAACGGTTACAAGAAACCGAGCTGGAAAATGACCCAATGAGTTCAATGCCAACAAGATCGAAATGACTTACCGTGCATGGTAGCAAAATGTCGATATTGAAGTTGACAGCATGGTTGGCTCAATAGCCTGGAGAATTCGTTCCTAAACCATGTTTGGCCATGTATAGATCAATGCCTAAAGCAAAACGGATCTTAAAGAAGCTTTCGCTTTTCCTCGCTATGTTTAACAGATATACACCTTGGCCTTTTTCCGTTACATGTCGTGATGGCGTACAGTTCTTTGTTCAGACCACAGCAGAATGTTCAGAATGAGTGAGCAACAATTAGGGCATTATGGAAAAAATGGCTGCGAGTTTTAATTGGAACATAAACTACTGAACGTGTACATCGCCAAAACGAGGTATACCAAAACCTTTTGCAAATTTGATGGTCACTGGTGTCATACGACCATGATTCTGGCGCCGTTCTCCGTTCAACCTATTTCATTGTATTATCACATCTAGTCTTGTTTTGCTCCTTCGCGTTCAAAAATAAAACTCTAAGTGAGCCCTTATTTAGGCGAAAACGTTAAGTGACTATGTCCGCATTTTCGTTTCATGAAACGTTCCCAGCACCATTGTGTTCTTTAGTAAAGAGTTAGGGGCGAAATGGTTGTATGAGGTAGAAAATGAATCAGTCATTCCAGATATCAAATTTGATGGATTTGGAACGATTAGGCAATTATTAGAGGCAAAATAGTCAGCCAAATGTCGAAATAGCACGGACGGGTATATTGTCTAGGGACGTACAAACCGGTAGTGACGTTACGCCAAGTTGGAAGTTGTCGAAATTGTGACAAAAAAAGCACACCTAAGTCAAATTAGGGGCTCAAATTAAGGAGAACATAATTAATTCATACAAAGCAAGAAAAATGAGGCAATTAAGACAGTGTGCGAAAAGAGTAAAAATGATGTGCTCGCGGCGACGTCATAACAGCGCGGTTTGCACGACGACCACCAGCTGTGACGTCAAGACAATTTTTTAAAACGCGTGACGTCATAGGAGACGGTGGCGGCGCGCTGGGAGATGGCGACGCAATCGAAGTAAAAACGGGCGCAGCTTTTGGTACCATGATGTGCCTTAGCAGAACATTACACCATGGAAAAGGTGGCGGCGTGCACGTCGCTTCCGCTTAGGCTTGGATTGCGGCAGTAGTTGCCTTGCTTTCGATGCCTGTTGGAATGTGCCGTGCCAATGCGCGTACATGATAAGTTGCAATATGAAAGAGCATCAATTCTTTCGGTTTATTCCAATGTAGATCCGCATCGTGATGTGTAATATATTTGTTTTTTGCTCGCAACAAGCTACAATGGTCACATGTGTGCTTGTCGTGGTCAGATTGAACAGGCAGCTTTAATTCCTTTTCGTGCTGGTCTATGTACCATCCTTGACAAAAGTAACCAGGCTGCATGTTCCGCTTTTCAGTCGGGTATTAAAAATTCGTACCGCTTCTGAAGCTGTAAATCTGTACAAAGTAAAGGCGAGCTGCTGTCCTCATTTCTTAACAAGTTGTGAGCCTCTGGGAATTAATGCTGGCTTTAGAATACAAGCGAGAAGCGAAATAAGGAGAGTGGTTACTTTTGACAAAGGCGGTACATCAGCAGCGAACACTGAGTTTTCACAAGGTTTCTTGTGCGTCTCGAGGACTCGGGTACGAATTTTGACAGCATAAGATATGAATTTTCTCACACTTGAGTCATTTAGGGAGTGAATATGTAATAATTTCATTAACATGTACTATGACATTGTTTTATATATGGCACCCCCAACCGTGGTGGCGAGTTGGTTAGGCTCGACTATACTGTGTCCAAGAATGCGGGATCAAATCTAGTCTCTGGTGGGTGCTTTTTGATGGAAGTGAAAAGCAAGGCGCCTGTGTGCTGTGCGATGTCAGTGCATGTTAAAGAGCATAAGGTTGCCGAAATTTCCGGAGCCCTCTACTACGGCGTCTCTCATAACCTGAGTCGCATTGGGACGCTAAACCCCATAAACAAAACCAAACCATACATGGGAACCTCAATTAGCAATACTAATTCTATTAAACTCGCTAAGAGACAAAATGTACAGGTGGACAAATGCTCATTTGGCTGACATGGAAATATGGAGTCCAAATGGTGTTTTTTTTATATGTCAGTATAATTCACATATATTTAGAAAACTATTCCTATTTCACTGGAATGTCGTCCAAAATGCACATGGTAATTAATGTCTGTTAAGCTCTTGGCCTTTACCTTTAGCACACCTTTCATCAAGTGTTACTGCACATCATATGTCTAAATTTTCACTATTTGGCAAATTTTTGATTTTGACACGAGGGGCTCATACTTTAGTTGCAGATTTCTCTAGCTTAGCTCGTACGCTGAAAGCGCCCTCCTTTATTGTAGACCTTATTTGCTATAAGATATCGCGGGTGGCATGAGTCTCCTCCATGGTAATATTGTACTGCATCTCTCAACATATCCTCACTACTGAAGTGAGGTTCGAAACTAACAGATCAAGCTGAGGAATGCAACATTCGTAGTTATTGCTTGAAGGAAAGTAATTACTGTGCTGCAGTTCACAACGTCGACAGTCGTGGGGACATATCTTTCATAGAAAATGACACGCAGCTACACCCCCCTCCCTCTCAAATCGTTTTTCGTGTCATGGTCGCAAACAAATGGCACACGTTGAGCCTGCAAGCGCGCTCACGTTGTTACTAGAAAAAAAAGTCCAGGCTCCTGTGCACTACTGATAGATCATATTCACGTAGGGGATATATATATATATATATATATATATATAATTTTTAATTGCAACAGGAGATGTCTGTCTGGTGATGAGCCTAGCATACTACTCCTGATGAGGGTAGAGGGATGAAGGTGACAGAGTATGGTAGAGGGGAGGGGGAATGAATGAAAAAAATAATTGTCGTCATATACTTTCACATACACATAATCCACAAAGATGAATTTTAAAGGGTCTCAATCAACCCTGTGGACCTAAGAAAAGTTAATAAGGCCTTTGCAGCTCGCGCAGCCGAAGACGCGTCACACCAGGGACCGAGGACATGCTCAAGGCGTAAGGTTGGGTCTTTAGCGAAGCCTAAATTATTACGCCGTGTCCTGCGATGTGCAGTAAACTTTTGTAAGGAGGTTCAAACTCTTCACACACATCACATGTAGACCACCGAGGGCTGCTGGCTGCCCCTTTTTTATTTAACAAGTAGATTGTGTATGACACAATTATTCGGATTCGGTGTAGACAGCTACGATTTCATCTGTTCAAATTGTAAGGAATTCAAAAGATGCAAGTCGGATCTATTCGGTATAGTGGTCGGAATTGATGATTCGGGTCATACAACAGAGAGCGCTGAAATCGCCATGATGCAGTGGCACAAGTCTTGCTGCATATCTTCGTGAGAATGGAATTTGAATTTTCTTTGAGGAGTCTTCAGGTAGTACTTTCGCAGTGGCGTCGGCGTAGTCATTACCCGCAATGCCGTAGTGAGCAGGTAACCAAGTAACCACTGTAGCACAATGTGGTGAGTCAGTTCATAGGTCTCAGTGTGAAGCTTATTTAAGTCAACGACGAGTTGTTCCTAAAATCTTGATAATTTAAGGAATTGTAGTGCAGCGCTAAAATCACTGAATATAAAAATGCTGCAGGGGTTGTAGAATCTATAGTGTTTCGAGGCACACTCCGTCGTAGTCGAAACAGTTCGCCGACAGTGACACACCCGCAGACAACCAGAGCCTAGCTTCAGCGTCGTGGTACTTCACTAGTCTAGACCTTCGTCATCGTCTCCGTGACTGCGTACCGTAACAATATATCCCGCGGAAAACGCACAGTCCCGGTTCGTAGACTACGCAGTGGAACGTGAAATATGTTTTAGGACGTGCGACATGCACAACTTGTGGATGAGTGTTTGTAGGAGACTTGTGATGCACAGGCATAATCTCGTACGTAACGCCAGTAAGTTGCCGCAAGACGCGGTAAGGGCCCACGTAGCAGGGCAGAAGTTTCTCGCACATGTCTACACGTCGGAATGGGAGCCAGATGAGTACGACGGAGCCAAGAGGGTAGTAGGCGTCTCGGCGCTGGAGATCGTAACGGTACTTTTGAGAACGCTGAGACGCACCAAGCCGGTCTCGAGCAATGTGACGAGCGGAAATTGCGCGCGCGACGGCATTAGAAGCCTAACTGCCGGAGGAGTCGTCAAGAGGCAGTAAGGTGTCGAAGGGAAGTATGGGTCGCGGCCGAAGATTAGATAAAAGGTTGAGTATCCGATGGTATCATGCCGTGAGAAGTTATAGGCGAATGTTATGAAATAAAGAGACGTCCCACCACGGTGATGGTCAGAAACAGAAATGTCGGTCAGTGTACAATTAAGGCGCTCAGTAAGACCATTGGTTTGTCGATGGTAGGACGTTTTGAAGTTGTAGCGCATAGCACATGAGCGGAGAAGGTTATGAACAACTTTAAAAAGGAAGCAGGGACCGCAATCGGTGAGCAGTTGACGAGGAGCGCCATGAAGCAAGATGACGTCATGCAAAAGAAAGTCTGTTACGTAAGAGGTACCGCTGGTAGGAATAGCTCTAGTTATGGCATTCCGGTTGGCGTAATCGGTCGCTGCGACAATTAATTTGTTCTCTGAAATCGATGTCGGAAATGGCCCAAGCAGACCGAGACCAACCCAAGAAAAGGGCTTAGTCGGAACTGCGAGAGGTTGCAGGGGCCCACTAGAGTGAAAGGACGGTGTCTTCCTGCGCTGGTACAGCTCACACAGTGCGACGTTGCGACGAAAAGAGCGGTAAAGGCCAGGCCAGATGAATCGCTGTTGAACATTGTCGTATGTATGTGACACTCCCATGTGCCCTGCTCTAGGAGTATCATGAAGGTGCGCAAGAACAGAAGAGCATAGTTGTGTCGAGAAGACACGCAAAAGGTCTACATCATCTGGACGCATATACCGCGTCGATATAATGCGTCAGTAGCAGCAAAAACATACTGAATGAACGGATCGGAGCTGTCGTTGCGCATGGGGTCAATAATAGGGCGCAGGGAAGGATGACGACTCTGCTCGAGGCCGACGTGGAGAAAGTTCTAGATGGACAAAACGCAGTCGTCAGCAATATTGTCAGGAAGTTCAGGAGGGCCAACGGGGTGTGGAGACAAGCAGTCGGTGTCTTGATGTAGGCGGCCTGACATGTAAACATTAGTAAACGTGTATTATTTAAACCCCAAGGCCCAGTGACATAAGCGGCCGGTAGAGTCCTTACGTGAGGACAGCCAGCACAAGGCTTGATGGTCCGTCACTATGCTGAAGGGCCGCCCAAACAAAGAAGGGCGGAATTTGTCAACGCTCAAACTGCGAGGCATTCACACACTGTAATGGAGTAATTGCGCCATGACGGAGTGGTACTGGGCAATGATGGCATCAGTCAGTGTATGTCCGCTAGCGTCGGTGTGCATTTCTGTAGGTGCAGATCGGTCGAAGTTCACCAGGACCGGAGGAGCGGTGGGGGCGGAAATGAGCGTTGTGAAACCCTGAGCTTGCTCACCGCTCCACGAGAAATTTAGTATTTCTGCAGAAGTGAGGTAAGCGGACGTGCTAGGTCAGCGAAGTTAAGAACGTAAGTAGGAGCAGAACCCGAGAAAACTTCTCACATGACTTGTATTACCTGTAGTAGGCAACTCGCGGACTGCACGATCTTTATCAGGGTCGGGCTGCACACCGTTTGCGTCAAACGTCCTAGAATTTTGATCTGGCGGCGGCTGAAGCCGCTTTTTTTTACATTGAGTTGAAGACCGGCGCGGTGGAAGACGGCCAGTATCGTAGAAAACCGTTGAAGGTGAAGCCGTGACTGCGTACCGTAACAATATAATAGCTTATCTCAGAGCTGTTAACTCAGTAGCAATAGCTGAAGTGCAATGACTGAGTGTTGTCGAGATTGTGCTGCGCATTGATGGTATGCACACGCCGATGGATGAAGAAACAGCTGTAACAGAGCCATCAGTATAGATGTGGCAATGTTGACAGCAGCAAGCACACATGGGCTCAAGGCCGAAGTTTTTAAATGAGTCCTGGGATGTGGGCTTTATTTTTGATGCCAGGTATGGTCGTCCAAATTTGCCACGAAGCAAACCTTCATGGCTGAAAAGATAAGTGGACTGTGCGTTGATATTGCGGAGCAGGTAGATAGGAGAGTGCTGTCATACTTTGCTCTGAAAATGGATGGGTAGGTGTACGTGCAAAGCGTAGCTGGGCACGAAACAGCTCCTGTGGTATCACCACGGTTACAGATCGACGTCTGCCCTCTGCCAGAGTACCCAATGTGTAGGTGTTCTTTGGAAGATTAATGCACATTCTCATGCATTGCTTCAAGCAGTTTTATGCTTGCCTGCGAGAGGCTTCGAAGAACAGGGCGGCTATAACGCAGAAGGCCTTCACAAAGTGCTCCATAAAGTCGTATTAAGGAATCGGTAGAGCAGTCTCTTCTGGTTGTTGAGAGCGTACGAAATATAGATACGTAGGAGGAGAGTTCGATCTTAAGTTGTTCAGCGCATGTTGACCAAAAAAGAGACTTGTCAAAAGTCACACCTAGAAATTTTTGGTAGCTGACATGGTATAGGACTGCAAGAACTTTTAGCATGTAACGGGAGAAATCACGTCGTGAAAATAAAATTGCTCCGCACTTTTCAGGAGATATAATAAGACCTCGCTTGTTTAAGAATAATACAATGCACACTATTGCTTTATGTAGTCAGACTTGCACAACGCGCCTGTTTCTTTCCGAGCACCATATACAGATGTTATCTGCATAGAGGGAGAGTTGAATATTAGGTGGCAAGGAACTGTCCAAACCAAGAACGGAGATAGTGAAGAGGGTTCGAATTAGAATCCCCGCCTGAGGAACGCACCGAGACACATGTAGGGAAGTGTCACCTTAATCCGTTGACATGCAAGTTGTCCTATCACGAAGATAATCAGAAAACCAGTTGTACATTCGACCGCCAGTACCAATAGAACGTGAAGCCTACCAAATCGCCTCATGCGTGACATTATCATGAGCTTCTTTAACGTCAAGAAGACAGCAATAATACTAGACCGCACAGCTTTGCTGCGGCTGAAAGAGTTGGCATAATCAAAACCGTTATCAATGCTGCTTCGGCCTTATCGGAAGCCAGACATTAACAAGAGGTAAATTCTCCTATTTATCAGCTCCCAGGTAAGGCGTGAATGAACCATTTTTTTTCATCAGTTTCCCAACACAGCTTAACAGTGCAATAGGACGATAAGCGTTTATGTCAATTGATGGCTTGACAGGTTTAAGGACTGGTATTACGCGCGCAGACTTCCAGCTGGCTACAAGTCTGCCGGCTCTCCAAGAGTTGTTATGACGATAACCAGCTGAGGTTTGACTTTTCTTCCTAGACGCGACAGCGAAATGTAGCTAACACGATAAGGTCCTGGGCAAGACCGTTTGTTGGTAGCTGCTAGCACGCCTTCAATTTCTTCCATAGTAAATAGTTCGTCTATAGAAGAAGTGTTGAGCGATGGCACAAGGGTGGGGAGCACATTTTTCAGTGAAGAAGCTGCTGATGGAGCAATGATCTTTGAACCGAAAGCCTCTGCTATATGAACGCAAGTAGTATTGGCATTTTGAGCCACGCACTCAAAATGATGTATTTGTGAAGACTGGCTTCTTAGGCTCCGTACAATACACCATATGTAAAGAAGACAAAGAACGGAAAATGCTGCGGCATCGCCATCACCATCGCTTGGCTCCGGCGCCCATCTCTCGTGCTGAAGCTGTGCCCTGCGGCTGGCAATTCGACCCTGCTCTGCCCGAATTACTGGCAGCGCTAGACGTTCAAACGAACTATTAAATCCACATCTCACTTGGTGGAGGTCAATCTGAGGTTCCCTGTACCCATCTCGCCCTGGAACTTCGCAGCAGAACGTTGACTACACCAATGACGGAGCCGACTTCATTGCACCTACCTCCGCCCGTCACCTGCACAGGTGCGATTCGTCAACGGGACCCCGCTACCTTCAGTGGAAGCAGCGATGACGACGTCGACGATTGGCTGACCACTTACGAACGGGTCAGCCGTCACAATAACTGGGACGACAACCGTAAGCTCACCAATGTCATCTTTTACTTGAGCGACGTCGCTAATCTGTGGTTTAGAAACCACGAGTCGGACTTTACTACCTGGGCGAGTTTCAAGACGAAATTTTTTGATGTCTTTGGCCGCCCCGCCGTCCGAAAACTCCGCGCGGAACAGCGTCTTCGGTCGCGACTGCAGCTACCCGGTGAAACGTTCACCAGTTACATTGAGGACATTGTTGATATGTGTCGTCGCGTTGACCCGACCATGACCGAGGCCGTTAAGATACGTCATGTCCTCATAGGAATTGATGACGGCGCTTTCAACATGCTCGTCGCCAAAGGCCCCACGACGGTCAAGGAAATCTACGACCTATGTCAAAGCTACGACGAACTCCGCAAGGAGCGTGTTTTGATTCGCCAGCCTCAAGCATCACTTGCTGGACTAGTCGCGGAGAGGGAGTCATCTAGCCTCTCTGAAAACATCAAGGCTTTTGTACGTCAGGAGGTCGCACGACAACTGTCCCTGCAGCCATATGTTAAGGAGTCGTCACCAACTGGCCTTGTTCCGGAGCTTCGCCGTGCAATCCAACAGCATGTATCTGAAGTCCTCCCTAATTCTGTTCCTCAATCACCTCCGGTCGCACCCTCAATGCCGTTCCCCACGCCCACAATTTCATCGTCCGGCGTTGCGCCACTGAGCTATGCTCCAGCATTCGCGCCGGCTCCTCCCCAGGTATTGCGTCGCTCATATGCCGAAGTTACTTCAAGTCCACCTCCTGAGCCAGCATATGCCTATGCTTCGCCCCCTATGCGTTCGGCACCAACAGCGTTTGCTCCCCCCTTGCGTCAGAGACTGCTGCACTTCCCGCGGCGACAGCTCGAGAGGTAGCCCATTTTCTTCTGCACCACTTCATTCTTCGACACGGCGCCCCCCGCGAGCTACTGAGTGATAGAGGTCGTGTCTTTCTTTCCGAAGTAGTCCAAGAGCTCCTGTCGTCTTGTAAATCGATACATCGAGCTACAACTGCGTACCACCCGCAAACAAATGGCCTCACGGAGCGCTTCAACCGTACGCTTGGGGACATGCTCGCAATGTATGTTACATCTGAATCTGGAAGCTCGAACTGGGACCAAGTACTGCCATTCGTAACGTTCGCGTACAACACTGCCACCCAAGCAACAACTGGTTTTTCGCCCTTCTTCCTCTTATACGGCCGTGAACCATCATGTACTCTGGACACAATTTTGCCATACCATCCAGATGCCTCTGAGTACAGTGCTTTGTCAGACATTGTACAGAAGGCCGAGGAATGCCGTCAGCTAGCTCGCACGTTTACCTCCAACACTCAAGGCTATCGCAAAGATCAGCATGATACCGATACTCCTGCTCCCACGTTCCAGGCCGACAGCTTCGTTTGGCTATGCGTTCCTGCCACCAACAAACTAGACACCAAATACCACGGACCTTATCGCGTCTTGGAACGCACATCCCCTGTGAACTACGTCATCGAGCCAGTCACCCCTTCTTCCGACCACCGCCGTCGCGGCCGCGAGATTGTCCACGTTAGCCGCCTCAAGCCATATTACAACCCTCTGGTCGTCTCTTCTCCCTGAGTCGCCAGAATGGCGACTTCTTCACGTGGGGGAAATGTAAAGAAGACAAAGAACGGAAAATGCTGCGGCATCGCCATCACCATCGCTTGGCTCCGGCGCCCATCTCTCGTGCTGAAGCTGTGCCCTGCGGCTGGCAATTCGACCCTGCTCTGCCCGAATTACTGGCAGCGCTAGACGTTCAAACGAACTATTAAATCCACATCTCACATAGTTTAAAAAGAGGATTTCTAGAATCAAATTTTGCACAAAAAGGTCTCTATTCTCCTCTTGCCAGCTTGCCCAAATGACATTGAACGTGTTTTTGTACTCGCTTCGAAATATGGATGTGTCTCTAGAAAGTGTCCTGAGCGCTCGCTTTTCTACTCTACTACGCATTGGTCTAAGTGTTTTATATTAAGCGTCAACAGCTGAGTACACCTTTGGCACGTGCAGGACTCTCGTGTGCAACGTTTGCGCCTGTGCGATTGCAGCAATAAAGGCCGAACCACATGGCAGCGTTTTTCGGCACCGCGTCAGCCTCTCGGCTATTAACGTCACCGGAGGCGCAATTCTGGCCCTTGAAGCGAGGCGACGCTGAAACACGCAGGTATCTGGCCATGCCAGGTCTCAGCGTCGACGCCGGAAATGATTCGCAGGTGGGGACCAATGACAGGCCACGCACGGGCAGCTGAAGGAAATAAAGCACCTACCGACACAGGCGCTACTCGTTTCCGCTGAAGCCAGAGCTCTTCATTGTCCGCGCGCATGTCTTGACCTGTGTTCCCCTTGCCTCCCCCAACCTACCCAGTAAGTATCCGTCGTCGTTGAATAGGACGATATTAGCTATGGACAAGGGACAATTGTTAGAACTTCCAGTATTTCCCCACGCCTTGGCTTGCAGACGCCAGTTCGTACACTGTCATGTGTTTGGTCGCCCTCCCCGGCGCACGCCGAGCGCCGACGCTCATAATGAGACGCTGACGCGACGCCGAAGAAAGGCTGACATGGGGTCGAGAATTAAAGGATTCATAATTTATGTTTGACATGTCCCGCATCTCTACGGCATCAGCAAAAGCTTCTCAATTCGTGTAGCAAATGCATGCCGCTGGGAGGCGAGAGAAAAGCCACCAACGTCAATGTATGTCGGTAGGGGATCGCTTCCGTCAGTCTCGACGTCTGCAGACCAGGTTGTTGCAGCTGACAGCTCAGTAGGGATCATGATGTCAAGCACACTGGACCTTGCTCCTTGCTAGTAAGTTGCTTGGCCACCGTTGAGAAATGTTAAATGATTGAAAGGTGCGAATTCCAAAAGCTGCCGGCCTCTGACTTTCGATCTGACAGCTCCCCAAGCAGGATGATGTGTTTTGAAATCTCCCGTTATAATGTGCGGCACAGGGGTATTCCACACAATATCTTGTAGGCGTTCAAGATTAAAATTAAAGCGAGGTGAAATATGGGCAACAATTACTGTAAACTGCATGCTGTGCACTTTAGAGTGCCTGCAGCGTACTCTTTATGGGGATCAGTTCGTATGGGATGCTGGATGAAGTTGACATCTTTCCGGATAGCCAGAAAAACTTTACTGAGGTCCATACCAGTGTTTGATTGCAGCACTACGTAGCCAGCCTGAAAGGCGGATTTCAGTATTGAGCCGAGATTCTGATATAGCAAATATAGGGAAACGTTGCTTGACGACGAAATGTCGAAAGTGGGAGAGGTGGGGACGGAGGCTGCCGGCATTCCATTGAAAGATTGAAAGGCCTTATTCAAAATGACTTGCACGCTGGGTAGAGTAGTGGACTGATTGACTGATACCGCCATTGAGCGAGGAGAGTGGTAAAAGAAAAGCGCGAACCGCGTCAACATGTGAGCACAGTTGGGAGCTGGAATATTCAGCTTCTCTGAATTCCGGGATGTACACCTCGAATGAGGCTGTTGGGCAGAAATGTCTTGTAGGCTTGGTACAGATGGTTGATGAACCTCCGATCGTTGTCAAAGAGGAGCAAGTCCAACCACGTCATCATTGCGTGAATGACTAGCAGCGTCATTGTTTGAATGTTCTTGTGTTTTGTTCCCTTCAGCGACTTTTTTTGTGATGACTGTGCCTGCTTTGATTTTGTTGCATTAAAAGAGCTTTTGCTGACTTGTAGTCAATATTGTTGGATATCATGTACGTATAGATTAGTTTCCCCTTCTGATAGGCAGTACAGCAGGAAAACGTCGCCTCATACTGCTTGCCCCAGTTAGGACAAATGGGGTTGTCATTTTGGCATGTGGTACGGTCGTTGTTTCCATCATAACGAGGGCAGCTCAAGGTTAGTCGGCAAGCAGTAGTCACATGGCCGAAGCGCTATCACATTGTTGCGGTTTCTGAATATACTCATGCACACGTACTGTATCGTGTATATCCAAGAATAACGTATTCCGGTGCAGATTCCTTCACAAAAACATTGCGGATATTTTCTGAATTTCCCAGACGGCGCACAGATTTTATTGGAACTGTCTGCAGCAGTATCTAGTAGATATCGTCTTGAGAAAGATCCAGGGGCACACTTGTTTGGCCGGGGCTCGCATGCTTGCAGTGCGATTCCTGCTATTCATCGTATTTGTAAAAGGCGTTCAGTAGCAACCGCGGTTCGGGTGTCAACTGCCAGAAGATTAAGCCGCTCGTTGAGGCGAACTTGAAGGACGTCATGTGGAGCCAGATACTCAAATGCTTGCATCGTTGTTAGTGGAATGAAGCGAGTAATACGGTATCCAGTATTGAATGGTTTTATGACCACTTTAAGGTTGTACTTGGGCGCTTTATAAGCGGTGGGTACGTCGAAACTGAAATGTGACCGTCTCAAGCTGCGACGACGCTTCGAAGGCACTTGAATTAGTCTCTCTGGCTCTTCAGCATACTTCGCAGCAGCATCTATACAGGTAATGGTAGATGACGTATCTGAGCTATCAGGAAAACCATCCTGACCTGCAGGCATCAGCTGATCTCAGCTTGCGGTGTAAGGATCCCATGCGCGTTGCAGGTGAGTGACAGATGATCAGTGTCCTGAAGTACCTGGTGATGGCAAGTGACCGCATGATGCAAAGGTTGGGATGACGGGTAATAATTGCAGAGTTGGAACAGTCTGAAGAGGCAGGCCTGACGCGACGCCAGAGTGCGTAAGGGTGCGGCATCGGTGGGACTGCACTCTCCGCAGACTTGCCAGGATGTTGCAATATAGGTTATCTGAGACATATCGTGTATTGTATCGAAAACCAAAGAAATTTCGCAGAGACCAGTGGGCATAGCCCGACAGCTTTCTGGCGTCTTCACCTTCCTGCCACATCAGATAGGGGGAAGCAGCAGAAGTGATTTCGCGCATCTCCACACTGTGGCTGTGATGGTGGAAACAATTTTACTTTTCCATAAAAAAACAAGGCCTCCAGAATTGTGCCACTTGGACGATGAATTCATTTATCCATTCTTATACTGGTATTGCTTTCCCAACATAGCCGCCACCACTGGCCTCGTCCTGCGTTTTTTTTATTTCTCCTTTGCTGAACTTCGCCGTTTTCTTTAGCAGTGTCATTCCCCTTTCTCTTAATTTTGCTTAAGGTCCGGTCGCTTGTTACTTTAGTCGTTTGACCCCTTCCATCTCCCTGCTTTCTCAACGATGTTGTCCCGTTCTACCTCGTACCCGGGGAGCCCTTAAATGAGATACTTTTTATTTACGGCTCCCAGAAACACTGCACTTAGATCTTTTAGTGCCAGCCTTTTAGACTGGCCTTGAGCCTCATTGTCTTTTTTTTTTTTGAGACCGTGTTTTATAGATAGCGGAGAACCAGCAGCAGGAAACTTTCGGCTGGAGCAGCACAAATGCTGCGCCTGTTCTCCTCATCCGAAAACCAAATCAGCGCAACAGCAAGAATTATGTCGCTTCCCGTTAAAGAGTAGCCATACACTGCGCTTGGGGTACTGCTGGACAATACAGTTCATATGCATCATCCCTTTTTATTAAGACGAAAGCCTTTAATGCTTCTTCGTTGTGAGCAGCAGCTGTCGGCAGAGACGGTCGGACCAAGGTTTCACACTTTCGAGGGAGATAGTTAAAAATAATAAATATACCTTGTCTCCACCTCCATCTCTTGGATCCGCAGCTGAGTGCTTTGCCAACTGTGCCACGCCCCGGATCATGAAACGTTAATCATGATTCTCTTTGGTCACCGTCTGAATAGCGGCATTCTTCGAGTGACAGATACTGCCTCTTTTCTTTCCTGTAAACGAATTATAGAACGCCGGTGAACTTTCATGCGTTCAATAGAATGCTGGTTGTGTTCGACAAGGGGTGTGCCATGTATCGTCCCGACCAGACATGACGCCACGAGGTGATTCATGCACATACGAAGCAGACCCCGCCGGGCGTCCGATCCAGGTCTGTGCGGTGCATTTCATTTGGCGCTTCCTCTAACGCCGTACCACATAAGAAGCTGACCCAGATGTCTGTACAGGCATTAGTACAGCAGGCATCATCGGCGTTTGAAATTGATTTACAGGATAGAAAAGGCGCAGTATCTGTCACGAATCTCCGCGTACAGATGCACTGCGTCTTAAAGAAAGGAGGAAGATGGGAGTGAAAGAAGAAAGGGAGATAGGGGTACGGTAGTAGAGGGTTGCGATCCACGGCGCTATATAATTGCTGTTGCCTCATCGCACTTTAGAGGTCCAAAGTGTCCTCTACAATTTTTGCTCGATTTTACACCTCGATAATGAAATTCATGCGTCGTAAGGAGCAACGTGTCCCACTTTACACGGAATATAAATTTTGCAAATTGTATCACAGAGGGCAAATGAGTAATCGTGAATAACTTAATGGGTCGTTTCACAGCTTGTGAGTGACATAACGTTTGATTACATCTATCAAGAAAAGACATAAATCAAACGACAGAGAAAATAATACAGCACATTCTATATATAAGGTATAAAAGAATTCGCAAACCCCAAGCCTTACAATTAAGATAATATAATGATTTACACATGCCGTGCAAATATCGATTAAGTTGTTTTAACCATGCGAAACAGTGCTTTCAGACCTCTTAATTGGTTCAGGCGGCGGTAAGTCCCAGCTAATTTGCGTCTCATCCAGCAGTGACAGGCCAAATGACATTTTGAGCGGATTATTGCATGAACAAGCAGCGCCAGCGCGCTGAGTAATCCAGTTCTGATGCGACCGTTCTGTCTCGCACTATGCAGCAACTGCTCAAATTTAAAAAATATTTTCCGATCTAAAACAGTTATTATTAAAAAAATGGCATAAACCAGAAGAAAATTGATCGAGCTATCAGGACAGTTTTGTATTATATTGTTAGGGTTTATTTACAGAGCGATTCTGCACCATAGCCTGATGTGCTAAGTAACAGATGGTGAGCTTCCTCTTCTTCTTTCTCTATCCCGGAGAGCCTCTTTTTGCACTTCCTTCTCCTCTTCTGTGCGCATGCCTGACATTTCCCCCTTCGCAGACGAAGCCCCTGGGCTTTCAGAGTCCCGAGCGAGAGTGGCAGCGCTTCATTCTTGCGACATGAAATACCTGTGTTTTCCGAGAGGGGCGACCAAGAGAACATTGGCGAGACACGACGTAATTCAACTCGTTGATGGGTTTGGGCACAATAAAAGGACTTGTCTAGTGCGACAACAGCTTCTGGGACAAACCACGCTTGCGGATAGGTGTCCAGAGCCACACTAAGTCGCCGGGAAGGTAGAAGACATCCTGACGCCCATGATCGTAGCGCTGCTTAGAGCGGTCCTCGAGGCCAGAGTGCGTAATCGGGCGACCCGACGAGCCTCTTCAGCGCGGCAGAGGGTGCTCGAAACAGACGGCTCGGTGTCGAGAGAGAACGGCAAAATGGTGTCAAGAGTACGTCGAGGCGGACGGGCGTAGAGGAGGAAAAATGGACTATAAGAAGTTGTCTCATGCTTTGAGGTGTTATAGGCGTAAGTAATGAAAGGAAGCACGTCATCCCAGTTCTTGTGCCGCGAGTCAACATACATCGCAAGCATGTTTGTCAGTGTCCGGTTTGTACGTTCGACGAGGCCATTTGTCTGGGGATGGTACGGCGTAGAGTGACGCAACTGGCAAGTACAATAGCGCAGAAGCTGTTCCACAACATCTGCCGTAAACTGGCGGCCTCGGTCACTGATAATTACACGAGGAGGTCCATGACGGAGGACGACAGCGTGAAGAAGAAAGAACGAGACGTCAGCAGCGGTGGCGGAAGGGATGGCGGCAGTTTCACAGTAACGCGTGAGATGATCAACGCACACGATGACCCAGCGATTGCCTTTGGACGAGCGGGGAAACGGGCCTATGAGGTCAACACCCACTTGCTCATATGGTGTGGTCGGTGGTGTCACCGGATGTAAGTGGCCCGGCGGAGAAGTCGTGGGGAGCTTGAACCGCTGGCACTGCACGCTGGAGTTCACGTAACGCTGAGTCGTTCGACGCATATTTGGCCAGTAGAAACGTTTCTAATGCGCGTAAGAGTCCTGGCAAACCCCAAGTGCCCAGCTGTAACGTCATCGTGCATAGAGTTTAGAACAGAGGAATAGAGGCTAGCCGGAACGACTAGCAGAAAGCGTGCACCGCCAGACGAGTAATTTTTTCGATACAGCAAACCATCACGAATGCAGAAAGGGCTCGCAGATGCCGGATCACGAGCTTTTTTAAAAAGTGCTACCAAGTCTTGATCTTTTCGTTGTTCTCGCTGGAAAGTGGCAAGATCCGGAAATTGTACGGAAACGGCGGCAAGGTAGTCGTCAAAGTTGTCATCGCAGAGGGTAGCTCCGAGAGGCAGCCTCGAGAGGCAGTCAGCGTCAGCGTGTTGGCGGCCACTTTTGTACGACACTGTAAAGTTGAACTCCTGAAGGCGTAATGCCCAGCGGGCCAACCGACCGCAAGGGTCGCGTAGATTCACCAGCCAGCAAAGCGAATGATGATCGGTGATGACTGTAAAGGAACGTCCATAAAGGTACGAGCGAAACCGCTGTACGCCAAAAACGACGGCAAGGCACTCTTGCTCTGTCACGGTATAGTTGCGTTCAGACTTGCTAAGGGTGCGACTTGCGTAAGCGACAACGTGTTGGTTTCCGTCATGCCGTTGTATGAGCACAGCACCCACGCCGATGCCACTTGCGTCAGTGTGGAGTTCAGTGGGAGCTGTCGGGCTGAAATGACGCAGTATGGGCCGCGAGGTAAGAAGAAACTTGAGCTGGCGAAACGCAGAATCACATTCAGGAGTCCACTTGAAAGGAATATCTTTCTGCAAGAGGCATGTGAGGGGGTAGGCTACGTCAGCAAACTTAGGAATGAAGCGTCGAAAATAAGAGCAAAGTCCCAGGAAGCTCCTGAGTTCTTTCACAGACTTGGGCTCTTTGACGCAGCTGACAGCTTCAATCTTCTGCGGGTCAGGCCTAACACCGTCTTTGTCAACCAAATGCCCAAGCACAACGATCTGGCGTTCACCGAAGCGGCACTTCTTAGAGTTCAGCACGAGACCCGCTTTCTCCATGCAGTTAAGGACCACAGCTAAACGGCTGTTATGCTCGGCGAAGGTCCTCCCAAAAATCACTACGTCATCTAGGTAACACATGCAAATTTGCCACTTCAGACCACGCAAAAGAGTGTCCATAAATCTTTCAAATGTAGCCGGAGCGTTGCATAGGCCGAAAGGCATCACGTTAAATTCATATAACCCATCGGGAGTCACGAATGCCGTCTTCTCCTTGTCTTTCGGATGCATCGGTATCTGCCAGTATCCGGACCGTAAATCAACAGATGAAAAGTAGGAAGCTGAATGGAGGCAGTCAATGGCATCATCAACACGTGGGAGCGGGTAAACATCCTTCTTGGTGACAGTATTGAGGCGGCGATAGTCGACACAAAATCGCCAGGTGCCATCTTTCTTTTTCACGAGAATCACAGGGGCGGCCCATGGGCTAGATGATTCCTGAATGATTCCTCTTGCATCATATCACGGACCTGTTCGTCAATTATCTTACGTTCTGAAGGTGAAACACGGTATGGTGTCTGTCTAATCGGGTGTGCAGATCCAGTGTCGATCATGTGATGGGTGCGGGAAGGCGGAATCGGTGGTGGCTGATCTCGAGCAAAGTCGAACACGTCCGCATGTTTCATAAGAACCTCCATTAATATTCGCTGGTCGTTGGTGGGTAGCGATTCATTTATCATAGACTTAAACTGGGAATCAGCATGATCGGGACGTCTAGTTGAACGAGCAACGCCGTCATTGAACGCGGCGATGTGCATAGAAAGGCGTTCTTCAAAGTCGGCGAGTTTCAAACCACGCGGCAATACGGCAGGTTCATTGGTGTGGTTGACAGTCCAAAGCGTGGTACGGCCCTCGTTCACTCGAACAACGACGCGGGGCACCAACACACTTTTTTTGGCTCCGGAAAGGGAAGTGGGTTCCACCAGAGCGTCGAAGGCATTGGGAACCGCACCCGAAGACACAACTGGGACGAAGATGGCGGACATCGCCGGAATGACGGTATCTTCGAAGACAGAAAACACTTGGACCGCCCGCGGCGATTCTTCTATGAGGGCCGATCGAAGGCTGGGGCTTATTGATATCTCGCCACTGTTGAAGTCGAGAGTTGCGCCACACTGCTGTAAAAAGCCAACTCCTAGAATAACGTCGTGCGTAGAGCGAGGGAGCACCGTAAATTCAGTTCTAAACTCGTGCCCAGCCATCGCTACATTTACATAACAAATACCAAGCGGAACCAACGATTCTCCCCCTACACCTCGAAATATGACAGTTCTATCCCAGCCAAACATAATTTTGCGGCCGAGACGAATCTTAAAATCTAAGCTCATCACTGAAACTGTAGCACCAGTATCCACTAAAGCCATAACACAAACACCATCCACTAACACTTCCAAGCGGTTCTTCAGCATAACGACCGGTAGAGGAATTGGCAATATCGATGACCTGGCGACCGCACCTCCATCGGCCGCACACGCTAGTTTCCCGGTGGCGGAGAAGAACGGCGGGAAGAAGGCGATTGTCGGGAGCGGCGGGCAGGAGGAGTCAGGCTGCGATCAGAAACTGGCGAGTCGTTGCGTGGTGGTACGTAGCGGTAGGAGCCCGAAGGAGGAGGATAGGTCGGGTCATGGACTTCTGGGCTCACAGTAGAACGGCGATTTGTCCATTGGCGCTGGTAGCGTGATGCTGGGTTCCGGCGGCGGCAGAATCTGGATATGTGGCCAAGCATACCACAGCGGTAACAGACGGGTGGTTCACGAGCACGGTCCAAATAATAGGCCTCGGTAACAGGATCGCAGCGATCAGCAAAGTCCAGCCGCTGGGGTTGTTGCGGAGGAGGTGGCGCCCTGTAGTGGGTACGAGCTGGGAGCAGGGCCATATGAGTCTTTAAAGGAGCAGGGCCATATGAGTCGTTTCGGTGGTCACGGACGGGAGGAGGAGCGGTAGAACGCCAAGAAGAGCGCTGGATAGGAGCTGCCTGCAGGGAGCAGCTATCACAGGGGATTGCACTGCGGTTCACATCTTGATGGCGGGAAAGCTCATCACGGACAATTTGGCGAATCATCTCTGCCAAATTCGGAGGCTCATGTGAATGTTCGTGAGAATCCACGCTTGCAACAGTGGTCACGTTAGGCAGACGGCCGAATTTCGGGGTTATGCGACGCAACTTTAAAGTTTCGAAAGTACGACAGTGCTTGATCACGGCCGCGGGAGAATCTAAGTTTTCTTTTGTAATTAAAAAGTTATATACATCCACCGCGATGCCCTTTAAGAGGTGGCCAACTCTGTCTTCGTCAGACATGCTCGGATTGACCGCTTTGCAGAGTTTTAGGACCTCTTCTATGTACATTGTGCATGTTTCACCAGGCCCTTGGGCTCGCTGGAATAAAGTCTGCTCAGCGCATTTCCGTTTTGCCGTGGTATCCCCAAAACAATTTTGAAGCTCCTCTTCAAAACGTTCCCAGCTCGTTAGAGACGCTTCATGGTTCTCAAACCATGTCAGGGCTGTGGAGTCTAAGAAAAAAAACAACATTTACCAGCATTACAGTAGCATCCCAGCGATTGTACTTGCTCACCCGCTGGTAATTGGTGAGCCACTCATCCACATTTTCGCCAGCCTTGCCAGAAAAGGTCCGCGGCTCACGAATACTGCCATACGGGTGCCGTTGGACCTGGCTGCCGTGCGTCGCCGTCCTGGATCATTGTGGTGGTCAAAGGAGGAAGCCCAGCGAGTCGTCGGCTCGAACGCGGTAGAGAGGAATCCGTGGTGATCTTTGCAGCACCTTCCACCACACTGTTAGGGTTTATTTACAGAGCGATTCTGCACCTTAGCCTGATGTGCTAAGTAACAGATGGTGAGCTTCCTCTTCTTCTTTCTCTATCGCGGAGAGCCTCTTTTTGCACTTCCTTCTCCTCTTCTGTGCGCATGCCTGACAATATATTTAGGGGAAGAGCCAGAGCATGCAAATTGCAGGCAAAGTTGAGTATGATTGAAGAGTATCTCTTTTTTGCTATTTGATTCGCTGGCTGCTATACAGCTCGTGACACATATGCATTTTTCATGGCACTACATCTTGGAAATATGTATACAATTTAATTAAGCCATAATAAATTGCTTAGTCTTGAATTAAATTCACGAAGTAGTGCCGAATTCGACATATTGAGATGAATATAAAATATGCAGGGAAGATGTTTTTCATCTTACCATAATTTGTATGCAGTTGCTATCTTAGTGTCGATATTTGCACGTTTGCATTACTTCGGTAAAGAGGCACTCAAGACAACACGATATCTCCTATGTCGATAGGGTAATACAATGAAGTTTCAAAATTACAACGAAGATCTGAACTTGAAATTTCCTTACCTGCGAAAGATCATAACAAGATATAAATTTGTGACTAAAACTAGTCTAATACCGCAAGGAAATTCAGTCTGCTTAAATAGAATTTTCGGCATAGATCAGACGTGCCAAAAATTTCATTTCATGTTTGTCCAATGTGATCACTGATAAACGTGTATTTCCCCGGGGCAAACACAAACGTAGCTAAAAAAGAGGAGCGGAATTAATTGCCACATACCATAATATGTGAATTTTCTTCAAGTATCGGGACCATTTTTCTGTTCCGCTTCTTCTGTAAAATGTATCACTGGTGTAGAGGAAGTATCGCTAGCTATATGGCTACGACAACAAAACAACTTATATTTGAATTTATTGAGGGGGTTTGGTTTCAGTTTTGTCATCCTCACGACAGTTGTGATGTCAATTTAGTGCTCAGATCAAGAGAGGAATGAGGCAAATGGCAAAATACTTATGGTTGTGGCGTTCGGTCGGATTCTCACCCTTGCAGAAGCCTCTTTTTTGACAACGGAAACCACGTACCCGTAGTTATGCTGCAGCTTGTTGTGCCTCACATGGCATTGCTACTTGGCAGGAGGCGTTCACACCACGTAAACAGTGATATATTCACACAGAACGAGACACATGAAGAGGGAGCACCGGACGTTAAAACGCACATGGCTGCCAAGGGTTCGGGCCCCGAGCATAGAGAAAGACACTGACGTAAGTATGTTTCTCTATGCTCCGAGCACGCGCCATACGCCACACTTCATCTCCGTCGTCTTCGCTGAGTCGACCTCTAGCAATCGACGCATATCAATATTGAACCCGCAGTAGTGTCAACGAACAAATGTAATTGCAGACTATTTACGGCCATAGGTGAATACGAGCGACGATAACTATATTATATTATCTAATAAATCATTGGGAAATAGAAATGCCAACTAAAATTTTTTAATGTGCTGATAAAAAATGAGTACTTTTATGACAGTGGCTGCAATTATATTTACCTTTTGGTTTGCATTTCAAGCAATGGGAACCAAAATCAGTCCACAGAACAGCAGAGGCAAGTTTCCATCGAATGGTGGAATGTCAGGATATCCTATTATTTCGCGCTGCATTGCTCCTTTGTTTATCTAAATTTCTTCCAAGCTAAACATATTTTATTACTTCTTCCCAGACGCGCCGGACCTCTTGCGGCAGTCACTGATCACTCAAGTTTTGCTTGCAAGGAATCGAAGCACACAGAGGAGGAATTGTTCTTGCCAGTATAGGATGTCCTGTCTTTCCATTAAAAGCAGCAAACAAAATGCCACCCGTAACCGATTCCATAGATATTAGTGTCAGTGCTGTTGCCAGAAATGCAGATCAAACTAATATTGTTCACTGTGATACTTATAATTCCGGTGCCAATTTGTAGCTATGCAGGACCGATAGCCGATGCTGTTGCTTAGCAAGTATTTATTGTATTCTTCACTTTGTGAAAGTGTGATAATTTGAACATTTGTCACTGCCTTTCAATAATTTCTGCTACAGACACACACTGTTGCGAGTATTTTTGTTCTGTTCACGTTATCTGTGGTTCTTACCCACATGTGGATCATTGGGTTGGATTACTGGCGTGTAAAACGACTGCATTCTCACCCGCAAGTTTATATACATCCTGTCGCTGGAAGGGGACCGAAGTCACGCAGCTAATATTGCTAAAAACGCTTTCAATATGGCAAGAAAGTTAAATGTGGCACATGAACAGTAAACGCCAGCAAACGTTTAAAGCGGGTTAGTTGGTATTTCTTGCTATAGCCTTAGAGATACGCTAGTAAAACTACAAAAAGGACAGCAGAAGACACAATACATAGGTACTGTTTTGTGTTCCCTTTTAATTATTATGTTAAAGCTGCTCTGAGTCAACAGGACAAGTACGCGATTGTTTGCTCAGTTCTCCCCTTTTACTTTTCTTAGCTAATGTGATCAGATGGAGCGCATTAGTATAGGTTTCTTGATACACTTTGAAAACAGTATAGACGATAATTTTTTTTTCCTGTTTTAATTTTTGTGTGTCTTGATACATCTAGTTATACATGAATAATTTCGTGCTATTTCGTTGTAATTGGTGAAGAATAGAAATTTAATGTATTCTCTTCCTTTTTTACAAATAATTTATTTATTTATTTATTCAGGTTACCCCTAAAGGCCCTCCAAAGGAGGGTAATACATAGGGGGGGGGGGGTGATACAATTGTAAAAAAAAACACGATGCAATTAGCAACAATTACAATAAAAACCATTAAGTATAACATCAAAAGAGGAAATAAAAACAACACCAAATATTCTACCCATTTTCGTCACAGCGAAGTAGCTCTTGGAATTTTTTTATGTTAGTTTCTGTAGCGATGTGCGATGGCAAGTTATTCCATTCAATGATAGTGCGAAGTATGAATCAATTGGCATAAGATGATAAATGACACTTTGCGCGTTTAACTTTGAAGGCATGATCAAGTCCCGGAAAAATGACATCAGGTGACTGAAACAAATCACTGCTCAGTAGTGGATGGTGATAAAGCTTATGGAAAAGTGTTAACCGAGCGTGTTTACGACGACATAATAAGTCTTCCAGTTCAGCACGTTGTTTTAATGCTGTGACGCTAGTGAAAGGTGAGTAATCTGAAATACATAAAACGCACAGCACGGTTCTGCAAGGATTCGATGTTGGTGATAACATAGGCTTGATCAGGGTACCAAACCCAGTCAGAAAAAACTACAGAAAATTTTCTGATGTTACGGCAGCATTTCTCCGCGGTTTTTGACGGGAACCTGTTGTGACAACAGAACATTCTGTTGTAACATCTGAAGATTCTGTAGTTACAACCGAAACGTGCTACAGAACTACAGACAACAGAAATATACTACAGGAAAACTACAGAACTACAGAAAAGTACTACAGAACTACAGAAAAATCTGATGTTTACGACAGAACTACAGAATTTTTTGTCATATTTTTGACACAGTTCTGTAGTTTTTTGCGACTGGGAATAGCCGCAGCATATTAAATTTTAGGGCGTATTAGAGTGATATAAGCAAGTATTTTAACATGGATAGGAGCGTGTTTGAGGGTACGTTTAAGAAGACCAAGTGAACGGTTAGCAGGATGAGGTCGATATGGTGATGCCATGTTAGATCAAACTGAAGGTGCACGCCAAGGTATTCGTAAGTGTTTGTTATTTTAACAGCATTGTCATTGAGCATGTAAGTGGCTGAAATGCGAGCGGTAAGACGGGTGAAAAATATAAGTTTAGTTTTAGAAACGTTTAAAGTCATTAACCAGGATGAGCACCATGAGCTCACTGCGTTCAGGTCAGATTGTAGGAATTGGCGGTCACTGTCATTAATAATGTTACGGTAAATTGCGCAGTCATCTGCGAAAAGACGAACTATAGATGTTACCCAGGCAGGTAAATTATTAAGATAGATTAGAAAAAGCAAAGGACCAAGCACGCTTCCTTGGGATACACCAGATGTCACATAAGTCGAGGAAGACTTAGAATTATTAACTGAGGTATACTGAGATCTAGAAGAAAGAAAGTCCTTAATCCAGGCGAGCACATTAGGGTGGATGTTAAGCTGCGCTAGTTTTAGTAAACGTCTGTGATGAGGGACCCGATCGAATGCTTTTGAAAAATCGAAAAAGCTGCGTCGACCTGAAAGCCTGCGTTAAGTGATGATTGTAAGTCATTAACAAACCCAGCTAGTTGAGTGTCACATGAAAAACCCTTGCGAAAACCGTGCTGATATTTGAAAATAATGTTATGATCTTCGAGGTAGTTAACGACTTGGCTATGAATGATATTGCCACACCGCTGACCATCTTCTGGCGCCACCAAGTGGCCGAATGTCTTAGCACGTGGCTAAGCGTCATCCTCGTCTCTCTCGAGTTTTCGCTTGATTATTAAAAAGGGCCAGCTCGGTTGTTGTGCTGCTTGCTACGTGTGTTGGTGACATTTGGTGGATTGTGCAGGATAAGATCCCATGTACGTTGCCCCCGAAGACGTGAGGCTGCTCATCAACGCGTGGACGCGACTCCTGTCCATAAAGCCAGCCGTCGCCTGCGAGGCCTACAACCTGAGTTTGAACCGCTGTCCACCCCGCTACGAACCATGACATCCACGACGAGCAGCCAGACAAGCCAGCCTTCCAGCAACGCCCCACCGTTCGTCCTTCTCGCACCGCGATCACCGCCATCATTTCATGGTGACCGGTTAGAGGATGTGGAAGACTGGTTGGCCAGTTTTGACCGTGTGGCTGCATTTAACCAATGGGAGACGAGCGGAAGCTAATGAATGTGTACTTCGCGCTGCAAGACTCGGCCAAGACGTGGTTCGAGAACCACGAGGCGTCCTTTGTCAACTGGGCAGCCTTTCGCCATGAGTTACTTACAACATTCAGCTCGAGTGCACGCAAAGAAAATGCAGAGATTGCAATTCGTTCAAGGTCCCAACAGTCAAATGAGAGTGTGGCCATGTTTGTCGAGGACATGATGCGGCTTTTCAATCGGGCCGACCCTACCATGCCTGAGGCAACGAAGGTACGGCACCTCATGCGCGGGGTGAAGGAGCAGTTGTTCGCTGGCCTCATTCGCGACCCCCCAAGAACTGTCGCAGATTTCGCGAGAGAAGCTACCAGCATGGAACTATCCCTGCAGGAACGGGGTACCCAATAAGGCCGCCAGGCAAGCGTAGCGGCCACACCCTGCTGCGCGTCCATGCCAGCAGCCAGCGACGATGCATTGCGGGAGCTTGTGAGGAGCATTGTCCGCGAAGAGCTGCAAAACCTTCACTTGAATGCTCCCTCTGCAAATAATTATTCTACCGTGGACGTCATCCGTGATGAAATTCGGCGAGCTGTGCAGCCACCACCACCACCAGCACCCCAACCGGAGCCATGCATCATGACTTATAGTGATGTTTTACGTCGACCTGCTCCCGAGCCAAATCCATTTCGTCCCGTTGTCGGACCACCGCCTCGCTACATGCGCCCCGTCGAGCAGCAACAAGATCTGCGCCCCGTCGAGCCACAGCAATACCAGCGTCCCGCTATCAGCAAGGCGCACTTGTGGCGTACGCCCAACAGACGGCCGCTCTGTTATCACTGCGGCGAACCTGGTCACATTCCTCGCAATTGCCCATACCGGAGAATAGGCTTGAGAAGATTTCCACCAAACGCGCCTCGACCCCGCTATGGCGAAAGACCACAGGAGATTGAGGAGTACCTGGCTGCTAACGAGATGCAGCCAACGTCACCACAACGGCGGTCGCGATCGACATCTCCGAAGCGTTTTGCTTCGCCCAGTCGGTACTCTTCCTCTGGGCAATTCAGACGCACGTCCCCTCACCGGGAAAACTAAACACGGCGACCTCAGGGGATGAGGCCGCCGCTACGTTTCAGATTAAACAGCCTCCACCCGACGATTTGACGCGACGGCCCGAGCGGCGACGACCCGATCCGATGAACTTACCGACGTGCTGCGAACGCATTGTTTCCGGGGAAATTTTTGTAACCGCCGACAGTTGTGATGTGACCGCACTTGTGGATACCGGCGCCAATTTTTCCGTCATGAGCAGCCAGCTGGCCACGGCACTCCGTAAGGTTCTGACGCCTTGGTCTGGGCCAATGATGCGTACCGCCGGTGGTCATGTAATGACGCCGATTGGCATGTGCACTTGCCGCATAGAGATCTGCGGTTTTACTTTCACTGGCACATTTGCCGTATTACAAGAGTGCTGCAAAGATCTGATTCTCGGCGTGGATTTTCTTCAAGAGTATAGTGCGGTTATAGACCTTCGGGAGCAGCTCATGGAATCGCTTTCAACTAAGCGAGCCGTTAATAGCAACACGGACTTCCGGAAAACGATGTTGCGCGTCTGTGACGACCACATAACGATCCCTCCGCGTGCGAGCAAGTTCGTCACAGTCGAATGTGATCATAGCACCGGCACGAGTGGCATTGCTGAAGCTAACATGTCACTGCTTCTAACTCGACAAGTTTGTGTAGCTCGGGGCCTTGTCGAACTTGTCCGTGGCCAAGCCAACGTGCTAGTGACCAACTTCACATGTGAACCCCTACATTTGACGGCGAACACGGCGGTCGCTTATTTTGAAGACCTTGGAGAATGTACAGGCCAGTACGCTTTAACCAACACGTCAGACCCCGACAATGCGACGCCTACAGCCATTCAGACTGATGTGAACCCGCACCTCTCGCCCAGTGAGAAACGCTGCATAGTGAATCTTGTCAATTCCTTCCGAGATTGTTTTTCATCAACCTCCAAGGTCCGACAGACGCCACTAACGAAGCACCGAATCATAGTTGCCGATGACCAACGTCCCCTATGTCAGCGTCCTTACCGGGTGTCTTCAAAAGAACGTGATGCCATCCGCCGCCAAGTGACAGAAATGCTCAGGACGACGTTATCCAACCGTCGACGAGCCCCTGGTCTTCGCCTGTTGTCCTCGTCGCAAAGAAGGATGGAACCTTGAGGTTTTGCGTGGATTACAGACGCCTCAACAACGTCACGAAAAAGGATGTGTACCCCCTGCCACGCCTAGACGATTCCCTCGATCGCCTTCGCCATGCCACTTACTTTTCGTCCCTTGACCTCCGCAGTGGATATTGGCGAATAGAGGTTGACGAGCGAGACCGTGAGAAGACCGCTTTTATTACGCCAGACGGTTTGTATGAATTTAAAGTGCTGCCGTTTGGCCTGTGTTCGGCCCCTACCACATTTTAGCGAATGATGGACACTGTACTCTCTGGTCTGAAGTGGCAGTCATGCCACGTATATCTCGATGACGTTGTGATTTTCTCGGACACGTTCGACGAGCACCTGAAACGTTTGCGCGCTGTCTTCGAGGCCATCCGATCTGCCGGTCTCTCTCTAAAACCCGAAAAATGCCACTTTGCTTTTAACGAGCTGAAATTTCTCGGCCACATTGTCAGCGCTCGAGGTGTTAGCCCAGACCCAGAGAAGACGGCCGCTGTCTCTTCATTCCCCAAACCAGCGGATAAACGAAGCTTGCGTCGATTTCCCGGCCTCTGCGCGTACTATCGTCGCTTTGTTAACAATTTCTCCAAGATTGCTGAGCCTCTGACCCGCCTGACAAAAGACGCTGAGCCGTTCTTTTGGGGCCCCGACCAGGAAAACGCTTTCACGGAACTCAAGTCCCGTCTCCAATGTACGCCAATACTTGGCCACTTCGACGAAGAGGCCGACACGGAACTGCACACGGATGCCAGTAACGTTGGCCTCAGTGCGGTCCTTGTTCAGTGGCAGGACGGTGCAGAACGTGTCATTGCTTACGCCAGTCGCACTTTGTCCCGTTCCGAAGTTAATTATTCAACTACCGAAAAGGAGTGCCTCGCTGTTGTGTGCGCAGTCATGAAATTTCGTCCGTATTTGTACGGTCGTCCGTTTCGTGTCGTGAGCGACCATCACTCTCTGTGTTGGCTGGCAATCCTGAAAGATCCATCGGGTCGGCTTGCTCGATGGAGCCTTCGGTTGCAAGAATTTGACGTTATAATCGTGCACAAGTCCGGCAAGAAACACAGTGATGCTGACTGTCTGTCCCGCGCCCCTGCTCCCTGCCACGCGGACGGCTCCGACGACGATTCCGTTTTCCTTGGTGTTATCGCGACGTCCACCTTATTCCAAAAGCAGCGGGCTGACTCGGAACTTTTGCCCCTCATTGAATACCTCGAAGGAACCGTGTCATCTCCTCCTCAGCTCTTCAGGCGCGGACTATCGTCATTTTGCCTGCGTGATGGTGTGCTCTACAAGAAGAACTACGGTCCAACAGAAACTGCTTATCTGCTTGTTGTACCCACAACGCTACATGACGAAGTTCTTCATGCGTGCCACGATGACCTTTCTTCCGGCCATCTCGGGTTTTCTCGCACATTGGCACGGATACGCCGAAAGTACTGCTGGCCCAGGCTAGCTGCCATTGTGCACCGCTACGTCCGTACCTGCCGTGAGTGCCAGCGGCGGAAAACACCACCCATTAAACCAGCTGGGCTCTTACAGCCTATCGATCCCCCGAAATTCCCATTTCAACAGGTCGACATGGACTTACTGGGCCCATTTCCCAAGTCCTCCATGGGTAACAGGTATATAGCGGTTGCCACTGACTACCTTAGCCGCTACTGTGAGACCAAGGCCATTCCACGTGGTACCGCAGATGAAGTTGCGCATTTCTTCATTCACAGCATTGTACTCCGTCATGGTGCGCCAACAGTCGTCTTAACTGGCAGAGGAACCTCGTTGACGTCGGCACTCACGAGTGAGGTACTTCGACTCAGTGGCACCACCCACCACAAGACAACAGCCTATCATCCTCAAACTAATGGACTGACTGAGCGGCTTAACAAGAGAATTGCCGATATGATTTCTATGTATGTAGATGATGATCATGGGAACTGGGACCGGATTCTGCCGTACATCACGTTCGAATACAACACTGCACTCCAGGAAACAACACGCTTCACTCCATTTCATTTGGTTCATGGACGCGAACCCTTGACTATGCTGGATGCCATGCTTCTTCCAGATTCTGCTCCCTCCACTGTTGTGGGGGCTGACCAATTTATTCGTGACACAGAAGCTGCACGCCAGCTTGCCCGACAGCGAATTCGGCACCAACAAGTACACGACGCCCAGCGCTACAACCTGCGACACCGAGAGGTGACTTACACGCCCGGCGACCAAGTCTGGGTATGGAGCCCAATACGGTTGCGAGGGCGCTCTGAAAAGCTTCTGCGGCGATACTTTGGACCTTACGAGGTGCTCCGCCGCCTCAGCGCGGTAAACTACGAGGTGCTACCACAAGGCACTGTACGCTCCTCTCGGCAGCCGAAATCTGAAATAGTTCACGTTGCCAGAATGAAGCCCTATTACAATCGGTAAACCAATTCAGGATCCAAACCAGAGCCAGAGACTTTCCCGTATAACTTGCCCCGCATTTCGACTATTCCCCCACGCTTGCGGCATCTGGTCGATGCCCCTTGGAAGGGGGGCGATGCCACACCGCTGACCATCTTCTGGCGCCACCAAGTGGCCGAATGTCTTGGCACGTGGCTAAGCGTCATCCTCGTCTCTCTCGAGTTTTCACTTGATTAAAAAGGGCCAGCTCGGTTGTTGTGCTGCTCGCTACGTGTGTTGTTGACAATATGCTCTAGAAGTTTGCAAAAGTTGCTGGCTAACGAGATGGGTCGACAGTTAAGTGGGGAGGAACGATCACCTGATTTGAGTATAGGTATTACCTTTGCTACACGCCAGTCATTAGGAATTAGTCCGTTCGATAACGACTGCCAGAATAAACAGGACAAGATAGCGGAGATGCTTCTGGAGGTATTTTTTAGTATCTTATTGTTAAAGCCAAGGTGATCCGAGCTACTTGTAATTTTGAGATTGTTTAATAAAGCTGCAATACGTGCTTTGTTAATAACTATGTCAGGCATGCAGAGGTCATGAAATGTAATTAGGATAGGAGATGAGCTAATATCTTCGTTGGTAAAAACTGATGAGAAGGTAACGTTAAGAACCTGAGCCCAATCGGATTCATTGATTATGACGCTGTTACTGTCGGAAAGCAAAATGTCAAGTAGAAAGCTAGGATTTATGATGCGCCAAAATTTACGAGGGTTGCTGGTTAACCGAGAGGACAAGTCATGATTGAAAAACTGACGTCGAGTGGATTTTAATAATAACTGGTATTCTCTGTCGCATTTCTTATACCTTTTCCACGTACCTAAACTACCATCTTTTTTGGCCTGCCGATAAAGTCGCTTTTTTTTGTTGTTTATACGCTGCAGCTTGTGATTAAACCATGGTGAATTGCTGCTACATCTAATGGACGTAAGAGGCACAAAGTTGTCGATAAGGTTAGTAAGGGTAGTTTTGAATAAATCCCAATTTTGCTCAACAGTGCACAATAAATATTGATTTTTGAACTGGACAGTGAAATAATCTAATTCAGTGTTAATTCTTTCATAATTAGCTCTGTTGTAACATCTTATTTGTTTAACAGTAGTTTTCTTTTCGTTAAAGGAACCGGTAATGCGTCCTGTTATTACGTCGTGATCAGAAATGCCGTCTGAATGAATTATATCTGAACAAATATCAGGATTATTTTTTTGTAATAAAGCAAGAATGTTGACGGTGCTCGATGTGCGACGTGTGGGATTGGTGATAAGTGGCGACAGCGAAAAATCAAGGCATGATTGAAGAAATATATGAGCTTCGGTTTCACTCGCTGTGACGGATTGTGTAAACCAGTTTATGCTAGGGAAGTTGAAGTCTCCAAATATGAGCAGTGTAGAGTTAGGGAAACGCGTACAAATTTCGCATAGGATTCGGTTAAATTCTGCACAAAAGCAAACAGTCATTTTAGGAGGACGGTAGATAACACCGATGATTACATCAATTGAAAAGCACTTTAAAGAAACCCATACACATTCAAGAAAAGAACTAACCATCACAGGTCGAGCCAACAAATCGTCTTTTACCGCCAAGAGTACATCACCTCCTCTACGATTTTGTCTGTCATTTCGAAAAATACTAAAACGTGTTTCGGTGACAAAAAATGGTGTTATCAGGAACTAAGTCAGTGAGCCATGTTTCAGTTAGTGCTATTACTGATGCGGAGCATGAGTAGATCAGCGAAGATATTTCAAAAACCCTTGATACAACACTTCTGATGTTAGTGTAAAGAAAAGCAATGGTTTTATTGGTATTACATGATGATGTTTGTGAAGAATGGGAAGCTGGTGCTTTATCTGGGATAAAAGAAAAACGTCACTCTTCTGTGGATTGGCGAAAAACGCAGACTACGCAGGCAGCCTGAGTGTCCCACACATAGACGTCATTATTAATATGCAGCTTATTAAAAGCGAGACGAATGCGGTCACCTTCCTTTTTTACAGATTTCGCGTACTGCCAGCGATACGGCGCTTTTGTCGAACGGCCTCAGAGTAATCACGAGAGATGCTGTAGTCTGTGTCCTTCAGCTTGGAACCGCTGCTCAGCACCAAATCTACGTCTTTATCATTATAGAAGTTAGCAATGATAGGTCGCGTCTTTTGTGTCGAAAAACGACCCAAACGATGTGCTCTCACGATCGAAGTTGGCACCACACCAAGCTTAACCGAACAAAATTCACCTATAATTTGCTCCGAAGTAGCCCACGTTTCATCGTCTGTATCTTTGATTCCGTAAAAAAGAATATTTGACGACCTAGATCGGTTTTCCAAGTCATCAATTTTGTCTTGCATTCTAGATAATTCGAGGTTAGGGGCTAATGAGGACTCTGCAGACGGTGCCAATTCGATTTTGGACTCCAATTCAACCACACGCTTTGTTAGTGCATCCAAGTCATTCTTCAGGCTGATGTGAATGTTAAGGACCTTTTTCAAAGATTCCAAAATGGTAGTATGGCTATTTTCCATACGTTGGACCGCAAGAGCAACGCTGTCAAACTTTTCCTCTTGTGCTTTATTCATGGGCCCAGGGTTGGGTTCAACGTCACCGCCGATAAGTAGGAGGCACCAAAGGTACATCAATGCAGCACGAGCACTTTTGAAACAATTGGGTGGCCACAACACCGCGAAAAGACAAACATAATCGCTACGGTAACAGTATGTTTAGTACTGACTAACCTGGAAGAACATCAGCGGTAAGCGTGACATCGTAACTGCGGTGCCGTGGCCCGGTGCATCCGAGAAATGTGCGCGTTTTTCAGCTGTTTGGTCAGCTTACGCCGTTCCACGTTGCCGGACTTCAAACGCCGTAGCATCCAGAACTGGCGGCGGCAGTACAGGAGGCGATGATGCGGCGCTCTTGACCGACGATTCGGTCGCACAATTCCTCGAGGCATCAGGACACCAAAAGGGTTGTGGCGGGACCAGTCGTAGGGGTGCCGGCGTGACAGGTGACAGCTGGCCCAAGAACGAAAGCAGCAGCACCTGGAAGAACATCAGCGGTGAGCGTGACATCGTAACTGCGGTGCCGTGGCCCCACATGATGATCTTTGTAATAATAGACTGGAATACATAATATGAGGCTCGATAAAAATAGAACATGATCATTATAAAATGTTGCTTTATTAACTGCATTGGTTATGCCTGCCTGCTTGAAGAATAAACATTTCAGCAACTTTGGTCTAGTTACTTAATGCTGCACGTGACTCCAGAACCATTGCTGTCAAAGTTGTAGCAGCGAGAACTGGCCAGAACAGAAATGACGTTTAGTGAGTAAAGCTACCGGCTTCTTTTGCAGCTGATCGAAGCATGCATGTGCTGGCATCACCGGCAGTGGCCGATGGGGGCCGCGGTCTGTAGACACAGTGCTGCGTGTCATGTACGACACAAGTACGAAGTTTGTGTTCAAAACGTTGATACGCTGGGAAGTGTTGGTAGATGACGCGCAAGATTGTTTTTCATTCTCAAGTTCATATGCACTCCTGTTTACCTCCTTTAGAGGAAGTATGGTGACTTTGCTTTTGATAAAGAAGTGACAGTTTACTTTATTGAATAGCCTATTTATTTAATTTATTTATTTCAATACCCTCAGGACCCAAAGGCGTTAAAAAGGGGGTGGGTACAATGCAAATAAGGGAAAACGTACACAAAAGTACAAAAATGCGGATTACGTACCAATAACAATCGTGCAGTTACAAAGGATAGTCAATTAGGGCTTGAAGGATGGTGCGTCCACAACTGAGGCAATGGAGTGGGGAAGGCGGTTTTATTCTGTGCAGGTTATCGGTAAAAATGAGTTGAAAAGAACGTTGCTGCGGCAGCGGGGTACGGCAACCTTAAGCTGGTGATCAATGCGAGATAATACATATCAAGGATGCAAGAGACGTTCGCTTTTAAGCGACGGACAATGAAAGAAAATTTTATGATGCAGAGATAGGCGAGAAATTTTGCTGCTGGAAAGTAGATCTGGAAATCCAAGATTTGTTTTCATTAAGGACACGCTAGATGTACGATGGTTGTTGGAGGTGATGAAACAAGCGGAACGGTTCTGTACAGATTCAGTGAGGTCAATTAACGTATATTGAGCAGGATCCCATTTTGCCGATGCATATTCAAGTTTGGGCGTTACCAGAGTTTGATACATAATCAGTTTGGGATGTAAAGGTGTTTGAGCGAAGTTACGACGCAAATTGCCAAGAGTACGGTCAGCATTGGCAATAATGAAATCGATGTATGTTCCAAGCGAAGGTATTGGTTTTGTGAACTCCAAGATACTTATAAGAAGATACTTGCTTCAATTTATCGCAGTTAATAGAGTAGAGGGAACAATCACAGTTATTTCAATGGCGCGAGATTCTCATGCTCTTACATTTATTAGCATTTAAAGTCAATAACCATTTATCACACCAATTGGAGATGCTTTTGAGGTCAGATTTAAGAATATGACAGTGATGTGGACTTGTTATTTCGCGATAACGAACATAATCATCTGCAAATATTTTAATAAGAGAGTCAATACCGTTAGGTAGGAGATTAATTAAATAAGAAATAATAAAGGACCTAAAACAGAGCCTTGGGGGACGCTGGATGTTACGGTACAAAAAGGTGAAGCATAATCGTTGGCTAAGACAAACTGAGAGCCGATAGTCAGGAAGCATTCTATCCATCTAAGATATTCGGATCTATATTTAAAGAGCTAATTTTGAAGAGAAGCAGTTGATATGGAACCTTATCAAATGCCTTGGCAAAGTCCAAAAATATGCTTTCAATAAAACAGCCGTTGGCTGATGCAGAGGCAATGCTGTGGTTGAAAGACAGAAGTTGCGTTTCGCAGGAGAAGTATTTACGGAAACCATGTTGGAACGGAATAAAAAAAAAAGAGTTGCCTTCGAGAAATGACACGAGGCTTGAGTAAATCACATGTTCAAGGAGTATGCAGGGAATGAACGTTAAATATATTACCCTGTAGTTAAGAGGAGATATTGGGTTACCTAATTTGAAAATCTGAACCACTTTGCCCACTTTCCATTCTAATGGCAATGAGGAAGACCTAATGTATTGGGTGAAAATTTGCGACAGAATGACAGATGAATACACTTCTGTGTTTTACAGAAACTTCGAGTTGATTTTATCAACGCCGCAGCAAGAAGACAATTTCAATTTTATAATTAAATTTATAACTCCCACTGAATCAATAATGACAGGTTTAATTGGAAAGAAATCACGTTTAGGTACGAATGGCATTGCACCTCAAGGTGTATGCGAAAAAGATGACGTAAACACGTTATTTAGCAGGGTGCAGCATTCCTCGCAATTAATGACTTCATCATTCTGATCTTTAAGAGATATGATGTCTTTTCTGATGTGTTTGATAACATTCCAAAGCGTTGTCGGCTTGCTGGAGAGAAGTGACGGAAGCGTGTTGTTGAGGAAAGTAAGCTTGGCTTCCTTAACAGCAGAGCGATAAGAGGACAAGGCCTCCTTATATGCGCACCAACGAGCAGGTATATTAGTGCGTTTAGCTGACCAAAATAGCCGCTTCTTCTTAAAATGACGGCTTGAGGGGCTAGTTGGTGCTGCATAATACGCAGAAATGTGGCGCAACAAACACAAGCGAAGAGACACAACACACGCGCACACTACCAACTGTAATAAGGATCTCAAAAACACTTCCTCTTCACCACTCCTCTTCTTCTACCCTCAAGTACATCTTCTCATCTTCCTCTTCTTTGCCAAGGGGATATTGGCACTTTCTTCCTCGCAGACCATAAACATCGTCCAAACATGGCAGTCACCAATTCTACACTGTCTTGTTTCTCCACACCTCTGCTTTGTCCAGAAACTCATATCACGCTGGACAGTCACAAAGATCACCACATAGTCACATAGTCACACACTAATAAGCACCACCATACATGTACAGTAGGACATGTCCATCCACAACACATCACTTGTGAAGTCCCTATGTAGTGAAAAAAACTGTAACCTGCCAACGTCTACGAAGCAACGAAGTCCATGTACTTGAGGGAAAAAGATTCTTTAAACTACCATGGCCACAATACGTGAGAGGTGTCCAAGAACAACAGCTTTAGGCCAATAATAACAGCTTGAGGCCCGATAATAAACTCGTTCTCTGCATTACTCAAGCGGATTGCTCAATAAAATTAAATTCTTTTCTACGTAAACTCAACGAAGCTTCAGTAATACATCTGTCTTCTTTCTTCTGTATCCAGTACGCCTCTAAAATTTCGCGCGCCATCTTATCCCGACTCTTCCCTAAAATGTTAGGCCTGGTAAACAACGGCTCAGACTTGTACTTATGACAGTGCAGGGGTAAATTTGACCCCTTCCCATTTTCTATGGACTTCTCGTGTTCCCTCATTCTATCATTGATACACCTTCCAGTTTGCCCTATATATACTTTACAGCACGTCAGTGGCATCTCATAAATCACTCCCACCCGACATCCAATAAAACTCTTTACATGCTTCTTATCGCATTGTCCTTTCTTTCTCCTCACTGTTAATGCACATAACCCGCCCAGTTTTTTGGGGGCAGAAAACACAACTGGCACCTCAAACCTACCTGCCACCTTTTTCAGGCAGTGTGCAACTCTATGTGTATAAAGAATCACTTGTGGTCGTTTATTTCTCAACTTATCTGTCATTCTTTTTTTCCCTTTCATTTTCTGAAGCAGAGACTCTGCTAGCCCACAAATAGTCATAACCGGGAAACCAGTGTCACGAAATCGGCGCACATTTTCATCAGGCCGGTACGGCGCGAGGCCCGCGCGGCGTCGCGTGGATAGCATGGAGAGAAAAGCCCCCTTCCCCGCGCGGGTGAGCGCGTAGCTTTGTACGCGTTGCCGTCACCCTCTTTCCCATTGCCCGGGGAGGACGGTGGTTCATCGGACTGGAATCAGCCAGAAAATTCCAGCATCTTCTATGGGACCTAGCCAATGACGACGCGCGGCTCGACGGGAGGAGAAGTGGGAGCTATAACCAGCGAAGCTATGTGTGTGTGCGCGCGTGGGCCAGAGCACCTGACACTTTGGGCTCGGATCATTTTCCCATCTTCCTTAACCCCTCTGTGAGGGGCAGGAGGAGGGAAAAGCTCTACCCCATTACCAAATGGGCCGAGTTCAGAGAACGAGTGAAAGACATCCCACTTGCAGGTGACTTCCTGGATTTTCTTGGACGTTGCGCCAAGAACTCCACAATCACCTGCGCAGTACCACTACATGCACCAGTCCCGGACCTACGTCTACTCGGACTTAGGGCCTCCAGACGAAGGGCTGAGCGAGTGGCCGAGCGAACCCACCATCCCGAACATTGGAAGGCCTTCCGCAGGATCGATGCTTGCTGCCGTCGTCAGGCCAATCGTCGTTCCCGGGAAAGCTGGGCCAGCATTTGCCGGTCCATACAGTCAGCCAGACAGTCCTCTGCTGCCTGGCGCATCCTCAAATCCCTTTTGCAGGTTGCCTCCAATCGACAACCTGTCCTGGGAGCAGCCATCGCAAGAGGCATTTCCTTTCAAGACTTGGCAGAGCAACTTGCCGAATTCCTTTCCAAGTCAGCCACGCCCCCCCCCCATCCGCTGGACTTCCAGTGGCGAATCCCCCTTCGCCCCTTCGGGCTACCCCTTCACCACCAGCAGCTTTGGCACAGACCATCTCTGCCCTCTGCAATGAACCCATTGCCCCTCATGAGCTTCAACGTGCCCTCAACCGCTCGAAGAAGAAATCAGCTCCTGGCGCTGATGGACTTACACTCCAGATGCTCCGTAATCTGGATGCCCCGGAGAAGAAGCGCCTCCTCGCAGTCTTCAACGACACATGGGACAGCAGCATACTACCGGACAACTGGAGAAATGCCATCGTTGTTCCCATCCTTAAGCCCCGTAAGCCGGCTAAACAACTATCCTCCTACCGTCCTGTATCTCTCACATCTGCTGCCTGCAAGACCATGGAGTTCATTGCCCTGGAACGACTCACATGGATCGCCAGAGCAACCAACTTCCTTCCAGAGATGCAGACAGGATTTCGGAAGCACCGCTGTACTGCAGACTCTATAGCAGATGTGGTCTCCACCCTTGAGGAAGCCAAATATGCGGGCGATGTTGTCTTCCTGGTCCTTCTGGATGTCCAGTCCGCTTTTGACAACCTGCCCCATACCATCATTGAGCAGGCTCTGGATGCCCTTGGAGTGACTGGGAAACTGCGTGGCTTTGTTTCGGCATTCCTCTCCAATCGCACCTTCCAAGTTCGAGTTGGGCAAACACTTAGCTCTCCTCGTCCAGTCACATCTGGGGTTCCCCAAGGATCAGTCCTCAGTCCTTGGCTGTTCAACCTCGTCCTAGCTGGCCTGCCAAAGTTCGTTCAGCAGATCAGAATCCACAAAGTTTCCTGCTCCATCTATGCAGATGACATAGCCCTCTGGATCCGAGCTCCAAAGAGACGTATTGTCTCCGCTAGGAAGGCTATGCAACAGGCACTGGACGGCGTCCAGTACTTCCTATCATCTAAGGGATTGACCCTCTCGGCTACTAAGTCTGAGGCCCTCGTCTACCATCCCAGAGGAGCACGGAGTTCCCGCCGTCTTGAAACTTTGCATATCGAAGGAACCCCTCTTCCATGGAAACGCCAGGTGAAATACCTAGGTCTCACAATTGACGACCATCTCACCTGGATCCCAGCTGACAAAGCCCTCATTCCCCATCTTGATCGTGTGGGAAGAGCAGTCCAGCGTCTCCTTGCAAATGGCAATGGTTGCTCCTCCATTTGGGCAATCAAGCTCATCGAGGCAGCGGCGACTTCGGTCATCCTATATGCCCTTCCCTTCGTCTCCCTTCGGTCGACTCGAGTCATTCGTCTCGACACGATTCGAAGGCGTTGGATTAGAAGATTCCTCGGAGTCCCTCAATCCTCACAGATTCCCGCTACCCTTGCGGAAGCTGGTATCTACCCTCTAGATCTTCTCCTCGCCCAGATGGGACTGACTCACATTGATCGTCTCAGCTCTGCAGTGATTCAAAGTGTGGAAAACGTTCTTTCTATTTTTAAGATACAAGGAAAAGGACTTACGTTTACTCATGAGCTACCGGTGGACAACAAATTGCAGTTTCTTGATTTAAATATGAAAATTTTTGATGCTGAAGTGTGTTGGAAGTATTTTTCCAGGGCTAAAAAAGAGCTACTTCCATATGGTTCAGACCATTCAAAGACTGCTAAAACAGGGATAGCTTCCCTTTGTTTGGAGTCGGCCTTTTAAAATCATGTGTACATATGGCAGAGGAAAGCTTCATTAACGAATTACTAAGGCTTGAGATGGCTGGTGGCATGCCGCAAGTGCATGCCGCTGGGAAAAGGTTATAAAAGGCCACATGGTACCGCCTGCTTTCCTGTAAGAGAAGGTGTGAATTGATAAGCGAAGTAATCCCACTGCAGAAAGAAACAAAATGCTGATATGCATGTAGTATAATCAGCGGGAGTATATTGCATTCCATCCAGCGCTACCACCTGATAGCTTATTTATAAATTGTTGGAAGCGTGAAAAAAAAAAAATGATGATGGCGATAACGGTGCTCAAAAGAAGCAGGGGTGAGATCCCGTTCCCAGAACAACCTGGAAGGGACAGCTGCACCGAAGTGCTCATTGCGCGCACGCGCATATTCTCCCTCATTTCGCCGCTATGCTCTGTCATACGGCGCTTATCGACTCGACGGTCGACGCACTTGCGCTCTGGTTAAAAAAGTAGGAGGATGTATAAGAAAAGGTGTAGTGGTAAGGATCAAGTCTAATGTGTTAGCTGAGGTAGGTCCGGTCCTCGTGGGTTGAGTAACAAGCTGTTTAAAATTGAAGTTCAAACATAACAAATAATAAAAGCCCAGCTTTCACTTGCCGCTTCACTGAGAACAGGGCCGGATCCAGACCAAATAAGTTTTAGAAAATTGAAATCGCCTAAAAGGAATAAGGGATGTGATGGATACCTTATGACTAGGCTATTCAAAACGTCATACAGCTGATTGCAAAAACCCGATGTTTCGTTTGGTGGGCGGTAACATGCGCACAAAAGTACAGTTTGGTGTCCTAGCTTGACACAGACACAAATACGTTCAAGAGCAGAGGTTACAGGAATAATATAAAAATATCAGGTTTTTGCCACAGCTATAAGGACACCACCTCCAGACTTTATATCGGGATCAAAACGATAGATATTGTACTTCTTGTCGCAGTCGAACAATTCAAAATCTGCAACCTTTGCTGATAGCCACGTTTCAGTCAGCACGACAATATCAGCCGCACAATCATCACAAAGGATAACGCATCGCGTTTGTTTAATACACTTTTTGACTTGACGCTGCGCTGGCTTCTTGCAGACTGGTCCCGACGGTGTAACATACACTGCGCTTGGAAATCTTGGACAAGAAGCTAGGCACGCTCTTTTGGAATATTACAACAAATCATGAAGTGAGGGTAGAGTTCCAGACGAGCGGAAGTGCAGTCGTTTAGTTCCGCTCCTGAAACCTGGCAAATCGCCTCTGGACTTGACATCATACCGTTCAATTGCACTGGCTAGTTGCGTTGGTAAAGTACTGGAAAGAATGCTGCTTACACGTATTGAGTGGTACCAGGAGCACTACCGCATATATCCGGATATAATGCCAGGGTTTCGACGTGGACGCTCTTCAATTGGCAACGTGGTGGACCTGGTATTATCAGTACAACGCCAAAAAATTTTCAAGCGCTTACCCGCGGCATTGTTCCTGGATATAAAGGGCGCATATGACAACGTCACTCATCAGGCCATTTTGGACGCTCTGGAAGCTGCCGAGCTCGGCGGTCGCTTTTTTTGCTGAATACGCAATTATTTGTCTAACAGATCTCACTTTATGCAGACTGAGGATGACCCATCTTCTCATTTCACTTCCCGTGGAGTCCCACAGGGTGGAGTACTAAGCCCAACACTCTTCAATCTTACTCTTGTCGGGCTTGTTGGCTTAATACCACACTCGGTGAAACTTTCAATATATGCGGACGACATCTGTATCTGGGCATCAGGAGTTACGCGCCCACAAGTTAGAGCGAGGCTTCAAAAGGCGGCAAGTATAGTTGAGTCCTACCTCCACCTGCAAGGTCTGCATGTATCAACTGAAAAGTGTTCGATAATTGCATTTACATGCAAGAACATGTCACCTTACACCGTACGCATTGATGGTAAAGCAATACCCTACGAAAGCAGCCATCGCTTTCTGGGAGTTATCATCGACCTAAATCTTTTGTGGACTCCACATATTTCATTCATGAAAAAGAGGCTGACAGCAATTGCTCACATACTTGCGTTTATTGGGGAAAAGTCATGGGGAGCGTCCGTGCGGTCGATGCTCCAGCTGTACCATGCATTATTTATGGGATTTCTTCGGTACAGCTTACCTGCACTTGGAAATGTCAGGATACCAACTTAGGAATTCTACAGAGCGTTCAAGCTCAAGCTCTGCGAACCTGCCTGGGATTGCCGAAATGTGCCTCTACGGCGGCTACCATTTTGATTGCTCAGGAACATCCAATATCTACCTACCTAACAGTTGACGCCCTGAGGGCACATTTGCGACACATCACCCGGATTGCCTGTCATCATTTGGCCAGTCTTCCTACTACCAGGCCGCGTACATCGTTTACAGAGACCGTTGATGCGCATCACGCTATTCTGCCGTCCCAGTTTACACCCGCATCTAGACCGTCCTCTCCACAGTGAAGCCTGCATCAACCACACGTGCTTCTTTCAATACCCGGCATCAGGAAGAAGGTCGAGCTATCGACGACAGAACTAAAACAAAGCCCTCTTGAATGCTTTCATGAGTACCATGCAAACCGTATGCACGTCTACACCGACTGTTCAGTGAATGCCGTGAGTTCTTCAGGCTCCATGGTCATACCTGCAACTACTACAGAAATAAAAGTTAGGCTGACACGTTAGGACAACTCACCGTACCTCTTCAACGGTCGCAGAACTAACCGCTCTACGTGTCGCTATTAGGCATATCAGTCAGCCGATGGTCTGTTTTCCCAGATTCAAAAGCAGCCCTGCAAGCCTTAAAAGCGGCTCTTCGCCGTGGAGCTCATGAACAACTCTGCGGAAATACGACAAATTCATCACTGTGCAATTAATGGAGGACATGACATCATCTTCCAGTGGCTTCCAGGACACAGCGGCATAGCGGGCAATCTCCGGGCGGACGAGGTCGCACGAACAGCCCACCAAGACGGCGATTGTGTGTTGATTCCCTTTTCCAGGGCAGACGCAACGGACAGGCTTCGCGCACTTGCGCGGGAACACACGCTCTCCTTATGGAATTCTGACCAGTTTGCGAACTGCCGCTTAAAATCACTGGACTCTGACCTGAAGCTCCGGCTTCCACATGGCCTACCCCGATGTAAAGAAACTTTGCTGTGCCGCCTGTGGGACGGTGTAGCATTTAAAACTCTCATTATTTTGTGATAGGTATGGCAAATAGGCCTGCATGTACAAACTGTGGGTGCGACGAGACTATAGGCCACAGTCTTTGTGAGTGCCCCATATACAGCGAGGAAAGACAGTGTCCATGCCGTGCGCTAAAGCGTCTAGATGGACGCCCACTAACTGAAATTAAGATCCTAGGTCCCTGGCCACGGTGATCGTCTGCGATGAAGGCCTCCCAGGCACTGCTCCGCTTTATGAAAAGCACAGCACTGATCGAAAGGATATGATTTTTTATGTTACGTGATATGTGACGTGACATGTCTGTGATGTAACTGTACTGTCATCACCCATCCCTCTCTCACCCACAACTTTTGTACCGATCTACCCCCTCCAGGGTCTCTCCCCCAGTGCAGGGTAGCAAACCAGTTCCTTTAGCTGTTAACCTCTCTGCCTTTCCTCCTCATCGTCCTCCTCCTTGACATTTGATAATAAAAATTTTATACCGTCATGATCTGAATTCCGCGTGGCGCTAGATGTTGGATGATGGCATATCAGCTTCGGCGAGAACTGAGTTATCAGAATTATCTTCTGCGTTTCGGTTGGTGCCAAGCTCAAGTTCGCATACGCTGCCGGTTACTGGGCAGTAACCATAACCTTTCTTATTTATATACAACTTGTTGTAGCGCACTGAAAAGCTTTGGCCGCTGGTGTTCCCAAAATCATGAAGCCTCGCAATAATCTCGTTGCCTTAGACAAATCTTCATTTACAGATATCGTTGCTTACTTTAATTTTTGTTTCGAGGATAATATGATGTCGCGAAACTTAAATGCTGAAATTTTCACGATAATTGCTCTGCACTTTCCAGTCGAAAATTCTCTAGCCTGTGGGCACAAGCTATGCGATCATTACTACGACCCAGGTTTAGCTTCAAAGCTGAGATAAGAGCTGTGTAAACCTTTTCTTCAGACTCAGTCCATGTTTTATAGGACTTATCGCCAGGAATTCCATGAAATAATAAGTTTTTATGGCGAGAACGGTCTTCAAGCTCGTCCAGCCGTTTTGAGATTGCGATCGCTTCTCGGCTGTCGTTATCACGTGCTTGAGTACGAGATAAAAGACTTTTGTCAACGAAAAAATAATCTGCTGTCAATGTCCGTGATTTGTTGCTCTAAGGCAGTCTGAGCATTTTTAGTTCGTTTAATGAGCTCGTGACCTGATCGTGCCTGACATCCATTTGGTGTGCAATCACTTAACAAGCTCAAATAGCTCGCTGTACTGCTTCCCTATTTCATCCTTCGTAGGCCCGGAATTCAGCTCGGTATCAATGAATAACAGCAGGCTGACAACGTGATACACTCAGAGGACAAGGAAAACGAAACTTTGGGGCATGAAAGTAACAGCTGGCAAACTTTGTTTGACCGCTTACAATGAAGGGGAAAATCACAACCCACCTGCACCAAGTAACAGAAGGGGGATTGAGACGTCAGCATCGTCGCTGTACTTCCATGCCCACTGAAGGGCAGCATGGCCTGTCATTCCTTTAAATAGTGCACAGATGATGCGTCTGCTGACTGCGCTGATTTGACGTTGATCGGCAAATGCGGAGTGGCGTCGAAGAAGGGTGACGAGTTCGGGTAAAGAGATACGTTGGCCGCCGCAGAGAACTGCCTGCTCCCTGCGAACGCTTGTGTTGGTGGCAGCTCGACCTGATGCACAGTCATTGACGTAGCTGGTTGACTACGGCACGTGACGAGCAGGCACAACACCTGCACCAAGTAACAGAAGGGGGTTTGAGGCGTCTGCATCGTCGCTGTACTTCCATTCCCAGTCTTAGGCCACAGCAGTAGGCTCAATCTCAGAAATGCTGTTGAACTAAATGCATGGTGACGCTTTTCCTAATATTAGGAATTTCGGTTACCTGTGACTGCTCTTTCAGCTTAGGGTTATGCTGCAGATAACCCAATCGGGCCATATTCACCTCTTCACGCATGCATTGATGGCCCCTCTTTCTGCCTCTTCTTTATTTTTTCTCTATTTCTATTCCTGATAAGGAATTACAGCGTCGTCTTTCTGTTCTACGAACCGGCCTGGTTTTTATCGTGCTGCTGTCGGCCTTTGGTCTGTAGAACATAACAGTGGCGAGTAAGGAAGCCAGCATATATGCCCAAGCGCAACAGCCAAGCAGAATGAATTGCTTAGTTAGCGGAGTTCAGTGTCCCGAAGCGACTGAGGCTGAGAGATGCCGTTGCGGAGGGCTCCGGAGATTTAGGCACACGAGTTCGTTAACGTGCACTGACATCGCACAGCTCATGGGTGCCTAGCTTTTCGCCTCCATCCAAAAGTGACCACAGCGACAGGGATTCGATCCCCCATTCTTGGGCGCAGTACACGAGCGCTCTAACCGCTGTACCATCACAGGGGGGGGGGGGGGGGGGGGGCAGAGAAGGAACCCTCTGCCAAGGACAAGCATAGCACAGAGGCTACCGGAATTTGAAGAAGATTAGTGGAGGCGTACCTTGCCAAGGGTTTGCCTATTTCGAAGCGAATGATAAGATAGATGTTGCTAAGAAAAGCGGCTTACTCGTAGCGGCGATTGGAACAAGAACAATAGAAATTTTGGACAGGAAGGTAGCACTGTGAAAGACTTACGCCATGACCAAGAAAAAAGTTGTGCAGTCGTTAAACAGCTATTACGACCAGGTAGCGTATGCCAAATGCCCAATAGTTCCCAATGAAATTTCTGAAAGCTTCAAGTTCTTACTTCGCTGCCAGTAGGAAACGGAATCAGTACCTGCATTCATAGTGGCATACGGCAGATGACACGCAATTACAGCTTTGGAATTATGCTGGGCAGAATGATAAGGCACCGTATTGTGTGCGGCGTCAGGTCCTAAAATGGGCAGAAGCAGATACTAGCGATGGAAGATTTGAATCTTCAAGAAGCCGAGTATCTTTTCCTTGCCGCAGAGAGCACTGAACGCGATTCGCGAGGAATTATTACGGACCAAGAACAAGCGAGATTGCTAAATCTCACGGGTCAATGCGAGTCGCGCGCGATTTCGCAGGACGTGCAACAATGCGAATTTTGCGCATGCGTGGTATTAAGGCCAAGGCTTGTAGACTAATCAAGCACAAATGTTTCAAATGTGTACAACGAGGACATTTAGCGGGAATGCGTGCGGCAAATGAACAAGCAGTATGCTAACGTAACGGCATAGGCAACAGAAACTGAAGGGAGTGATAGCAGCGCGTCACAAATTTTGTCCTTGAGCGCCCCGCTCTCAGTCATGAACCTTATTAGAAAATAATTTGCGTGGAATAGCATAAAAAGTATGATGGAAGTCGATACCGGCTTCCCTATTTTCTTCATTCCCGAAAGCATTGCAAGCCTCACTCCCATCGATGGCCGCAGCTAAGAAATTCGGAAGTGCAGCCTTCATGGTATTCCGGAAAGTACCCGCTTCTCGGTACACTGACAATGCCAGTTTCGTATGAAGGTACCACAGTACGTCTGACCGTTATAGACTGGAATGGCACCAGTGTTTTTGGTCGCGACCTGCTGAAAAAATTATCCGATTAACGTGTTCAGGTGCTGAGCGTGTACTCCACGCCTCTCGTTTCAAGGCAAGCACGGGAGGACGTGCCGACGCCGCTCCAGCAACACTCCGATTTTTTCGCTGAGGGCGCTGGTCTCATGAAAGGCCCACCAGCCCGACAGCACATCAAGGCTGGAGTAAACCCCAATTTCATCAAGGCTATAGAAAAATTGCTTTTGCACTCATTGATAAAGTGTCAAATGTGCTTGACATGTTAGTCTTAGCTGGCATAATGTCTTCAGTCCCTCATTCCTATTGGGCAAAACTCATCGCGCCTGTTTTGAAGGATGCAACTCTGCGCATTTGTGGGGACTTCAAGGCTACACTGAATCCAGCGTGCGGTGTTGAGCAGTATGCCTTGCTTGCCATAGATGACAATATTACAAACCTATGTAGAGGAAAAAAATCAGTATTTTAAACCTTCGCGATGCTTACAATCATTTAGAGCTAGATGGAATCTCGTTGAAATTAGCAGTGATAAACACACAAATGGCGCTCTTTCGCTACAACAGATTACTGTTTGGCATCGCATTAGATCCAGCAATATTCCAACGAAAAATTGAATCGCTGCTACAAGGACTAAACGGGACTCAGGATTATCAAGACGATGTCCGGATAGCCGAGAGCACCGAGGCTGAAAACGTAAACCTGCAAGCTGTGCTACCGAGTTTCCGCAAGAACGGTGTCAAACTTCGTTCCGAGAAAGGCAAGTTTGGTGAACTATCAGTGACATATCTGGGCCATCTTATTGATGCTAAAGCACTAGACTCCCCGAGAAGTACATGGATGCAATCATGCTTGCCCCTTCTCCGCGAAATCTTGATGAGTTGCGATCTTTTGCGGGAAAGTTATATTTGACAACAAGTCTTTCCCAAACCATTCCACTATACTTGCACCCTTGTACAGCCTTTTGAAAAAGGTGCAAAATGGGTTTGGCACGAAAACTAAAACGCCGCATTTCAGAAGCCCAAGGCTACTTTGTGTACCGAAGCGGTGGCCTTGTGGTAGAGCATCCGCCTCGCATTCGGGAGGTACTGGGTTCGATCCCTGGTGCCGCCGGTTACCCACCGGTTATAAAGTGGGTACAAGCTGTCCCCCGGCCTGGTGCTCGGCTCTTCTGGGGTGAAATGCTTGGGAAAAGGGGTCACGGCCCAAATAGTTGCGCCGATGTGGCAGTGATTCGTTCCGCCATCGGACAACAGTAAGTCCGCCTTGCGCGGCAACAGCCCATTATGTGGCCCTTTTTTTTTACTGCTCACACAGTTGGGCTTAGAAGGCGCGGGCTCCTTTTCCAAGCCACGAGCCCTGGTAAGCCGAGCACCAGGCCGGGCCGTGGCTTGTACCCATTTGAGAAAACCGGTGGGTGTCCGGCCGGCAATGGGAGTCGAACCCACTACCTCCCGTAGCCGAGGCGGGTACCGGAGGTGCAAGGTTTATTGACGCGTACTTGGCTGAATCATCCGGAACGCCCTATGACTACTCGCGGTCGCCTTCACCGCGCCAATACTCCTCGCAGACACGTGGTAATGCCGGCCTGACGCGGGTCCGCTCCCCTAGCCCCCATCGGGAAAACTAGACGCGGCAACCTTTGGAGGGAACGTTGCTCATCGACGAAATTCTCAAGCTCCTCCACCGCTGCAACCGGATGGCCACTCCGTTTCACGACGACACGACGCGCCCCACAATGATCCGCTGCCTCGGCGCTCCAGTTCTCCGACGACACGAAATCAGCTAGTACCACACCGCAGCCGTGACCGGACCCCGCGACGGTCCGGCAACACCACAGCCGTAACCGCCGACCTGAACATTTCAGTGGACGGAACCGACGTGACAGCGCTTGTGGATACCGGCGCCGATTATTTTGCGATGAGTGGGCCTTTCGCCGCCACTCTGAAAAAGGTGACTGCACCCTGGACAGGCCCACAAATTCGTGCCGCCGGAGGCCACTTGATAACGCCGACCGGTACCTGCACTTCTAGGGTAACTGTGCAAGAAGAAACGTACTTAGCAACCTTCGTCGTACTTGTTCAGTGTTCCCGCGACGTCATCCTTGGCATGGATTTCTTAGTAGAGAATGGAGCCGTTATCGACCTGCAGACTAAGTCAGTGACCTTATCGACTGAGAACGCAGTACACAGTGCTTCAGAGCGACCGACAGCACTGCACATCCTTGATGATCACATCACTATTCCGCCCCGTTCCAGCGTGATGACGTCTGTGGCTGCGAATACACTGCGAAACTTTGAAGGTGTCGTGGAGAGCAAACAGATCTTACTTTTTGAACGCAGTCTTGCTGTAGCCAGAGGAGTCGTTCGCCTCGAAGAGGGCAGAGCAGACGTCCTACTCACAAATTTTGGCGGTGAGCACCAGCATTTAAGCACTGGGACTGTAGTGGCCCATATTTGCGGTATCACGCATGTTCCAAGAGCCTCTGGACTTGCGACGCTGTCATTGACCGAAATGGAGAGGCCTACCACCGATTTACACTTCGACATTAACCCTGCGCTTTCTCAACTGCAGCATCGCCAAGTGAACCAGCTCCTCCAGCGCTATCGGGCGACCTTCTCCAACTCTTCACGTGTTGGCAGAACCGATCTCGCCAAGCATCGCATTATTACGGATGAAACCGTGCCACCTCTCAGACAGTCACCTTACCGAGTGTCTCCGACTGAACGCGCCGCTATCACCCGCCAAGTGAAACAGATGCTTCGCGACGATGTCATCCAGCCCTCGCGGAGTCCATGGGCTGCACCTATCGTTCTTGTGAAGAAAAAGGATGGTACGCTGAGGTTTTGTGTGGATTACCGCCGGCTAAACAAAGTCACAAAGAAAGACGTCTATCCCCTGCCACGCATCGACGATGCTCTGGATCGTCTCTGCTCCGCGAAATATTTCTCTTCAATGGACTTGAAATCCGGATACTGGCAAATAGAGGTAGATGAGAGGGACCGCGAGAAAACGGCGTTTATTACTCCGGATGGGCTCTACGAGTTCAAGGCTATGCCCTTTGGTCTCTGCTCTGCTCCGGCTACTTTCCAACGGCTTATGGACACCGTACTTGCAGATCTCAAGTGGCAGACATGTCTCGTTTACTTTGACGACGTTGTGGTCTTCGCTCCAACGTTCGAGGAGCACCTTCGGCGCCTTGAAACTGTTTTGAAAGCCATAACATCCTCTGGCCTTACGTTAAAGAACGAGAAATGTCATTTTGCTTATACGGAGCTCAAGTTCTTGGGGCACGTCGTAAGCCACGCTGGTGTCCTGCAGGATCCAGAGAAAACGACAGCTATTGCCAACTTCCCTCCGCCCAAAGACCAGAAAGCTGTTCGACGATTTTTTGGCTTATGTGCCTACTACCGGCGCTACGTCAAAGATTTCGCTCGATTCGCCGAGCCCCTAACACGTCTGACAAAGACAGACACGCCTTTCACTTGGGACGCACCACAGGAACAAGCATTCAAAGAGCTTCAACGCCGCCTACAAACACCTCCCATATTGGCTCACTTCGACGAATACGCCGACACGAAGCTTCACACCGATGCAAGCAACATAGGCCTAGGCGCCGTTCTAGTTCAAATTCAGGGCGGCCAAGAACGTGTAATCGCTTACGCCAGTCGCTGTCTATCTAAAGCGGAATCGAACTATTCCGCAACAGAGAAAGAATATCTAGCCATTGTGTGGGCGACGCCGAAATTCCGGCCATACTTTTATGGGAAACCATTCAAGTTAGTAACTGACCACCATGCCCTATGCTGGCTTGCAACCCTAAAGGACCCTTCAACCCGTCTCGTAAGATGGAGTCTACGATTACAGGAATTCGACATAACTGTCACGTACAAATCTGGCCGTCAGCATTCGGACGCAGACTGCCTCTCACGGGCCCCTGTAGATCCCCCCGCAGATGAAATTCCTGATGAGGCCATACTGCTAAATGCCATCAGCAGAGAGTGCCTCGCTGAAAGACAATCTGCAGATCCCGAACTTCGTCACATCATGGACTATCTAAACGGTGCATGTACAACCGCTCCGAGAGCTTTCAAGCGTGCTCTGTCATCGTTATGTGTGCGCAATGGTGTCCTCATGAAGAAAAACTTTTCCGCCAGCCAAACGCCGTACCTGATTGTTGTACCTATGTGTCTACGTGATGAAATCTTACAAGCTTGCCACGATGAACCAACATCTGGACATTTGGGAGCCATCCACACGCTTGCAAGGCTCAAGGAAAAGTACTACTGGCCTCGACTTCACTCAGACGTTTCACACTATGTGAAAACGTGTCGCAACTGTCAGCGTCGTAAGGTGCCGCCGACTAAGCCCACCGGACTCTTGAAGCCAATAGACCCACCATCGAGGCCTTTCCAGCAGATTGGCATGGACATGCTGGGACCATTTCCTCTTTCACACTCCGGTAACCGGTGGGTCATTATTGCTACGGATTACCTTACACGATACGCGGAAACCTCCGCTCTACCCAACGGTACTGCCTTAGAGGTTGCGAAGTTTTTCATCAATTGCGTTGTCCTGCGCCATGGCGCACCGGATATTTTGATTACTGACAGAGGAGCCGCATTTACAGCCGAATGGCTGCAGCAGATTTTAATATACAGTCATACTGAACACAGGAAAGCAACACCTTACCATCCTCAAACGAACGGCTTGACCGAACGCTTGAACAAAACACTCGCTGACATGATCTCAATGTACGTCGACGTAGAGCACAAAACTTGGGATGAAGTGCTCCCTTACGTTACCTTTGCATACAATACAGCGGTCCAGGAAACAACGAACATGACACCTTTCCGCCTGGTTCATGGCCGTGAAGTGACCACAATGCTTGATGCCATGTTACCACATCTAGACGACGGAAACCAACAACCAGATGTTCACACCTTTCTGCACCTCGCCGAAGAGGCCCGTCAGCTGGCCAGGCTGCGAATTCAGAATCAGCAACGCCGCGATGCCCAACGATACAACCTCCGACACCGTGACGCCCGGTACACAGCTGGAGACCGTGTCTGGGTTTGGTTTCCTGTACGTCGACGAGGCCTCAGCGAGAAACTGCTGTGTCGTTACTTTTGCCCGTACAAAGTGGTAAGACAAGTTGGGGACCTAAACTATGAGGTTGTTCCTGATGGATTCAAAAAGTCCCGACGCTCCACGCTCCCGGACGTGGTCCACGTGGTCCGCCTGAAACCGTATTACGACCGATAGTGTTGACTCTTTCTGTGCATGAGCAACTGCCCTTCATGCAATGGTTTTTTTTTTATCTCTACTCACACTCCCAGCATCGGGGCGATGCTTCTTGTACCCGGGGGGGGGGCAATGACATGCTGCATTCTTTGTCTTCCCTCTGTGGTGATCGCGAGCGAGTGCCTCCTCGAGGCGAAGAAACCGACGTTCGTCTCCTCGAGGTAAAGAAACAGAAGTTCTTCTGTCGAAGCGGGCCTGCTAGTTTCCTGCCGCACTGTGACTTCTGTTACTCCTGTGTCCCACGGTGACTTCTGATCAGAGACTTCACACCGTGAAAATATTGCCACCTAGCGTTGCCAGGTGGCGCATGGCTGGGTGAAGGAGGACGAAGTTGGAAGGACGACGAGGTGTCGCTTGCGCGTTTGCGGTTGTGCTGCTCGCTGCCGATTTGTCTGGGCAAACCCCTTGCTATTCTTGGTATCCTCAATCACCGTGTACGTGACATACTGGTGGAGGCGCGGGGTACGATCACCTATGCAAGTCTCCATCTGAAAGACGTCGCGCCGGCCCTGTGCCATTGGACACCCCAGTGCCTCGCTGCAGTCGACGGCTCCAGAGACTGTCTCCAGAGTTTCAGCCATTAGCCACCGCAATGAAATCCAGTGCTTCTGCTCAGCAAGTAACGGGCGTCGCACCGGCCTGTAACTATACCTTGCAGGCCCCTCGGGTACCGATGTCTTTCCATGGGGACCTCTTTGAGGATGTGGAGGATTGGTTCCTTCAGTTTGAACGTGTCGCTGCTTTTAACCAGTAGGACGATGCTGCCAAACTAAGGGACGTCTACTTCAGCCTTGAGGATGGCGCCCGTACCTGGTCCGAGAACCGAGAGCAAGTGTTAACATCGTGGCGGGAATTCTGTTGGCAACTGCTCGAGGCCTACACTAGCGCGGATTGCCGTGAAAATGTAGAACGTGTCATTCACTCTCGCATCCAGATACCGAATGAGTGTGTCCAAGCGTACGTCGAGGACATGACGCGCCTCTTCAGGCGGGTCGATCCCGCCATGTCCGAGGAGAAAAAGGTCAGGCACTTGATGCGGGGATTGAAAAAGCAGCTGTTCGTCTCGTGCGGAACCAACCGTCGACTGTAAATAGATTTCTTGCTGAGGCTACCACAATGGAAAGGGTACTACAACAACGTGCCGTGACTTATGACCGACCTTTCCAGACTGGCACAATCGCGGAATCATTTCCATCTTCCGAGCGGCATCCTGATGCTTTGCGCGAACTGATTCGCAGCGTCGTGCGCGAAGAACTCAGCAATGTCTGCAACTTCCTGCAGCTATCACCAGCTTCCGGGTCTGCTATAGTGCGGGAGGAGGTGCGACAGGTGCTCAAGAGCCTGCTTTCGCATGTAGTTACGAGCCCGCCATTGCTGTCAGGGACCGACAACCGTCCCACATATGCGGAAGTTCTGCAGAGTCAGGCTCCATCTTCACCGCCGCCCGTTCTCGCGCCGCCTACAATTCCACTACTCTCGTTGCAGCCAGTGCAGTATGTCGGTGATCGTCCCCTTCCCCGACGCAAAGCTGAAATTTGGCGCGCGCCTGACCGCCGTCTGCTCTGCTTCCATTGGCGGTGAACCAGGCCATCTCTATCGGGATTGTCCGTATCGACGCCTTGGTTTTCACGGCTTTCGCATCGACTCGCCTCCTCCCCGGTTTGGTCAACGACCCCCAGGTATTGAAGAGTACCTGGCGGAGCAGCGTTCTTCATCTCGTTCGTAGCGTCAGTCCCGCTCCCCTTCACCAAGGCGCTCCTCGACGTCCACCCAAGGTTCCTCGCGAAAGGGGCGAGGCCGCTCGTCTAGCCTTCGTCGAGAAAACTGAAAACAGCGACCTTCGCGAGCGAGGCCGCTGGTAGTCGCTGCGTTGAAGACCTCCCGTCGTTGCCGCTTCGATCCGAACGAGAGCTGCTGGTACCGTCGCCTAGGGAAGCCAAAAGCGTTTCTCTGGACATTCCTGTTATTTTAGATGGTCGTACTACAGCCAATGCATTAGTGGACACTGGGGCCGATTATTCGTTGTTGAGTGGCCGCATGGCAACTGTTTTGAGAAAAGTGCTCACTGTTTGGCCAGGTGTGTACCTACGAACCGCCGGCGGTCATATAGTTACTCCAAAGGGGATGTGCATGGCTTGCATTAAGATTTGTTCGTCGTTAGTTGCGTCATTTTGAGTGACTGCTCCTTTGAACTTATCCTCGGCATTGACTTTCTGCGAGAGTACGGAGCAGTTATCGACCTGCGAAATAAACGCGTCACATTTTCGATGGGATAGTCTGCCGAACCAGACAGTAGCAGTCCTTGCAATGCCGCACTTCGTGTTTCCGCCGAGAGCGTCTCGCTGCCGCCGCGAAGCAGTGTTCTTGTGGATGTTACCTGTGACGATTTCCATGCCGGCGATGCTGTAGTGGAAGCGAACCATTTATTCCTGCTTGCTCAGGCATCTGCGCTGCTTGAGGTTAATTGTCGCTTCACAATGGCCGGGCTGCACTCTTTGTCACAATTTTTTCTAATGAGCACCGGCACTTGTTTCCGGGAACTGCTATCGCTTTCGCTGACCCTGTTACTCACGATGCGTTCTGTTTTGCATCCACGGCAGTAGAAACTAATGAGCCATCTCTTGACAACATCGACATTAACTGCCACTTGTAGAAACGGCGGGCCTTAGAGCTACTGTTGCTGCACTTCAAGCAGTGTTTTGCTTCTTCCTCGAAGATTCATCAAACGCCCAACACACAACATCGCATCATTACTTATTAAGACGCTCGTCCTATATGACAGCAGCCTTATCGTGTCTCTGCCAAAGAACGGGAAGTGATCCAGACGCAGGTTCAGAAGATGCTGGATGATGGTGTTGTGCAGCCTTCACAAAGTCCGTGGTCTTCACCAGTAGTCCTGGTCAAGAAGAAAGACGGCGCTCTCCGATTTTGCCTCGAATATCGGAAATTGAATAAGGTGACAAAGAAAGACGTATACCCGTTGCCGCGCATCGATGACTCACTGGACAGGTTACGACGTGCTAATTATTTTTCATTTATTGATTTGAAAAGCGGCTATAGGTAAATTGAAGTAGACGAAGGAGACCGAGAAAAAACCGAATTTGTCACTCCAGATGGCCGATATGAATTCAAAGTACTCCCATTTGGATTGTGCTCTGCCCCAGCTACATTCCAAAAGATGATGGACACCGTCCTCACTGGCCTCAAGTGGCAGATCTGTCTTGTGTACTTCGACGACATAGTTGTTTGTTCCGAAACATTTGACCAACACTTCGAACGCCTTCGAGCTCTACTGGAAGCGCTCCGTTCTGCTGATCTCACGCTGAAGCCCCAGAAATCACACTTCAGGTATACAGAACTCAAGTTCCTTGGCCATGTTGTGAGCGCTGATGGGGTGCGCCCGGATCCCGATAAGACTGCTGCCGTGGCACGGTTTCCCGTTCCAGCTAGTAAGAGGGCTGTTCAGCGCTTTCTCGGCCTGTGCGCATATTATCGGCGGTTCATTGCAGACTTTTCTAAGATTGCGTAACCTCTGACGCGCCTCAGAAGGAAGGACACCTCCTTTGTGTGGAACTCTGAGCAGCAGACAACCTTCTCTTTGCTTCGCGAGCGCCTTGAAACATCCCCTGTTCTGGCGCACTTCGATGAAGCGGCCGACACAGAGGGGCACACTGACGCCAGTAGTATCGGTCTTAGCGCGGTCCTGGCTCAGCATCAAGACGGGATTGAGCGAGTAATAACCTATGCTAACCGCACACTCTCTCGCGCCGAAACGAACTACTCCACCTTGCAAAAGGGATGCCTGGCGGTCGTGTGGGCCACTATGAAGTTTCGCCCCTATCTTTAACGGCCGATCATTTAAAGTCGCCACGGACCATCATTGTCTGTGCTGGTTGGCAAATCTGCTAGACCCATCTGGACGACTTGCATGCTGGAGTTTACGGCTTCAGGAATTTGACATAACGATTGTTATGTATGGTATGGCAGGAAGTCAGGCTGCAAACACGAAGACGCTGACACGCTGTCACGAGCACGCGCTGACACTTACGATGCTGCAGTCGATGACAGCAACGGCTTTCTAGGAGCTCTCAGTACATTTGAGCTCAGGGATCGACAAAGAGCTGATCCAGACATCCTTCCACTCATCGATTATCTGGAAGGGTGTGATACGACCCTCCATCGACACCTATCTCGGCACCTTGGTTCATTCTGTATGCAGCAAGGCGTCTTGTATAAAAGGAACCCCCAAGGCCAAGAAAGAGCTTACCTTCTGGTAGTGCCATGCGAGTTCTGTGCGGATATACTCCTTGCTGGCCACGACGAACCGACGTCTGGTCATATGGGTTACTCGCGGACGCTAGCTCGAGTGCGCAACATGTATTACTGGTCAGGACACTCTGCAACTCTGAAACGTTATTAAGAACCTGTCGCGAATGCCAGCGTCGTAAAACACCGCCCCAGAAGCCTGCCGGATTTTTCAAGCCCGTTAGAGCACCACGTATTCCGTTCGACCAAATCGGCATAGACCTCATTGCCCCTTTCCATTGTCGCAAGCGGAAAACAAATGGATAGTAGTGGCTACTGACTACTTGACCCGATACGCTTAGGTAAAGGCAATCCCTCATGCCACAGCTTCCGAAGTAGTTGAGTTTTTCATGCACAACATAGTCATGCGGCATGGCGCCCCTTCGTACTTCATTACCGACAGAGGGACACCTTTTACTTCGCAGCTCATGGACCAGATATTTGAGTTCAGTTACACGACCCATCGCAAGACCACAGCGTACCATTCACGGAGCAATGGTCTTACTGAAAGGTTGAATAAGACGATTGCGGACATGTTGTCAATGTACGTCGACGTGAAGCACAAGACCTGGAACGAGGTGCTGCCGTACGTCACATTTGCGTATAATACAGCCTTACAAGAAACAACCCGCTTCACACCATTTCGACTTGAGTACGGGCGTGAAGTTCAGAGCATGCTCAATTACATGCTCCCGTGCCCAGATGATGACCAGCTTCCCCCAGATGCCCAGCAGTATGCCATCCGCGCTGAGGAAGCCCGCCAGCTCGCCCATGTGCACATCGGGCGGCAACAGACCTCTGACGCGCACCGCTACAACCTCCGGTACCGCCAGGTTCACTACAAATCTGGGGACCAAGTCTGGTTGTGGGCACCAGTTCGCCGTCCAGGCTTGTCAGTGAAACTCCTTTCCCGCTACTTCGGGCCGTACAAAGTGTTGCGTCGTGTGAGTGACCTCAGTTATGAAGTTATTCCAGACGGCGCCGGCTTCCAAAACGTCGAAAGCCCAGTTCGGGCATTGTGCACATTGTGCGGCTGAAGCAGTACTACCAACGATAGCGTACGGCCACACCCTGTGACCACTCTTACTTTTCACACCACTCTTACCGGCCGTCTTCATTTTTGTTTTTCAATTTTCGGGGGAAGAGGGTGGAGGGGGGTAACGCCACCTAGCGTTGCCAGGTGGCGCACGATTGAGTGAAGACGATACACGCATTGGCAATATCATAATCGATTAGCTAGTTTTTAGAGTTTGGTATATCAAAACAATCTTTTCCAGCAAAGGCAGGATGGGTTGTGGAGACGCGGAATGCGCGAAGGGAACACTTTTTTGCCGCGTCCACTTTCACCGGTGCCGCTTTTGAAATATAAAGGGTACGGTGCACGAACGCCGTAGACAGCGCTTGGATATAAGGCAGCACAAAGGCCTTCAAGGTCATATAGCAGTACAAAGCTCCTGGCACAAATTTTGCCTTTATAGCTACGGCTTCGTATCCGCGTGAGCATGTAAATACCACTGCTTCTTTTCGTTTTTTTTCTCAAATACTTTATTTGGTGTCTCTTTCGGGGGCACCTATGAGAGTAATTGCAAGGAGATACATTTTGGCATTAACTGCAGAACACTGGGCCATTACAGCAGGCAGGAAATGGGCCGTTCCCAGGCTGGATTGTACAGAGTGGGTCATCGTGCTTCGGGCATCTGCATAAATAAATATTGGGCATGAGGGGTTAAAAAAGTATGTGTTATTCGCTTATAAAAATTTCCAATATACTATGATAATGTGCACGCACAAAGTACAAAACATATTTTTTCCCATGTCCGCGATATTTGTTATCTGGTGATGAAATCCTAAGGGACCCATTGGAGCAACGCACAATTTTGAATCGCCAGTTGCTGCAGACGCATCAATACTGCTGACTTTTTGCCCGTAACGTCCGCGTCAGTAACGCTATTCGGGACTTTGGCATGCATACGTAAAATCAGAAAATACTTTTATGCTTGCGTGCCGCAGCATATGCAAAATTTGTGCTTAAACGGGCTAGTGGTTACCAGTTAATGGCGGCGTCAATTGGAAAACGCTGCCTTGTCGTGGCGGAGGGGCTTGCGAAACTCGATGAAGTCGTGAGCTCTGCTGTGTAGGGCCACCCATGATAGACAGGTCACGGCAGAGAGTTCTGACAAAATGTGATTCACTGGAGAAGGTAATGGCAACCCACTCCAGTATTTCCTGCCAAGAAAACCCTATGGCCAGTCACAATAGGATTAATGACATGACGCCAGAAGATGAGCCCCCCATGTTGGAAGGCGTCCCACATGTTACTGGGGATGAACAAAGGGCGATTCCTAGTAGCTCCAGGACGAATGAAGCGGCTGGGCTAAAGCCAAAAGGACGCCCAGTTGTGGATGCATCGGGAAGCGACCGGAAAGTCCGATGTTGCAAGGAGATATATCACGTAGCAACGTGGAATGTAAGATCTATGATGCAAGGCAAACTGGATGTCGTCAAGCGAGAAATGGAAAGATTGAACACTGATATCTTGGGTATCAGCGAGCTCAAGTGGACCGGAATGGGAGAACTTAACTCCGGCGACCATTATGTCTTTTACAGTGGGCACGAATTCAAGAGAAGGAATGGGGTCGCTCTCATAGTAAACAGAAGAATGGGCAGAGCAGTGCTAGGGTACAACCACAAAAATGACCGAAAGATTTCACTTCGGATCCAAGGTCACCTTTTCAACGTAACAGTTATCCAAGTCTATGCACCAACCACTACTGCTGAAGAAGCTGACGTTGAGAGATTTTATGCGGACCTGCAATGCCTTTTAAAGCACACTCCATCATCAGACGTCGTTTTTCTCATAGGACACTGGAATGCTAAGTTCGGGAGTGAAGAAACATCCGGAATTACAGGCAAGTTCGGTCTTGGTGAGCCAAATGAAGCTGGGCAGAGGCTAGTAGATTTCTGTCAAGAAAACAACCTGACCATAGCCAATACTCATTTTCAACAGCACAAGAGGCGCCTGTACACATGGACTTCACCGGACGGTCTGTACAGGAATCAGATCGATTATATTCTTTGCCGGCAGAGATGGAGAAGCGCTATACAAGCAGTAAAAACAAGGCCTGGGGCAGATTGTGGCACCAATCATCAGCTTCTTGTTGCCAAAATTAAATTTTGATTAAGGAAAACGCAGACAACTTGAAGGCCTTTCAGGTATGATCTGGATCAAATTCCATTAGAATATGCTGTGGGAGTTAGGGATCGATTTCAAGAATTAGATCTAGAAGACAGAGAGCCTGAAGAGATGCGGACTGATCTTCGTGATATAATACAAGAAGTTGCTACTAAGATAGTTCCAAAGCAAAAGAAATGCAAGAAAGCAAACTGGTTATCTGAAGAGGCTTTGGAAATAGCTGAAGAAAGGAGGATGGCAAAAGTTATGGGGGAAAGAGGAAGATAGCAAGGAGAGATAAGAATGCCTTCCTGAACATACAGTGCCAAGCAGTTGAGGACAACAGCCAATTAAGGAACACAAGAGCTCTGTATAAGACAATCAAAGATATCAAAGGGAGCTTCTGTGCTAAGCTGGGCGTGATAAAGGACAAACGAGGCAAGGACCTCACTGAAGCCTCAGGGATAAAGAAGAGGTGGCAGGAATACACAGAAATGTACAAGAAGGACCCGGATGTGCAAACCCAACATAAGACGGTTGTGATTACTTATCTCGAGCCGAGCATCCTGAAGAGTGAAGTTGGATGGGCCTTAGCCAGCCTTGCTAACAACAAAGCTGGCGGAATTGGTGGTATTCCAGCTGAGTTGCTTCAAAACCTCAACCACGAAGCTGTCAACATTCTGCATACATTATGTCAGAAGATTTGGACAACCCTGCAGTGGCCACAGGATTGGAAGAGGTCGGTTTACATCCCCATTCCAAAGAAAGGCAGTGCCAAAGATTGTTCCAACTACCGCACGATAGCGCTTATTTCGCATGCTAGCAAGGTGATGTTGAAAATCCTCCAAGGTAGGCTGCAGCGGTATGTCGATCGGGAGCTTCCAGGCGTGCAAGCTGGGTTTCGCAAGGGCAGGGGAACTAGAGACCAAATTGCCAACCTTCGCTGGATCATGGAAAAAGCAAGAGAGTTAAAGAAACCCATCTACTTCTGCTTTATTGATTATGCGAAAGCGTTTGACTGCGTAGATCACAGTAGATTGTGGCAAGCTCTCCAAGAGATGGGAGCTGCAATTCACCTCATCTGTCTCCTCAGGAACCTGTATGAAGGGCAAGAGGCCACAGTCAGAACTGGGCATGGTCTTACTGATTGGTTTCCGATTGAGAAAGGAGTGAGGCAAGGCTGCATACTGTCGCCCTGCCTATTTAACTTATACGCAGAGTGCATCATGAGGAAGGCCGGTCTGGGCGAGTCTTCAGATGGAGTGAAGATTTCTGGAAAACGTATCAACAAACTTAGGTATGCGGATAATACCACTTTAATAGCAGAAAGTGAAGTGGAACTCAAGAGACTTCTGATGCACGTACAAGCACAGAGTGAGAACTTTGGGCTTAAACTGAACATTAAAAAGACAAAGATCATGGCGTCTTGCCCTATCAAGTCCTGCCTCATCAAGGGACAAGAAGTGGAAGCTGTGACAGATTTTCTCTTCGTGGTCTCCAAGATTACCCCGGAAGGAGACTGCAGCCTTGAAATTTGGAGACACCTGCTTCTGGGAAAGAGAGCCATGGTTAGCCTTGACCTCTTAGTAAAGAGCAGAGACATTAGTCTGTCAACCAAGATCTGTATAACTCGTGCTATGGTCTTTTCAGTTGTGATGTATGGATGCGAGAGTTGAACTGTGAAGAAGGCTGACCGCCGAAGAATTGACGCGTTTGAATTGTGGTGCTGGCGGAGACTCTTGAGAGTTCCTTGGACTGCCAGAAGATCAAATCAGTCGATATTGTCGACCATAAACCCTGACTGCTCATTGGAGGGTCAAATTTTAAAGTTAAAGCTCAGATACTTTGGTCATCTGATGAGAAGAGAGGAGTCGCTGGAGAAAGATTTGATGTTGGGAAAGGTTGAGGGTCGCCGGAGAATGGGTAGGCAGCGAACGCGATGCTAAGATGGCATCCTCGAGGAGCTGCAGATGAAGTTATGTGATGTTAGGAAGATAGTGAGAGACCGGAAAGCGTGGCGTGACATGGACTACAGGATCACGAAGAGTCGAACACGACTGAACGACTGAATTGAACTGATGAGACAACATTGAACAGAAGTCGCCAGTTTCGTCTATTCTCAAGTTCACTGTGATAGCGTTGAGAGCGTTCTTCGGTTTCTTCCTGTTTTTGCACCTGCGGTAGGTCACATGGTTTCATTGGTATAAGGTGGGCATGAAGTGCTATATATAGTGCCCGTCTGTAGCTTTTGGAAAGCAACCAGCAAATCTGCTGACTCCCTGTATTACACGGAAAGACACGTGCTGGCCGC
>JAJIZL010024905.1:0-12878 GCA_023969395.1 Amblyomma maculatum | reverse complement strand
CCGATCTGCTGCGAGTTGGTAAATATCCATTTACTGTGTTCGCGTAATCTTCAATCCAGATATTCATGAAATAAAAATGACCAGCTGTCACAATTTTCACAGCAGCATTTTTCGATACGCAGTTTATGTGTTGATCAATTTGCAAAGCAGAATTTTTGATGCTCTGGATTGAAGGTTACGCGAACACAGTAAACGAAATTCGTTCAGTACAAATTATGCAAAATATCTATTTAATAAAAAATTACACAGTGCGTTACTCAATCTGGCTCAGAAAAAATTAAGTACATTAGGTCCAATATACGCGTAAATATTGCATCCAAACCACACCCTTCACTTAATCTAAAGTGCCCAGCGCTTGTTAAAACTGTAGAAATCTTCTGAGATTGTTTAAGAAATTACGTATCTTACGTAAAAGTCATTTTAAAATATGCGTCGCGGTCAGTTTGGTTTACAGCCTTATGTTCAAAACCATGGCTTCATGTGTAAAAAACGTTGGTTTTCAGGGCCTCAGTTCATGCGGTATGTACAATCTTCGTCAAAAGTGTAGAGCCCAGGGAGTTTGCTTCTGAGCCGCTTCGTGCGGCTTGTAACTCATCCCCAGTGTTCCGAATCTCTTAATCTCTGTGTTCTCTGACCTGAAGCCTCCGAGACCTACCGCAGTAACTACATTGATGCTCTGCAGTCCGATCCGACGCCTGATTCGTTGCCAGACGACTTCTTCCGAACCGCCATCGATGACGCTCTTCCTTCCACCTACCGGACACAGTTCGTGGCCCTTTTACAGACATTTCGCTTTGCTTTCGACGCCGCCCACACACCTCTCGGCCGCACTTCCACAGTCGCGCATTACATTCACACCGGCTCTAACTCGCCTTTTCGACAGCGCCCCTATCGTGTGTCAGCGGCAGAGCGTCACGTGATCAATGAACAAGTTTAGGACATGCTACAACGTGGTGTAATTCGTCCATCACAAAGCCCCTGGTCTTCACCAGTGGTGCTAGTGAAAAAGAAAGATGGCTCGTTTCGCTTTTGTATTGATTACTGGCGCCTCAACAAAATTACCCACAAGGACAATTACCCCCTTCCGCGTATAGACGACGCTCTTGATTGCCTCCAAGGTGCCGAGTACTTTTCATCTCTTGATTTACGTTCAGGTTACTGGCAATTACCAATGGCCGCCTGTGAAAAAGAGAACACCGCATTTGTGACGCCGGATGGCCTCTATGAATTTAATGTGCTGCCCTTCGGTCTGTGCAATGCGCCCGCCACATTCGAGAGGATGATGGATAATATCTTGCGGAAGTTCAAGTGGCACATCTGCCTCTGCTACTTGGACGACATTGTTGTCTTTTCCACCGACTTCGCTACGCACCTAGAGCGCTTGCGGCAAGTTTTGGTTTGCCTTACTGACGCCGGCCTGCAACTCAATCTCAAGAAGTGTCACTTCGGTGCCAGGGAGTTGACTATTTTGGGGCACATCGTCTCTAAGCAAGGTGTTCTCCCTGATCCGGCCAAGCTGCGCGCAGTGGCGGAGTTTCCTAAGCCGGTTTCGCTTAAGCAACTTCGAAGCTTCATAGGTCTATGCTCCTATTTTCGGCGCTTCGTGCAGAATTTTGCTTCTATAATTGCACCCCTGACGAAACTACTCGGAGGAAACAGTGACTTAACTGCGTGGTCGGTCGAGTGCGATGAAGCGTTCAACGCATTCCGCCGTCTTTTGACTTTGCCACCAATTCTTCGCCACTACGACCCGACAGCACCCACCGAGGTCCATACTGATGCGAGTGGCGTTGGCCTCGGAGCTGTCTTGGCACAACGGAAAAACGGTTTTCACAAATACGTCGTCGCGTACGCAACTCGTATCCTCTCTAAAGCTGAACGCAACTACTCAGTTACGGAAAATGAGTGTTTGGCAATTGTGTGGGCATTAACAAAATTCCGACCCTACCTTTACGGTCGCCAGTTTGACGTCGTCACGGACCACCACGCGTTATGTTGGCTGTCCTCTCTTAAAAACCCGTCCGGCCGCCTCGCACGATGGGCTCTCCGCCTACAGGAATTTGACATCCGCTTTATATATCGCTCTGGCCGTAAACACATGGACGCCGACGCACTATCTCGTTCTCCCGTCTCCAACGAACCTGCTTGCTCTACGGCGGCTGATCCCGTCCTCTCCTCTCTAACCATCGCTGACATGCCTGCGGAGCAGCGAAAAGACCCGTGGCTCGCATCTCTTATCGAGATCGTGTCCACTTCTCCTAACGCTGCTGCGCCTTCCCGGGCTTTACGCCGTCAAGCACCACACTTTGCCCTACGAGACGGTCTTCTCTACCGCCGCAATTATATGACTGATGGTCGACGGTGGCTTCTCGTCATTCCCCGCCATTTACGACATGAAATTTGCACATCTTTCCATGCTGACCCTCAGTGTGCCCATCCTGGTGTCGTCAAGACGTTTCAAAGAATCTCTCAACGCTACTATTGGCGCGGCATGTAATACGTCCGCTCCTGCATCGCCTGTCAGCGCCGGAAGTCATCCACACCTCGTGCTTCTGGCCCCTTACAACCACTTCCATGCCCGGCCCGCCCTTTTGACCGCGTTGGCGTTGACCTTTACGGGCCACTTCCCTGCACGGTTTCTGGGAACCGGTGGATTATCGTCGGCATCGACCACTTCACCCGGTATGCCGAGACCGCCACTTTACCCGCCGCTACTGCCCGTGAAGTTGCCCTGTTCTTGCTACATCATTTTGTTCTTCGCCACGGCGCGCCGCGAGAGCTGCTGAGTGACCGAGGACGCGTCTTCCTTTCCAACGTCGTTGAATCTCTACTGGCCGAATGTCGCATCATACACCGGACCGCAACAGCCTACCACCCTCAAACAAACGGGTTGACTGAGCGCTTCAATCGCACCGTCGGAAATATGCTGACGATGTACGTTGCCGCCGATCAGACTAACTGGGACTCCTTCCTTTCGTGACATACGCTTATAACACCGCCACACAGTCAACTACTGGATTTAGCCCTTTCTTCCTCCTTTATGGGCGTGAGGCGTCGTCCACGATGGACACTATTTTACCATATCGTCCGGACTCCTCCGAGTGTACTCTCCTTTCAGACGTTGCCAAACATGCGGAGGAATGTCGCCAGTTGGCCCGGTGTTTTACATCGGAATCTCAAGGCCGCCAAAAGCATCACCGCGACAAAGATCAGACGCCACACGTTTTTCCTGCAGGATCCCTTGTTTGGCTTTGGGTTCCCGGCACCCCACCGGGATTGTCATCAAAATTTCGAACCGAGTATCACGGCCCCTACCGCATTATCCGTCAAACCTCCCCTGTGAATTACATCGTGGAGCCACTCACTACCTCTTCGGACATGCGTCATCGCGGCTGCGAAACTGTGCACGTGAGCCGTCTCAAAACGTACTACGATCCGCTCCTCTTGCCCTCGCCATAGGTCGCCAGGATGGCTCCTCCTCGCTCCAGGGGAAATTGTGGTGAACTACACGAGGATATACGAAGACGAGGATTAAGTAGGCGAGAATATCACGAAGACGAGGATAAGGACGACGAAGTGCCGCTGCGCTGCTCGTGCTCGCTTGTGGAGACTGAGACTGGCTGTGTTCTTGTGTGGTTCGCCGTGAAACCTCGACAGGGCTATTATCCCTGTTAAAGTACAGTAAAAACCCCCCTTCAGTAAGAAGATTTTCTGCTCTTAACTAGGCGGTCAATGCTAGCCATGGCTCTCTTTCCCGTCATGGCTAGCATTGACCGCCTAGTTAAGAGTTGGCATGGCTAGCATTCGTAGCCTCTGCAGCTACCAGGGTAGAAATGGATTAAAATGTTGTGGCAGCATATTCGGAACAGGTTGTCTTTATAGGGTGGTCCCGTGATTGCGATAAAATGACCAGTACCACCGTGTCGCACATTTCTGTCAGGCAGGAGTCGCCACATATTTGATTCACCTGAAGCAGAGCCTCACTTTGCGGCCGTCACCTCACGTTCATTTAAGAATGGCGGGACAATAACTAAATAACTAATTAGACTTTCGCTCTCCAGTGTGCAATGAAGGTTTCCGAAATTGTAGAATAAACAAAAGATCCAACAGTGCTAGGAATCCAACAAGCGATTACCGAGTGTTGCTTTATAGCTATTCAGCGGCCGCAAAGCTGTATACTGCCAGCTCTATGATAGAAAAAATTTTACCAAACAGCTTTTTTCGCGTTTTTAAGACTGTATAGTATGCTGTACTGTCTTAAAAACGCGAAAAAAGCGGCCTAAGTACCCCACTCAAAATTAACGAGAAGCATTCTCAATGAAAGTAGAGTCTATAACTAATAAAGAAACAGATTTCCTTTGGCCTTTAGGCTCAAAGACATTAATGAAACATGCTTCGGATAAAATTCCTCCTGTGCATATTGCGCAAACCAATGTACTAAAGGAGAGCGCGCGAATAAATATGCCATCATGTTTTAAGATGGCAGAATTTTATTGCATTTATAAAGGTGGGCCCGACGGCACACCAGCTATGGCATGCCTGTGCCCCGTCGTTTCCGTGCAGACCTTATTTCTGGCCCTTGCAAATGCCGATGAACGTTCGGACATCCTGCGCCGTCAGCTATTTGAGTGCCATGGAAGCCGGCCTGCCACAGCCGAGTGAAACGTTCCCCGACAAGCTATACCAGGTGATGAGCGGATAAAGCTTCATCAAAGATTCGCACATGCTTCAACGTCAGTTCCCGTGCCTTCGGAGCCAGGCCTGCCCTCTAATGCGCGCATGTCTCCAGAAAGACTTTTTGTGATATCCTTACTAGCCGCGCTTCATGCGTCGCAAAGACTGTTCTCCACCGGCGGACCCTTCCAGTGGGCTCGGTAGCACCCCAGCTATTGCATGTCTTCACTGAGATCCCATCTTTATCGTGCAGGTTACATTGCGCCCTATTTGCTTGGCCGACCAGCCACCGTGGCTTACTAGTGCTGCCGAGCACACATAGTTGTGCGATTCCTTTACACTGCGGTCGCATTCTTTTGAATTTACTCACGCCACGTGGCACTACTGAAGGTAACCTTGGCGATATAATAATAGTTTGTTCACGGGAAGGGAAAGGCGTAGTAACTGTCACGCTTGCTCTGTGGACACCTGAACCGCACCCTAAATGAAGGGATGAAGGTTGGAGAGAAAGTGGAAGGAGAGAAAGGGGAGACGTAGTGGAGGGCTACAGAGTAATTTCGGCCACCTGGGGATCTTTAACGTGCGCTGACATCGCACAACACACGGACGCCACTTCGTTTCCCCTCCATCGAAACGCAGCCGCCGTGGTCGGGTTCAAACCCGGGAGCTCCGGCACAGTAGTCGGGTGTCTTACTACTGCACCGTCCCGGCGAGGCAACAACCCCGGCGCAAATACCCGATTTAATACTGCTAACAAGACATCTCCTGCACAATGATCTATTTTTGAAGGGTGCAGCGAACTAATCCTAGCCCTTGATGAGCTGAAATCGGGTCAACTTGCAGATAAGGATAAAAACATTTACAGATATACAAGAAACGTTAACAAACTTGAAAAAAGAATGTAGCTTATTAAATCGCCCCGCCGGTGTGGTGCAGTGGTAAGACGCCCGACTACTGTGCCGGAGTTCCCGGAATCGAAAGCGACCACGGCGGCTGCGTTTCGATGAAGGCGAAACGAAGTGGCGTCCGTGTGCTGTGCGATGTCAGCGCACGTAAAAGATCCCCAGGTGTTCTCTCTCTCCACTTTCACTTCCACCTTTATCCCTTCCTTTCCAGTGCGGTTCAGGTGTCCACAGAGCAAGTGTGACAGATACTGTGACTTTCCCTTCTTGTGAAACAATTAAAAAAATACAATCAAATCAAGGAAAGTGTCAACGCTCTCCAGCAGTTCTCCGCGAGCAACTCAGAACAGGTCGAAGGTGAGACAAGCCGCCTTGACGATGCCGCCAAAAATAGGGCGCGATGACAAAGTGTTTTTCGGACGGACCGACGCCGAAGGCGACACAAGGGTTCAGTCCGAAAAAATGTCATCGAGTTTTGATCCACAAAGTTTAAAATCACCATCCAGCAACGCGATATCGAACGGGCACAGAGGCTCGGACAGTATCAAGATGACAGAAAAAAGGCCTGTAATCGTCAAGTTTTCCTACTTCAAATATAAAGAATCAGTTCTTGGCGTAGCCAAAAACTGTTAGGGATTGGTAGTAGCATCTCCAAATATTTCTGCCCTCGAACTCGTTCTACCTAAAAACAACCTTTAGACTTTGAAAAGTCAGAAAATGCTACCTACAAACTCCGGCACTATGTCATAAAAATTAGGTACAAAGTCTATAAGTTTGACCACGAAAACCAGAAATTGTTACAACATAGCCATAGCATACCGCATCAACCCAATTTGAGAACTGCGGTTATATCTCATTCCTTTTTACTAACGTCAGAAGCCTCCTATCGAAGTGTGATGCACTAACTGCCTCACAGTACATCCGACGGAAACTTAATAGTACTAACCGAAGCCTCGTTGAACCCATCTAATAACGACGGTGAAGTTGAACCCTGCTTGCCTGATTTCAACATTTTTAGATGCGACCGCTTGGGCCGGATTGGCGATGGCGTCTTCATAGATGCTCACCCCCCCCCCCCCCACAGAAACAGTTATTTTTGTTTCCGAGGTTCACGATACCCTTCATGCTGTAACTTCTCAGTTTCCAAACCCAACCATCCTCATGTTTGGCTTCTTCAATTTCACAAAGGCTAAGGCAACACATTTCGCCGCATTTTTCTCACAAACGCGTGTTCAAAAGTCACGCAACGCGTTATTTACTCTCAAGTTGCCAGCTAATTAAAATTAATCAAAGCGCGCTTTTCAGAAAGGCCATTCATGTGACATCCAATTTGCATTGTTTCTTAACGAGAATAATTCTAGCTTAGACCCAGATAATCCTATTCATTCACTCTTCTTAGATTTCCAAAATGCTTTTGATAAGGTTTGCAACAAGCGACTATTAATAAAGCTTTCAAGAATGAGCCTAAATGTTTTACTACCCATTGTCAGTTTGCTCTCGCTAACAATTACAAATATTTAAGGGCCACTATCCACCCTCCGGTCGAAAAGATTTTTTTCCCCGGTGACTGTGAGACTTCACCCCCAGAACGCAAGGCCGCAAAATGTTTTTGAAAAGAATAACTAATAACGCAGTTACAGCCACCGCAATCACCCGATTCTGTCGTGTTTCTCTCCTTCCGCTCCCTCGCAATGGTTTTTCACACTCCTGCCCGGTCGTCTAGCCTCTGCAAAGCTATTTACCCTTCCTCCTCAGCGTTTGGCGGGCGCTGGGGCGTGGCACTCGGCGTGCGCGAAAAAAAAAAATCCGGCGAGGGAGCGCGAGCCGCTGGATTCAGTCCGGCCGCGGCGAGGGTAAAGCGCGCAGCGAGTAGTAGACACCCATCCTTCACCCTCACACAGCGAGACGGACCAATGGACATCGTTTTCGACTAATACGTCATAGCTGCGGCTCGACGGGCCAGCGCCGGGAACCTGGAAGCTGGCTTCCTGAAGGAAAGTATGAGAGACCTTTGATTTGTATTTTCGTTGCTTTGCGGCGCACGTGTCACTGTAGCATTTTGCACAGACTATCTCCGGTACCTGATCGAAACACTGGGCTCCTTCGCCTAAAAGGTCCTTCCCAGGACAGTGGCCCTTTAAGGAAGAGCGCAAAGTACGGGACACAAAGACACAAGAAAGCACAAACACAAGCGACTTGGGGTTTGTGCTTTCTTGTGTCTCTGTGTCCCGTCGTTTGCGCTGTTCCTTAAATATGCAAAACTAACTAGCCCGCCAAATCGCTCTTATTAACAATTACTCTTCCAGCTTCACCCCTTCTCTCTCCGGTGTACCCCAAGGTACCGTACTGGGCCCTCTTCTGTTCTTTGTATATATTAATGACCTGCCAAGTTGCATTTCTTCTAATGTCGGCCTTTTTGCCGATGATTGCGTTATTTACCGTCCCATGCATAACAAAATGATAATTGGCTCTGCAGGCCGATCTGGAAAAAGACGAAGAATGGTGTCAAAATTTGCTAATGGCCCTTTGCTAACAAAGCAGCACTAATTACATTCTATAAAGGGCAGCATCATTCTTCTCTCAACATTGCTAACTGGAACTAGTATCTCCTCGGTATCTTCTTTGAAATATTTTGGTGTTTTAATTTCCAGAGATAATTGTATTCTCAAATTACAAACTTTAATAACGACGATAACCGCACACTTGGCGTTCTTCATCTTAACCTAACTCAGGCACCTTCTTCCGCTAAGCATCTAGCTTATATAACTCTTGTAAGACCCAAACTGTAGTATATCGGCGCTTTGTGGGACCCATGTCATCAAAACCTAAATCCACCATTCAATCAACCCAAAAACGTGCAGCTAGACTTGTCCTCTGTTAGTACCCTCGCGATGCTAACTCCACTAATCTAAAGGCTAATGCCGGTCTCCCACGCTTACAAGCGCGCTGAAAGATATCTAGCCTCTGTTTATTTCAAATATTTTATCATGCCTTATCACCTAGCACAGCATCACCGCGTCATTCACCGGATATCCAGTCGCATCAGTGACACCTTTGCCGTTTATCCGCCGCATGCACACCCCTCTCCCGAACGACACCTCCCGAACGGACCCTCAATTCATTTTTTTAAAAAACAGCCAACGACAGAATCGAGCTTCCCGCTGAAATCGTCGTTCTTTCTAATCCAAACCACTTGAAAACCGCCATTAAACAATTGTGCTGGTAAGGGCAATAACCCTGTCAAGCTTACCTTCATGGAAAACTCTGCACTCCAAGGGCCTCTTAGGTTTTGGAAATAAATAAATAAGTAAATAAATAAATGTAATTTTGAAACACGGTGTTCATTTTTCAGAATAATTTTTCGTCCTTTTACGTCTGCTTCAAAGTTAAGTGTCTAAAGAAGTGTCTTACTCCTCCACCGTCATGTTTCCTCCACTACAAGTGTACTTGACACAGGGTCCCGTAGAGTTTCTCGCCTCTGCCTCCTGTAGGGCAGTTTCGTTGCACACACCTGCAAGCAGCGAACAGCAACAAAATTGAAATCCACAATTTGGCGAAAAGCGACTGAGCCTGAGTCACGTCATCGCCCTGTAAACGCAGAAACCAAATTAATATTTATATATTGAAGACTTATAAAAATATATCTTCGAAATGTGAGATGATCGGAACGTAAATGTAAGCTAAAGAGTCGTAATGATTTCATATTAAACCGCTTAATTTTAAGGCAAACAACATTGAAATCTCATTTGCAGCTTCAATAGTCACAAATATTAACTCTGACTTTCTTCTGAAGGAGGTTTCTACACTTCATTTGAAAACTGACAACTTCGATATTTAACATAACGAAATCATTGCTAGTCCCATCGCGTTAAGACAGCCTGGTGTTGCTGGATCTAGCTGCTGTACTCATGAAGAGAAGAAGGGTTGATGAAATAAAGATGAACATACCGTTCGACAGCTCGAGCGGAAACAAGACAACTAGAAGTATCTCTCGCTGCTTTGCTGTGGAAACACCTGAATAGTGCCGGCCTTCCGCATGAACGTGCGTAGAGACATTTGCAGGTAACGGTATCTACATAGCGGATCGATGGCGTACTTTCGTACTTATCCATTCTTAAATGCTTCTAGCGTACTTTCTGACTATAAAATCACTCCAACACAAGATAATAATCGCAGAAGAATATGCTCAATAATATCGCAACACACCGTCCACTCAAGCTTTTCTTAGATCGATTTCATTTAAATAAAACAAAATTGAAATCTATTTTAGTTTCAACAACAGGGTTTCGAGTTGTTACAAATGTAAAACAATTTTAAGATGATGCTTACCTTTACCGTAGCAAAGCGATGTGCAAATTGTTGAGACTATAATGAAGATACACAGCATTGTCGTGCTTCGATGTTCCTGAAAAACAGATATTCTTGCTGATTAATGCTGTTCGCGCTTTAGGCACCAGAAGAAAGAGGAGCCGCAACAACTACAAATACAATCTTGTGTACACAATTAATATGTGTTTTCAGATAAAAAAAGTCAGACGTAAAATAAAGGCAAAAAGGTATTGCAAATGCATCATAGAATAGCTGCTGGCTGCTGAACCTGGTTTTTTCAGTCTATCAAGCATTATCGAAATGCATTGATATAATGCGTTTCTAATTTTGAATAAAGAAATCAAACGTTATGGAGAATTCTCGTTTCAGTTGAAAGTCGTTTTTTTTTTACGATATTTATTGCCTCAGGACATCAGTAGTGTATGAGATGAGGAACTATAAATGGATGGAAAAAAGTTTGGCTGATTTTCATTAGTCCAAGGGTGAGCGATGATGTGGTCCGCAAGCAATGCTGTAATGGAGGCTAATTGGTTTTCCATCATCATGTAGGCGCGCTGGACTTTACCTCGAGGCAAATCACCAACACAAGACAAGCCTGGTACGTGCGCGCACGTACCAGCCTTGTCTTGTGTTGGTGAATTGTCTCGAGTTAAAGCGCGCCTATATGATGACGGTCCCTACGTCCAGGCGAGATACGAGGCAGGATTGCTTGCTGAAAAGCCAGCTATGTCAAGTGCCATTATCTTGTCAGTTTCCGTTGGCAGTCCCATAGCAAGTTGTGAATGTTGGCTTCAACATTTTTTATTTTACGTGTCGGACACCCTGGGCGGGGATATAAGCGTCGGAATTGAGACCACGTCCTAGTGACAGCTGGGTTGAGGGCAACACCTACCCGGATCCTCCTAAGGGCAACCTCGTCAGCTCGGCTGAAACAGCGGGGGAGGGATACCGCACACGGAGGCGCCGGAGGTGTTCTTTTCTTCATGAAAGGAGGGTAGCTTCGTCCACTTCAAGGAGCCATGGCATTGAGTCACGAGGCGGGTCGCTAAATCTCCTTGCCTTTGGGAAGGCAGAACGTCCTGTGGGACACCCTCAATATGCACTCATTGCGGGATGCGCGCCGCAAGTTGGTGGAGGTCTTGACATATTTTTGTGCAGCGGCTTACACGTCGGAGCAAACTTACTGCTTGAAGTGCTTCAGTGCGGGTGACAACTTGGGCCGCAGGGAGCACGGTTATGGTAGCCACAGAGCGGAGTCCCTCCTGAACTGAAGTTGTGTTTATTAAGCTCTAAATCAAGGTAGTGGCTGTGCGGCAAAAAGCCCAAAAATATCGGCTGGACGGAAAGCGCGCCTTTGTTAAAATATTCTGTGGTGGCAGCAACGGTACAGAATTCCGTGGAACTGAAAGCAAGATTAGTCATTGCAAAGCATATGTTAATCACAAACATACAAGTTGACCGGGAACACACCATATGGTAAGTTGGGATCACCTTTGACACGCTCTTACCTGATGAGGACTTTTCCTTCTGCCATACAGGGATCATGGAACGTACAAAAAGACGCAAAGCACTAAATGCAAGATATTTGAAATTGACAGTGATTTGAGAATATATTTTTGAAAAGCGTTGCAGCTTGGATTTCTCGTCTATAAGAGATTGGGCATGAACGTTTCAGGAATGTGGTTTGCTCGGCATGTAAGGTAGGTACTGAGAAGCCCTTTGCTTTTTACGATTGCACTAAGGCGGGATGCTACGAGCAGTCTCGTTTTTGCTATATGTCTGAAGTGTGCAATATTTTTTAAACACATAACCACATGTATTCACGAATGTAGAGACCTCTATTTTGAAGCTTTTCTTTAGGAAACGAGCGACAGAAAATCAAATAGCCCTACTAGCTGGCACATTTCCTGCTTGGAAGTGGAAGTCATGTACTCGTCACGTTTTCGCCATAAGCCGTGGAAATAAAGCAAAGATATAAATCAATTTTTCGGGTGATCTTCGGTTAATATAGGCGAAATGTATAATGACTTCAATAGTTTTTTCAAAGCGACGATCGACACGCTTCATTACTTCAAGACAATCAATGTCATTGCCATTACTTACAAGAGCGCAATAAAACACGGACACAGAGAGAAATAAATAAACCCGACCAGCGCTCACTTCAACGTTTACTACACCAGGAAGAGCGAAACATACATAGAAGACCAGAAACAAAATAACATCACAAGTCAAACATGTGGCATAAAAATTACAGCATTCAAAATATAAAATTAAAAATAAATAAAATAACAAAAGGGAGCACAACAAATTAACACTTTGTTTTCCGCGACGATTCCCATTGATAGCCCAAGTTCAAAATAACTTTCTTGCCATCGATGTAGTGAACCATCAATAGCTGACTAGGAGGAGGAGGAAAAAACTTTATTAAACGAGCGAGTTTCGACCCTTCAAGGGCCCAGGGCCACCGCACGGCCCTCACATTACGTGCATGTGTCCAGGTCACGTAGGGCCATGGCACTGGCACCCCGGTCCACACAGCGAAGTTGTATGTCCAGGTCCTGCGACGTAAGGAGGGCCTCCCATTCCTTCCACGATCCGATGGCGGGCTGTCCCTGCGGGGGAGGATCGGCAGGGCAGCCGAAAAGAATGTGATCCAAGGTGGCGTGCAACTCTCCACAGAGAGTGCACTCAGGGGAAACGGGTCGGTAGTAGGATAGGCGTTGAGGGGTGAGAAGCGTTCGGGTTTGAAGACGCCTCCAGAGGATTTGTTGGGAGTGAGACAACTGGGGGTGGGGAGGGGGGTAGAGTCGACGGGCAAGGCGTGCTTGCTGTGTGAGCTCAGAAAATGTATGTGCCCGCTCCCTCATTCGCGGAAACCCGCCGTCCTCACGGTAGACGAGGGGAATTATTTAGAGCGTTTGAAAGATTTATTTATTTATTTATTTATTTATTTATTTATTTATTTATTTATTT
>JAJIZL010024904.1:122335-140066 GCA_023969395.1 Amblyomma maculatum | reverse complement strand
AGTATGTATGTATGTATGTATGTATGTATGTATGTATGTATGTATGTATGTATGTATGTATGTATGTATGTATGTATGTATGTATGTATGTATGTATGGTGCAATGAATACTGCTCTGTAGAAAAGTTCTCGATATTTTTTTCACACACTTCTGAGGTTACACTGGAGCTCATGCGTCATCATGTGTGTAGGTTTGCGTATGAAAAGGGATTTAAAAAAAAAAAAGAGACGAGTGGGTTATACATCAGAAGCACCCACTAGCTACAAAAGGCGCATGCGTGGAATGTCGCAGAAAAGTATAGAAAAATTATGCATGACCAGTGTCATTGTTAAACAAAAAAAGTGCTTTTTTTCAGTGATACAAATTCAGGAAAAAGGGAGAGCTGAAAAATAAAACCTTGACACCCGCACTGAGACTTTCTGTGGATTCGGCTCGGGCTGTTTTAAGTCGGGTTCGCAAAAGTAGTCGCTTGTAAGAGACCACGCTTTCGGGCGAAGCAAAGGCCCAACGGAGGTATAACGGAGTGAAACGTGATGCACCCAGAAAGTTCATATAAAGCAAAGCCCTGCACGCGAGAAACGGCAGCGCGTCGATGGAGTGTTTCGCTCGTGCGTGTTTGCAGGCTCGTGTAAGTCACTTCGCAGTCCTGTTTCATTCCCAGGGCGCTGTATGCAAAAGCGCCCTCAGCGCGGCTGTTCGAGAGGGTGCCGTGTCTTTCATTCCCACGTTTGGGCGCCTTTGCGCGAATATGCCCTTATCGGGATCGCTAAGGTTGTGCCGCGTGCAAGATACGCGGTGCTTTGGTTTGCAAGGCGCGTGCACAAACACCACTCGACGATAGGGCGCGCGGCGTGTCCTCCAAGTATACGGATCACGAAATGGCACTGCAGGCGCTGTACGCACCATAATACGCGCCATCAGAATCGGACGAGGCGATAAAGGGAGAAGAAAGAAGAAGCGAGGGTGCCTGCACAAGAGGGTGCTGGTGATAGGGTCGTCGGTGCGTACATTTTATATCGCGCGCATCGTCTACACGTACCCGCATTCGGGCTGCTCGCCCAGCGCATGGGGACCTCTACAATAACACCGGTATCCGCGGCGGCATCGTGCTGGAGGAATATTGAAATGGCACGCGGACTGTGCTTGTCTCCCGCGAAGGGGAACTTTGAAATGCATATATCAAGTGCACGTGTGCCCTCGACGAGCGCTGGGATGGCTCTTCCCCCAATTTCTTTCTTTTTCGCTCTCGCGTTTCTCTCTTTCGCATCCTCCAGCCTGCAATGTGCGGACATCCACCAGAGTTTGTTTGTTACTCGGTTGTTCTGCTCCTCGCCCCGCGCGCGTGGCATCTCTTCTCCGTGCTGACTGTTGCGCGAGCTTTGGACGAACGCAACGAAATGCGCGCAGGCGCCGCCCCCCTCCGAAACAGAGGATTCTTTTTATTAAAGAGAGACCTTCTCCCCTGCCGGAAAAGAAGGGGTGCACAAACATCTGGCATTAATATTTTACACTGGTGCATTTCATCTCAGCCTGTCCGAGCAGATACGCCCAGTCCTCGCGTACCACTTGGTGCTCCCGGGCTCGCGTACGGTGGAGAGGTAAACAAAAAAAAAAAAAAAATAATAATAATAATGGGGAGGAAAAGAAGTGTCCTCCCGCTGTTCGCAAATACCATTGTTATTCCTACTTGGCCGAGGAGACGTCTTCGCGAAATGCGCGTATACGTTTCCAAGAGACGAGCGATGCGCGAGTATTCTTGGCTTGGGGCTCGCAATAGCTGCTCACACTCGTATTCTTTTCTTACTTTTCATCTGAGCGTTTGTTTTTCTTTCTCGTGCTGTTATTCGCGCTTTTTTCTTTCCGAAATTGTTGACGTGCAAAGGACGTGGCTGGTGGGCTGCGATGTGGTGGTGTAGTGACACGCAAGACGGTTCAGTTCTCGTTTCTATGCGTTCATACTTTGTTGCGTTCCTCTTTCTGCATATCGTCGTCCCATGGGCTGAGGCACTGGGGCTGAGTGTGTCCTCTTTCGGTGGGCAGACAAGAAAACGCGAACTTTGACGATGAACGTTTCTTTCGCGAGGAGAAAGATAGGAAAAAGGAGACTGTTACTGGCTCAAAGCTGTTGCAAGACGCAGCCCTTTGGCGGTTATTGCACTGTGCCTGTCGTAAAGAAGGAACACCCCCGAACAGACACACACACAAAAAAAAAATGCGTAAAAAGTGAGAACAAGGATAGGGGACAGCACAGAATATTTAACCACCTTTCGCACCATGAGTTGGAGGTAGCCTTCTACAGAGAATATTCCATCAATGCCTCGCGCACTTCAAGCCCATCATTGCCATGCAATAAAACTACTTTATGAGATCTGAGGTTTCGCTTTGCTACGATGCAGCGATCATAGATGTGAAGTGCTTGTCAGGCGTAACAGAATTCATAGACAATATTGTATGGTTGTTTTGTTGGTCCGCTTGTTGTGATTTGCGTATAAGCACTTGGGCTGCAAACAAATATTTCATTTCGACGCTGCAGTTGTAACTCTAACCATAAGAAACAATGAATCTTTGAGAGCCAACTTTTACAGGCGTATCAGCCCTCGCCCTAAAATCGCGCACACAGCGAAAATAGGAACACAAGAGACAGGAAAGGCTTCGGCGCCAAATGATTTCGTGAATGGCAAAGACGGGCGGATGCATTAGGATATTAGGTTTTGTGCAGTGGTTACCACTTCTGACAATGCAAACACTCCGGGGCAACTCTATTACCTTTAGTATTCCCATTCCCCGAGTGGGCTACTGGACAAGTTAGAGCTAGAGCTGGTTCCAAAGATGTGGCCTTCCTCGGAGAGCCTTCTTCGAAATGGGCACAAGTGGCGCGACAGCCAGAGCCGCAGGTCGCGCCCGCGGCGTTCTCCAAGGGCAATCGAGCGACGTGTTTCATTACAGGCGAGCACATCCTGGCTGCAGCTTTGAGCAAATGACAGTCCGTTGAATGATGATGGTTTTGTTGAACTTCCGTTTCGTCTCTCCGGCTCCCGGCGGACAGAAAAGAATGCCGTTGACATTCGTAACCATTAGCGGAAACATCTCGGCGAACAGCTCCCATGCAGGCGACTGCCGCCGGCAGCTCAGGTCCGCGCGCACAGACATGAGCGCATCCGGGTGCCGGGGTGTGTCTCGCGTCGGCTACCCTTTGAGCGGCCAGCGCTGCAGAGAAGGAGCGGGAAGGCGATTTCGTGACCCCAGAACGACGTCGCTGACAATGCCGGAGGAAAAGATTTCTTGCACCGCCTACCTTCTCCGCGCTGGCGACAAGATATCGACGCTGTCACGACACCGTGGCCGCTCCCAGTCTCGGCTGATGCCGCTGCTGCTGTTGCAACTCACAGGCTGGGCTTTATTTGTCCTGAGGGACCTTTGTTCCGGAGTCGTCCTGATGATACGCTCACATTGTAGCAGGCATGGAGCGGTCGGGACACTTTGCTGCGACGCATCAGCGGGCCAACAAAGCCGCTGTTGTCGTCCGGCGGCGTAAACTCCACGACCTTTCGACCGTCCTCTTTGTGCGCGTCGTCGGCTCATGTTTTCCTCGTGGGCGGCCCACGGTGGGGTCCGCTCTGACGCAGCGTTCCGACGCTTTCGAGCGAGCTGACGAGCACGACCGCGCTCTGCGGTCTCTGCTGACAGGTGGGCCTTAGCCCGGCCGAGCATGGCGAAGCAGCGGAAATAATGGGTCAGCAAAGTCAAAAACGGTAAACACAAATCATTACCTAAGTACATTCCGAGCCGCCTCTTTTAACTCTCCCTACTTACTTTCACTCCGCACCTGTTTATAAACGCACCGAGAAAGGAGCCAGCACAATGTGCCCGAACACTGGAGTCAAACTGTCATCGCATACTCTGTTCAGTGGGATCACGCGCAAGAATTGCAGGTCAGCAGAACAAAATGTGGCGTAAGAAAAAATAAAAACGGCAAAAACAGCTGAATACGTAAATTGTTTAATTGTGACTGTGCCGACCGTGGCGTGCACGACACGTGTTTGTGAGACTGAGTTAGCTTCCTTGCAATGTCATGAATACGCAGCTGGCTGCCGAACGGCAATTAAAAGGCGCTGGTTTCCAGGACAACTCAAACTGCATGCCCATGTTGTGCGGATAATAATTTTTCTCCCTCCGGCGTTTACGTTGCGATTCTTCTAGATAGCAGAGTAGGTTGCTTTCTTGACAGCTCCATTTGATACCACAGAAAGGCTACCGATAACCCCCGTTGTACAGACTCAAATAAAGAGAAATTTCTACATCCTTACAACGCCTGTTATCGTTTCATAAGGACCCTCTTAAGTCGAGTAATAATGATTTCGACAGATATATCTTGTCTGTTCAACTTAGCAAGTGTCGCTCATAATGAACTATAAAAGAAAGTGTTTAGCTCTAAACCCTGACCGCTTGGGGATGATAATGAGCTTATTTCAGAAAATAAAAGAAATGACGCAGCAATAGATTCGAGGCTTGTTCTTCTAACTTAAGGCCGTTTAAAGGCGTTCGAGTGGTCTAAATTATTCCTGATCGTTTAAATACGTTCTCCAACATAATCCACGGTGCAGCCATGTGAAATAAGTATCTATTGTTTACTATACTGGACAGAAAATTCGCGCGTGTGTCTCATCCAGCAGTTACGCTGCATGTACCGCCTCAAACACGCTTAACACAAACGCTCCAGCACGCGGCCCCGACAAACATTAGTGCCGCACAGGGCTGGCCAATGGGTCCAACATCAGGCTATGGTGGTTACAGGGAGCCCGCTATCTCCCACCGGCCCCAAACACATCGTGCAGCATGACAGCTGCTATAGCGCTGATTGGCGCTAATGTCCGTCAATATATAGGCCAACACGCTCGAGCTTTTATGCTAAAAACCTACTGGCGGCGGTCACAAGATGATACGATAAGACCATGTGCTCGAAAAGCCGCCTAGCTTTTATGGCAATGCCAAGCAAAAAGCGATTTCAGCGACTATCGCTCTAAACCCTATTTTTAAAACTTTGTGATTGGCTTCTCTGAAAAGCCAGGCATGCATGGGCCTCTCATTCCACTGCCCTTATATGGGCTCTACATGTGAGGCGACGTGGGCCCAAAAACTCTGTAGCTGTGAAAAATATTTACAGGAAACAAGACATAAGTTAAACCTTGCAGGATTTTTTTTTTTTTTTTTTTTTTTGTGACACCTTTTTACTGATACCCGGGTTTTTCTTTGCTATCGTTGCCCGCTGTTGGAGGATAGTTGAAAAGTATTCATTTGAAGCAGTTGCATGACATCAAATGTATTTTTATATGCAAGCTATTCGCTGTTTGTAACATTTTGTTACGTAGAGGCCAATTTCAGTTGCGTATTGATTCACGGTGCGATAAAATTTGACTTCGTATACCGGCGTTGAAGATTGACGAGGCTCTTGTGCTAATAGCTCATCGTCATCTTTAATCCACAGGTCCGTGATACGTGCATTAGTGTGCGCTTCTTTTTTAATGCCACGACTCAGAAAACGCCAAAGCATGCGAAAGGCGCTTGTTTTGTCCAGATAGAAGCGGCGTATGGCACCATAACGCCTCAAAAATATAGTGTTACTCGCGTACCGGTGCGGACAAAAGTAAGCGGAGCGCTTCTAAAATTTTTCACGCGTTGCATATATTGAAACTGGCAGCCGTGGTATAGTGCGAAGCGGTATTAGGCGCCAGTGCTCTTTCACTTGCACAATTATTAATTTCTTATCTCCATTGCAGAAGCCGTGATTTTAATTTGAACAGAAAAGCGGGCTCCGTTTACTTATGTCCGCACCTGTACGTTGTGCTCGTAAACTTGGAGTCACCAAATCGTCTCCTACTTGTTTTCCATGAGGCCACAAAAATAGAGAAACGACTCCAGACTCGGGACTTGATGAGGCTAGAGGCCCTGAGAACAGCGAGATTTAGCTGGCGGTATACGCCTGACGTCTGCACCGCGTTCGCGCTAGGCACCTAAAATTGTCGCATGCCTGCTTGATTTCTTCGGATACCCGAGGTCCTATTTGCACTCCAAACTTAGGCTGGTGTGTTTGTTTTTCTTCCGGCCAAGGATCGAGTGCAGAAACCGACGCCAGTGCTGGAACTCTGTACAGCGCCTACGAAACTCGACCAGACTTCAACAAAAGCGCCGCAGCCTTCGTCAGTGCGCGAGCTTGGAGCTCCCCTCTATTTAAAGCGACGCTGTTGCGCACGCAGATGGCAGCCGCGTTTCCAGATCACTTTATGCGTGATGATTCCTGCAAAGCCCCTTAATCCCGAGAGTCTTGAGTTATGTCGCGTGGCTCGTTGCGAATCAGCGCCCTCTCAGAGTGCGGTAAAGTTATATATATATTTCTGTACATCTGAGTCTGTTTCGTTTTGGTTCACAGCTATATGCGCATCCCAGCTATGACTGTTATACTGGTGAGAGGAAAGTGAGAGAGAAGAGTGAGTTGGGGAAAGGGGCTAAGAGGAGAGGGGCGCTGAAGGTTCAAGCTGCAAATATTGTTTTGCAGACGTGTTTGTTCCGGGCGGGCAGAGGCGTGGGCTGCCTTGAGCTTTGATCTTTTTGCCAGCTCGGCTTTCAGAGCGTTTCCTCTTCGAAAGGCTGGGAATATGACCGAGTAGGCGCGAGCATTCCGTCTAAATAAATACAGAAATCCCTCTTATTTATAATGCGGCGGAGAACGCGATCTTCTCCCCTCACCGGAAGTCTCAGCTACCGCTGTTTGACGTCCTCAACTATTTTGAAGGCGAACGGCTGTTTGTTTGTGCACAGGCTCCGCTGTTACATTTCTTGTTTGCATCACGCCTCCTAACATCCTCCATTCTGTCCCCCTTTCCGGACCTCGTTGACTGCGCTTTTCTTGGGAGGACTGTCTCGGTCATGGTGTCTCAGGAACCCCCCCCCCCCCCGACATCAACCAAAAAAGAAAAAGAAAAGAAAAGAAAAAAAAAACGGTATGAAAATATTTTAAATAAGGAGAATAAAAATGTTGGCGTGATTCATTCCTGAGCGCAGTCGGGCTCATGTCTCTCTGTGCAGCTAGAAGTGCAAAACCTCGCCGAGCGACTCGGGTGTTCCAGCCCGCTGGGCACCCGTGGGCTCGGGCTTTATCGTGGCCCTCTCAGAAGCGCCGTAGTGGAACAGAAATAACGGCAGCGATAGCTTGCGTCTTCGGCGTGGTGCAGCGTAGTGGCCTGTGCCAAAATCAACACTTCGTTCGTAACCAAATGAGGCAGGAGTATTCAGAGAGATCGTGCACCCGCGTTTGACTTAGCCTTCAAGTGAGCCTTTTCACTTCTCCATTATTTTCTTTTTCTACAGTCAAAGCTGCCATAGGGTTGGCGCAGCCACATATTCCCTGCCTTCTAACCTGAAATGTACATACAGCGTCAACCGTAAGATCCTATAAATACACAATGAATTAATTTCTGCTACGGCGGGCAGGTGGCAGCTGAACTGAATTTAAGTGACTGCATTTATTGCCGCCTGCGAACCGTAGAAGGCGGAGAGTAGAAAAGTAGAGAAGGAAGAGGGGAAATACTGGAGGGGAGATAGGTTTGGCGATAAGGAGGATTGAGAGACCGGAAGGTGGCTGTCACGACAAAATTCAGGGCCGTAAGGCTATATCAAAGCTATGACAAGGTTCGCTGATCAATGCGTAAAACCAATAAACAAGCCTAGCTCCACATTTATTTTTTTACTTCTTACATCACACAAATAATTATATTGCCAATGCTTAGAGTCGCTCTGATTATTATAAAGCAAAGTTTGATCGTTTGAAAATGTTTCATTTAGAAATGCTGACGAATTTTCGCTGGTGTGAACTGAGCAGCAACGAATGAGGTTAGTTTGAGGCGTCGTCAGCTTTACCTGCCATAAAAGTGGTGACTTTCTTCAGTTTTGATCAAATATATCGTAAAAGCCCTCCGTTTGCATAAATAATACCATTGTCATTTTCCATTATGTCTAGCAGCTCCACAATCATAAATTTAAGCATTTATGCGAGCCGCAACCCAAGCTTTCACCTGTGCACGCATGTAACCCATATTTAATAACGTGTTCATTTGTTTCCCAAAATGCTGCAGGTCCTGGTCGAGTTCCTCCATTTCCGTCAGGATCCTTGTACGCAACTTCAAAGAAACAGAGCTTCTAAACTTCTAAACATCGTGCGCAAGTTAATTTGTTTAAACTATGCAGTAGAAAGGTTCGTCTCTCCCTGGGCTCTGCGACTTGCTTAGTTTAGTTTTTCCGAGTGTCCTCTTCTTTTTTTGCAGAATATTTTTACATCACTCGGCAGCTGCAAACTCAATTTCTTAAATATGATATCAATATACCGACTCTGATAGCGGAACGCGCGCGCTGAGAGCGAAGCGGCATATTGTTTTATCCTCTCAGTAGCTTGGAGTCTCGTGTCTGCGTAACTACATTTATCGCGCTCGAGTCCATCGCTCCGTGCGCGCGCGTATGCATTCGCGCGACGTTTTCTTAACGGGATCGTGTCGTAACGTTCGGCAGAGTGATTACCCATCCTGCGCCGGTGCTGTGCGGGCGGTCGGAGGGTTATATATGTATCTGCGATTTTCGAGCCCACGCATTAGGCCTGCCTTCGATCGGCTCTTGAAACGGGACGCGGGTGCACCGGCGGCCACCAGCGCGCAGACCGCGCGCCGGACGGACCGAATCGGGCGCAGCAAAAGCGGGCGGCCATCGGAGAAGGCGACGACTGCCGGAGAATTTAAGCACGCGCGCGAGCATTTATTATGGAAAAGTCTGGGGCGGGGGCTTTCCGCTGCCGCCGGTAGTGGCGCCAGGCAGAGTAATATAGAATCGCATCAATCACTCTTCTTAAATGCATTAATAATCATTCAGACTCGCCGCTGTTGAGGTATCATTCATACTAACACCTCTCGCCTAACTCGTTTGCCGCCGCTGGGCATGATTTATTAGAACGATGCGGAAATCGCAGGAGCGCCGAGGAAACACGAGGAAACGCCATTCCGCTGCGGAGAGCGCGCGCTGAAACAAAATCTCGTTCACGGCTATGGCGGCGTACGCGTACTTGATTCCAAGTTTTCCGTACTTTTTATTTTTTTTTTGCGTTTTTATCGTGGACGCCGCTTTATTGGAGGGTGTCGCGCGACCGGCTGTGTACACCTTCGTGTTATATATTACTTCCCTGCTTAATAAACCTCCCGGCGCGCGTTGTTCTCACTCAGCTCAGCGTGCTGTCACAAAGAATAAAATAATAAAAATAACCACGCCCAAAAAAGGAAACTTCTTTCAGGACCTTTGGCGGCCGCACTCGCCGCCCCGAAGCCCCTTCCCCTTTTTGCCAGGAGCTTCAACTCGCAATCTCGCTTTCCGCCTCCATCGTTGAGTAAATCTTACTTTCATTTCTATGTGCTTTGCTTATGCTGGCAAATTTGTCGAGACTTTGTTTCTGCCCTTTCCTCTCCCCTTGCTTCTAGTGATGCGCAAACAGGCAACACAATAAAGAATTGAGCTGTCGTTTGGTAATGATTAATTGATTGTATTCGACGTCGGGTATCATTTTTTACTTGGTCGAAGAAGATCAGCTTATTTTCAAAAGATGCCAGCAGTCATATAGCAGTTCGCGAAGAATTGCGCTCTCAGAGCTCGCACAGTAAGCGTGCTGCGAGCACATCACTGCCCCGCTACTCAAAACCAATGATCTGTTTCTATTTTGCTTAATTTTTTTTTTTCATTCTCGTCTTTCCTCTCCTTTTTTTTTTTTCGTCTTATTGCTCTTAGTTTCTTCCCTTGTGGCGCCGCCTACATGCTGCTTTATACCACATTTGCAATTGATGCTAACTGAAACGACAGACTGCAGTTTTTTATTTACTTTAGGAGATTTATCTTTCTACACACACACGCACACAAAACCCAAATCTAGAAATAACAAGCTTCAATTTTTTACAGACGGGATAAGTGAGTCATCAGTTGATTTGCAGGAAGTCAGGGAAATGAAAAGGCTTGCGCAACCATGCAAGATATTAGGCGAGGGGAAGCAACAACTAAACATATGCAGACGAAGACCCAGAAGAAGCCCAAGTCCAGACGACAGTCCAGACGAAGACCAGTCCACTTGTCGAAACGTTGGCTTCGCTCGCGAAATGAGGCTTCCCCTCAACCCTTGTTCAGTGCTCTTTCATATTGTGTAGATATCTTTCTCTCGCTGTACCTTGGATCCTCAACACGTATGTAGATAATATATACGGGAGCCGATAATCAAAAACTGGTGCTGCTGTTACCCTGCTTGCGCAAGCAGCGAACGTGAAAGAGAACGGATGCGAATCCATAGAGCACGAATGTATTTGTCAAGCTATGAATGCCCACCTTGTTGATTCCAATTGTTCTTGGTCTTCAAATCGGTCGTAATGCATCATTTTAGTTAAACTGCCCGCTGTTTTTTCTCCTTGGCTTGCTGTGTACCAAATATGGTGGCAGCGATTAAGTGCGCGAAGGTGTTAAATGCACACAGAATCTAAGCTGGTTTTATAGCGTAAGAAATGTTTTTCCTTCTGTTCGCCAGCCAAGCCTGCAATTTTCTTGAATGATTGTGAGTTATAAATACACGCAAAAAATTCAGCACAGCAGCAAAAAAGAAGTGGTAGTACGGGACTAGCTGCTAGTTGCGCTAGCGAACATTTTTACGGTTCTGTTTTGGTACTTGTGTTGGTTATGCTCGCATGTGACGTTGGCTGTGTATTTGGTGTGCCTATAACTCTTTACTCCTGCTCCTCGCGTTCAAGCTGCAAACAACTACGCTGAGAGAGATTTGTTGCGGTTTTACTGCGACAACACATGTGATTTTAATGCGTCGAAGTGCAGGCCTGTGAGACCAATGTAAGCGCAAGGTAAATCGGTGTGCGACGAACAAAATGACTTCGAGACAGTCTAGGAGGCACTTTCCCGAAAACAAAGATTGACGGATTTCTTCGTTCCAGTAGCACTGAACACATATTTCACCTGTCAGTCTCACTGAACGTCATCTTTGCAGGACGGTTTTATACTCAGTTGATAACATATGAAGAAGAAGAGGGAGCCACACTGAGTGTCCGTCTAAATTTATCCAAGGTTTTAAAAACAGCTGTGTGTCCTAGCCCGGTAAAACCAACAGGATGGTGTTGAGAGTGGCCTTGCCTAGTGTACTGTATACTTCCACGCTATAAGCATTATAGGTAAATATAGACTAATTAGCTAACGTTTTAATTATTGGCTTCAAGAACACAGTGTCAATGCATGCAGAAGTCATGAAAAACGGCTGTTTGAAATGTTTGCACCAGACTACGGTTATGCGCAAATACGTTTTTGTTTTTATTTGTGACAGCGGTGCCACTTCAATGTCCCAAGACGTGTCGCGGAAAACAAAATCTGCTTTTCCGTGGAGCGCTCTTCGCGATGGGGCTTCGTGTATGTACTGGGCGAGAGATATGGGCCAGCAGGTGGTCACTTGAGAGCCTTCTTTGAAGGCTAATAAATAAATCTACGTAAGTCGTATCCAGATGCAGACATCACAGCTGGCAGTGTTTCAAGACGACCAGCAACTTTTGAATTGTCACAATTGCTCAAGCCACCAATTTGTATAGGACACTGCATTTGTAAAACCTTGGTTTCATTTCTCTGGAACACGGCGCAGCTTGGCCGATTCCTACGCTACTTTAAGATTCGCTTTAATCACTGTGCACCGTCGCGGTGGCTCAGTGCATAGGGCGCTCGACTGCTGAACCCATGGCTGCGAGATCGAATCCCGGTCGCGGTGGCCGCCTTTCGATGAAGGCAAACATTAATGCGCCCAAGTGCCGTAGGATATCAGCGCATGTTAAAACATCCCAGATGGTCAAAATTTCCAAAGTCCTCCACGGCATCCCTGGCCTGAGTCGCTTTGGGACGTTAAACCCCATAAGCCGACCAACTTTAATGGCTGCAAGAACCAGTTGCTCGACAGCTTGTCGCCAGAAGAAATATTTCAAAGGCCCGCATTGTTTTTAAACATAAATAACCTGCGTAGAAGGTAATAGTAAGTTAAAATTTGCTTCAACATTAAAACATTCTTGTTAATTGCGTAAGGCATAAAAAATTGCATCATTGTAATATGGAACGATCTGCATTCAATAACTGCGGCTTCGTAACCAGCACTGCACATGATGAGCGGCAAGTGGCGCTACATTCTAGGCGTATATGTAAATATCATTGCATCATGTCGCTGTGCAGCGGTGTTCGTCCAGCTGCGTATCTGTGTGTGCTCTCCGTGCATACCGACTCCTATATATACGGCAACATTCAAGCCTTAAATATAGGTCACCGCATGGGCTTTATGATTATGCTGAGGCACCTTTAAATTTCAAGCCACTCTTCGAGCCTACTTTCACTATAGCATTTTCCATTCTGTACGACCGCGCGAGAAAGACTGTCACGACAAGCTGTTACTCATAACCATTTTGCAGTTTTTTTTTTGTTTTGTTTTCGAGGCCCGGATAGTCCGGAAAGTTTGCAAGAAGCCGAATAGCTTACGCATATCCGCCTAGAGGCTTTAGTGCACTGGCATGTCTACATGCTGTTTTAACGTATCAGTTCCGAAGGCGCAATCGATAACTTCGCTGTTCCGGAGACACTTCACTGGGCGGCTACCAATGATGATTCTCTTGACATTGGCCATTTTGCTACCGTTTAGGTCCTCTTCGGTATCAATGAAGTATAGGTCTGTATCCTGCGCTAGCGTTGGTCTGGTTAATTCCATTGATGATAATTACGGTTCTGGTACTGGCGATGATACCCTCTTGCACATTTCTCCCCTCAACGTTCAACCTCGACATTCGTTTGTGCCGCGAATACAATTCAACGGTGAAGCCGTATCGTTTGAACGAAATACGGCCAAATTGCTACCTTTCTATACCTAACAGCACTTCTCAATTCGACTAGAATCCCAGATAAAGCGTAGAGAAAGATAACAACCCGAGAATCGGAGCGCGTTTCCAGGCGGGGTGTATAGTTTTACCTTTTTATATACATTTATATATGCGCAGCCTAACGAGGAGCTATACGTGGCGCGCCAACGCGGAGCTAAATTCCTGGCCCGCTCCTTTGCTCTTCCTGTCCTCTCCCTTCCCGAACCCACTGCGCTCTCGGGAGCCAAGTAATGCGCTCGCAGCGGTGCCGGCGAGGAGAAAACACCGACACCCTGGGAATCCGTGATGAATATGTGGTGGGAAAAATTTCATTAATGTCTCTCCTCCACGGCCGCCTTTTGTTGTAGTGGCACGCGAAAGCTGGGGTGCAGCACGATGACGAATGGCCTCAAAATGGGAGCCGCCGCCGCCAAGTCCTCGCCAAGTTTATTCAGCGCCGGTCGGGAGCAGCGTGCGAAGTGTTTGGAGCGCTTTCACTATATATACTAATCCCGGTGCAGCGCTGGCGGAGACGAAAGGGTTTCCCCTAGACAAATGTCGCGCACTCCTTTGTGGTTCTGCCAGCGCGTATACCCAGCAGAGCGCCCCGCGGAGCCGTGTCGCTGGCAAGTATTTATATGCGTTAAACGTGTCTGCCGAGAATAGAGTAGATGGATCCCGAGGAGGAGGGAGTGCAGCCACAAATTTAGCACCAGCGCAGAAAAAAAAAAAAAAAAAAAGAAGCCTGCGCGCCGCAGCGGAAAAATGCAAATTTGTCTTCGTCACAGTGATTACTGACGAGTAATTCGTTTGCGTTTAAAATACCAGCTCAGTGACATCTTGCGTTGATGAGCACCGCGCGCAACGTGGGACAACACTGGAAAAAATGACGAACCCCTGGCTGGTCCTGTGTTCACCAGTGCTTTTTAAGGAACTCGATTCACCCGAGTGCCGGGCCCCCAGGTTACCGCTCAAAGCGGGTGGCGTCTAATGTCTTCTCTCTTAACTCTGGTTGGCCAAATAGCCGCCACTCGCTTGTTGCTCGGGCTTAATTAGGCTCTGGTCCACGCCCTATGCAGCTGAACTGAGGGCTTTGCATGGTTTATTGTTTTCAAAATGTTGTATTTCTTATATTTTAAGGTGATGCGGTGCGCGCCCTACTGCCCCATGTTATATTAGTAATAACGTTCTTATAGCTTTTTAACGCACGGCGGTTGCACATAGAGTTGCTACGTCATCTTTCAACCTTCATTTGACCCCAGCTGAATACTTTCCCCATGTAACTGTAATGCCGTGTTCATGCAGCTTTTACGTGCTCTTGAAGTTTTTTGCAATAAGGGTGAAAATGTCAGCTGCCAGAGGTGCAGAAGGTGTGGTGAAAGACAATTGCATGTCGAAAATAAAATAGTGGCAAAACGGCCTTGAATTCCTCTCATATATGGTCGCGAATGCAAGGCATGTGATGTAGCACTTTTGAATTTTTTTTTTGCCTTCAGTTTATCTCCAGCTTATTGCGCCTTGTTTTATCGTCCCGATAAAATTGAGAATTAGTTGTGTTGAATACTATTTAGGGATATTGTAATAAAGCTTATAATTTTGTCGCATTGCCGCAGAGAAGACAGCGTTAGTGATTGAGTTCTTGGGGTCTATTACATTTATTCCCCATGTTCGATTCCTGGGCATTACAGGCTCCAGTATAAGAATATCGATGAAAACAAAATAAGTTTTGTGGCCTTTCTTCTGGTGTCTTCGGTGTTGCTCTCAAGCGTCCCTTGGCTTAGCGAGTTTAACATCAACTAAGGCCGTTTCCGCTCAACTTTCACTTGCCACTTTCAAGCACGGTGAAATCTGTTCCACGTGGTCGCGTTATTCGGACTAAAGCCCACATTTTCCGGCAACATGCCAAAACTATTCCGTGCATTATCTGTTGGTCTGCATTCAAAAACCAGCCTATTAAGTGTCAGCCACGAGAGAGACGAAAAATAAGTGAATAACGCTGCACGTTTCGTCCATGCACCCCTAGGCGCACGTACCGGTGCGGACCAAAGTAGAGCATGGCATTTTATTCTAAAACCTTTCACGGGTTGCATAATTGAAACAGGAAGTGATGGTATATGCACACTGGTAGTAGACGCCAGTGCGCTTTCACTTGAACGCCTCCAGTACAGAAGGCGTGATTGTAATTCGAACGGCAAATCGTGCTCCGTTTACTTATGATCACACCTGTACTCTTTGCTTCTGAGGGCTGTCTCCCGTTCTTACGTTCTTTTCAAGCTGAAAAGTTTTGAACCTTTGCAGGTATTGTTAGGTAACAAAAGTACATACTACCTTTCTGCCGTTTTCTCTGTTAAATCGGTTTTAGTTCTGGCTCGGGTGAGTTAATTGGTATCTTTCGTCTCGAGGGTCGTTTCCCTACTAATAATTGCTGACGTCTTCCCTAGGCTCAAGACAAGAAATTTCAAGACCTGTAGGTGCGATTAAATCTAGTGACTGCGTCTTGTTATGTGATACAATAAAGTGCGATGCAATGAAATACTGTACTGGGAGCCTATACAGCACAGTATATAGATTACAAGAAATATTTTTCTTTGAGCATATTCCCACAGGTATATCAGAGACGCGACAGCGCAATACAATACAATATGTTTTGTTATTGTGCGACTTGGTAACAGGTAGAGTTGACAGGTCTACCAAAGCCTCTAAAGGCTTGATTCGCGGGTTCTGATATCCAGATCCCAGAAAACGTGCACGCAACCGTTTTCAAAGTATAGAGTATATAAAAAAAAAAAAGTCGTATTAAATTTTGGATGCTCTAATTATTTCCTTAACCTCCCACCTTTCTTTTCTTTTTTTTTTTTTTCAGCCTATCGGGCTTAGAAGACCCCATAAATGATCTTCGTGGTTTGGTTCTTCCTGTAGGCATTTTGCATTTTATTTGTAAATTCTGTGGCGCTTTAGACTCCAGTTCTAGTTTAGATGGAGGTCAATATCTTGAGACCAGTCGTCAAAAACGGAGTTCCCCGTGTTTTATATGTTGTTAGTACGGACCCGTGCCATAGGCTACACTGCTCTCCTAGCTGTCAGCTTAATATTTGTCGCCACACCGAAGGTACCGTGTGATGACCTGAATCGGGAGCTACATTTGGTGGTAAGCAAGCGAGAATTCCACAAAAAACAACTACAATGCATGGCTGTAAGGGCGTGAGTTATTACTGTGTGTTTTTCTCCGTGTCGCACCTATCCACACATTGCGTAGAGTTCTTTTTTTTTTTTTGCAATTTTGTTTAACTGAGGTGGTCTATCTTTAAGCAGAGTTGTATTATTATTTGTTTTATATTTTCGTTGTTTTATATTTTTATTCATATATTTTGTTTTGCAAAAAGAAAAAAGAACTATTCGCCCGTCTACAAATATGTGAGACACTCATTTTTTTTTTTTTTTTTCAGCACGATACTTGAAAGCTGGCACAACGAAGGTTGATGCTGAAGCACTGATAATTTGTTACATGCGTGCTAATCCTAGAACGCGCAACCGCACCACATCTTTCAAAAGCGTCAGTGGTGAAACTATTAATATTGAAGTCGTAAATAGCCGTATGTCATGAAGACAAGCGACACAATAAATGACGAGGTACGTGTTTAAAATAGGTGAGGTAGGCCATCCATGCTTGAGCTGTCTCGACTCCTGACTGAATTTCGCCATTTCTGCTGCATTTTACACATTCAGCATAATTTACAATAGTCAAATTAACCCTGATACATCTTTATTGCCATCTAAAGGAGAATTCGGTCAGCCGTGCAATGTTCCTCGCTGAAATTTTCGGAATGAAGCTAGAAGCGACCTTGCCTGAAGCGTGGCCTGCATTTTGGGGCTATACAGTGTGCACATCACGCACGGAAGTGCACAGCTATATACATCGTTTTGCGTTCGGCTGCTTGCTGATATTGCCAACAAGCCAGACTTTTTCGCTCCTTCTGCACACCGAGAAGTCTCAAAAGGGAAGCTGAAACACATTTTTTTTTAAATATAATTTGACGAGACACTGGCGTTAAAATGTATGAAACTTTCAGACTTCAGCTTGCCAAGTGGTTTCACACTACCATTAGAAGATAATAGTCATCGACAATTGAAATCCCGACAATCTTTAGGCTTCCATACGTACCATCAAAGCCAAGCTCAGAAATGAGACGTTGACGTCATTGTTGTCATTCAAACTCCAGCTGCTTTTGCGCAAACCTGTCTGTGAGCAGCTGGATGCCATCGATGCCACAAAACAATTGGCCTCGGGGCCTTTACCCTTGGTGGCGTTGGCTAATTGCTCCCTGAGTGCAAACGACTGTGCGTCGGAAATCAACCGCCTTAAAAACGACGTCATAATCGGCAGCTCTACTGGCCACCGTCCACTGCTGAGAAGTTGCTACGTCGAAATAGCTTCATTAATCGATTATGTTATCATTTTGAACGCTAGCGCGAAATGGCTTGGCATTATTCACCGCAGATTTCACAAATTCGATGCCTTCTTTTTCATAGATTCTAAAAGCCCTTCTTTTGACATCCATTGAAATGTTTCCATAGAAAAGCATAGAAGAGCTTACAGGAAGAAAAATAACACACGTTTTATCTCATTAGCAAATGATCAGATCCTTCCACAGGCAGAGATTTAAATCATGCCACACAAACTATCTTCCTCCCCCTCGAAACACACACACACACACACACACACACACACACACACACACACACACACACAGACACACAGACACACAGACACACAGAC
>JAJIZL010024904.1:106343-120459 GCA_023969395.1 Amblyomma maculatum | reverse complement strand
ATAGGCCCTCCAACAATAATGGGAACGTCGACTGTTGGCTTCTTTCTTTCTACTCTCTTTCTCGCGAACTGACTGACAGCGAACTGGATTAAACACGTGCTGTTGAATGTAGTGCCGTAGTGGCGAATGTTACAATGTAATTCACTAGTAAGATATTTCTAATTTAAAATTGCGATCATCACAGTCAAAGTTCCCATTATTGTTGGAGGGCCTATCATTATCGTTATTCTAAAATGACGAGCCAGGCTGAAATGATGAGCTTATATGTGAAGTCTGTTCCCTAGCACATTATCAGCTTTTTCAGGACATACGTATCGCAACGCTCGTTCGAAAAGTTATGCAGTTGTGTTCTATTTTCCACCCAGTACCACTCGGCAGAGCACTAGAAGCTGCTTGATCAGATCGTCTAAAGACACACTCTCTTTAGGCGGCCCGCCTTAAATCTGTTCTATGCGCCAGATGTTCGGAAGCTTCGCGAAGAACCCGGGTTCCCCCCACAGCGTCTTTTTCTATTTCCTGCTCTGCGCTACTCGCATTCACGATAAAACGTGTCAGGAAGAGGTACTCGTTTTCGTTCTCCCAACGACCGCGGGCATTTTATTATGTATCTTTTTCCTCCATTCGTGTCGCGATACTCGCAAGGCCAAGCGTCGCTCTGGGCGCGCAAATCCTTGTGTAGGAAATCTTTTCCGACAAGAGTTGGCTGCTGCGCGTGGATCGCCTTAACCCCGGCGCCAAGGTTTGCAGGAGACAACCCGAAGTATCAGCCTCGAACACATGTCTTCCTGTCACTGTCAGGTGTTCGCCCCGCGGCCGGTTGCCATGGAGACGACCCGGAGAAGCGGCGGCGGCCCCCATTGGGCTCAGACGCGTCACGTGGAGCCCACCCGTCACCAAGATTGGTCGGCACTCCTTTTAGATGGCTCTTGTCGTGCTTTTGGGAAAGCGCCCGAGTTCTCGCTCTGCCCTCGGGTCTTCCGTGCACTCTCGCTTCCTGTAATCGCGTTGTCACCGGAAGCGCAGCTTTGGACTTCCGATGCGGACTCGGAGCAAAACCTGCTGTGTTTCCTGTATTTATGAAGCTAAAGTAGGCTTCTTACGAGTCGGTTTGTTTGTCAGTTTGTGTACGCTCTGCACTGCTCTCAGCCGCCTCGTGACAGGTCGGCGCAAATGAGAGTGGAATCAAGATGTCCCGGAAATCACATCTTTGCCGTTTCCAGGGGGTTCGGTTTCACTGGCTTACGCCGGTTGCCTTACCGTGTCGTCCGAGAGGAAATCTGTGCCGTCGTTGTCGGAGTGTGCGCAGTTGCACCAGCGAACACGAGCTCTCTCTATATACACACACACATATATATACGGCAGAAAAGCTGTAATTTCCCTTTAGAAAGTGTCGCTTTAGGTTCAACAGAACTATTGGCGGAAGTTTAGAAACAGTAAATTGTACTCTTATCTCATCTTTGTCGCTGTTCCCCTTGTTTTATTGTTTTTCTTTCTCAGCTGAAGTAGGCACTTGAAAGAGGTCTGCAACTTTCCCACGTCGTGAGATTTTCCTCTTCTTTTCTGTGGCATGACAACAGGAAGCTGGCAATGACATGCGTTTAGGCAAAGAAACGCCGCACCATTTATGCCGCCTTACAAGAGCTTCGCTCTTGAATGTTTTACTGTGTGACAAGGGACAGAAAAAGGAACGAACATGGCACTTAGTGTTAAGTCATCTGCTTCATGCACCATTACTGAGACGTTGAAAAGTTTTACGAAAAGAAAAGGGAGGGGAAGGGGGGACGAGCTATCAGGAATGGATTAAAAGCGGAAAGGAAGAAGAGAGGGGGCTGCTCGATAATGTCAAAGATGGAAGAGAACAAGCCGATAAGAAGTCTTTACAATTCATCTTACTGGCGCTTGGACTTGGTTTGGTTAGTGCTTTCTTGTGTAGGATTTTCTAACTTAACAATTTTGAAAGGTTTCAAAAATGAAAACAAAAGAAGGTATTTGGGAGCGAACTTTCTCAATTAATGTTTAATTTTGTATTGAAATCAGTAGTGTTCTTTTTTTTTCTTTTTTTTTTTTTTGTACTGATTCTTTTCAAGTCGCCTGTCACAACTGCCGGGTGCAGACCGACAAGCTTGCTTGGCATCGGCTAACCCGCCTTGTCTGTGTACTCTGTAGCTCAGTTTTTTGAAGAAATGCATTTTATTAGTGGTAGTAGTATGAATTATGTCTCATATGAACGAGGCATGCCACTTTTTTATATTTTTTATGGGCTAACAATGCCCTCAGCGTATGCATCTACATAAATGATGTGTATGCATACATTGTGACATTTCGCTTCATTTCGCCGCCTTTTCTTGCGCTACTTTTGTTTCGAAAAGACAAGGAAAACGATGGGCCAGCAGTTGTAATGCCAGCTCTGCCTATTCTTGCCCGAATCATTCGGCGTTGGGCTGTGTTAATGGCATCGTCTTTATCAACAAGGCTTTCGTAACGTTCTTGTCGACATAAAAATATCTCTTTATGCTTTTGGGAGCCTGGGACAAAAAAAAAAAAAAGCTATTTTTTGTGCACTTTTTATTTATAAAACGTTTTCGCTCCAATGATTTTTTTCTCTGATTTATACGTTAAATATCTCGTGTAGCTTACTAAAAGATTTCGGTGGCATCAAAAATCATTGCACGATCTTACTTATAACGTACTTCGCGAGATGATCTAGTCAAATACGCTTCATTATACTCGGAATATGCAAAAAAAAAAAAAAAACATTTCACTCGACGTTCCAATTGAGGTGCGGCAGCTCTCGCCAAGAGAGTGCATTGTTCATCTTCTGGAAACGGATAGGTTTCACCCGCTCTGATTTGCTAGTGAGTTGTGTGTACTGCATGTGGACACAGGAACCACCCTGCGATGGAGTTGTATGTGTTGTTTATGCTAATTGTACATTGCGCCTATAGTGCATGTCACGTGTTGGCCCTTCTAAAGTGCACTGATGATCAACGGCCATCAGAAAGAGCGCAGGATAGAAGCTGAAATATCGTTTGCAGTTGAGATGGTGACGCATCTGAAAAGACGAGCGCTTAACTTCTATATCGCGTTAAATACTAACAATGCGTAAAAAAAAAAGGGGGGGGGGGGGTGTTTCACATACTCAGCCAAAGGAGACGCTTCAATGTTGATTTCTGCTCCGTACATTGTGGGCAAGTTAACATGAGTCCCTGCAATGGCGGCTAGCTTTATATTCGCCACCGCAAAGCGGCACTCCTCTGTTGTGCACTGCTCCCGGAAGCCCGACTCAGGCAAAGGAAGGCGCGCGTGCTTGATTTGTATTCACAGCGTGCAGCACCTGAATGCTTCTCATGCAAATGTGCACGGGTAATGGCCCCGTATATGATGCGACGTGGATGGTGGCGTTATAGAGAGACCCCCAGCGGCTCCGTCTACGGGCGGCGACACCAGTGTATGGACAAAAGAGGGGTTTCTAACGCACGACCTCGACCTCGTTTCCATATTTTGCTTCTTTGTTGCCTCCGAGCTTCTTCCTCGCGCGCGACAAAGTCTTCTGTCTGGCCCCATTTTATCCACCCCTCCCCTCTTAATTACTTATTGAAATCTACCGGCCCCGCAGCGTATATTGCGGGTGAATTAGAGACTAATATGCTGAATACTAAACATGACGTCGCCAGCTATCACGAGCGCGGTTCGGCGTTAATGAACAGTGGTTTCGCCGGCCGACCATCTTGGCGAAAAGAAAATGGAAGCGGCGCGCGAAAAAAGGAAAAAGCAGGAAAACGGGAAAAGGGAAGCAGCGCTCGTGCCGGCGGGGAGGAGAGGCTCCAAGAAAGAAGGGAGAGAGAGTAAAGAAAGGGAAAAAAAGAGGAACCGCGGGCTTTTTGCGTAAATTAGTTGGTGACGGATTAGGAAGGCGACATTATAATAAATCTGTCATTATGATTAGACGTTTTCGGTGGCGCACACGCGTCGCCGCCGGGACCCGCCGGCCGGGGGCCCAGAGCGAGACGGCCGAGGTGATAGCGTTAATGGCTGTACAGAGCGCAATATTCGGCGCGCAAAGAGAAAGATTGTGCGTGCATTATTCATGAGGAACTTATATATACTAGGGAGGACGGGGCTCTCTCGGCTTTTCTTTCTGGTCGCTCACCATAAAAGTGACACCGAGCCGCCTTGGTGGTTTTCCCCCACACGCTTCCATTCCCGGAGCATAATAATAAATCCAAGAGCGCCTTGGCGGCGAAATACGTCGCAGGGCCTGTGAAAGTACATATATAATGCGCCACGCACACACGAACGCATATATGTATGTACGTACGTACAACTGTGTGTATACGCAGAGGCGCAAGCGCACGTACACGCGTGCGCCCCGGCAGCGGAGTACCACACCGCTTGTTTTATGCTCGCTTCGATCGCACCGGCAACAACGAGACGTGGCGGATGCACTCTCGCAACGATCTCGTGTGGCGATCTCGTAGAACAGCAGCCGGACAGCCGTCTGGAAATACTGCGCACTTGTCCGGCCAGGGTGCGAAGGCACATGCCAGCATTGCGGTAGGGCTCTCCTTCGCGCTCTGCCCGACGCGGGGCTCGAGTTCGTGGAAGTGCCGTCCGTGCTGGCCCGGCGGGACCGGCCGATGTGGCGCCTCGCCATGCTGCTTGGGCCAGTTCCCTTCGACCTGATCCAGTTTTGTCTTCCGCTGCGAATGAGGAGGACGAATGCCGGAAGCACATTTCAATACGATTGCCAATGCTAAAAAATATATCCCCCCCCCCCCCCACCCTCCTTGTTTTTTTTTTTTTGGTCGCCTCTTGGTTTATGTATGACTCGGCTTCTTTTTGAGGCTATCGACCGTTTACAGAGAGTATATCCGCTAACTCCAACAGGTGGCGCCGCTAGGACGGCCGTCATTTCGGGCCTTCGGAACGCTAGGCTATGTTACCTGCCAACGACCACCTGCCAAAACTATACCCGTGACTTTTAGCTCACAAGGCACCACAACGCTGACAAATGACTTCCTGGAAGAAGAGGGCCTATTACGCATTGAAATATAGGCAGCGGTGTAGGGCCTGCAGGTTTACAGTTGGTGCTCCTTAATTTTAAGCATGACGCTTCTCCCAGCAAGATATGCGAGAGATCGATGCGCGTTGCATTAGGATGCCCTTGCTGAAAAATTAATGATACAAATTTTCTTGTAGAATGCGTCTCAAACGTCTTATGGCCCTTCAACTGCTGCTCAAGTGCACTGTTTTTTTTTTTATGCCTGAATTTGATTCATTATTATATGTTAAGGCGAAAGCCTCATGAGTGGCAAGGATGGAGCGCGTCAGCAGAGTGTGTGGACAGAGCCTGTCCTAAGAGCGTGTCCATGCGAACTGACAGTAATTCATTGCAAGGGAAATTAATATAATAAGGCCCAATTTGATACCCAATTTAATTACACTATGACCCACTCGATACTGACCTCTAAGTTTGAATGGGCCACCCCAAATATTTAATTCTCTGGACCCTCAAAATTTGACCTCGTCAGAATTGGACCAAAATGAAATGTCTCACCTAATTAAATTATGGCCAATTTGGTAGTGACCTCCAAATTGGAAGCGCCACCCCCAAAATTTTGCACCAGGACACCCAAATTTTAACCTGGTCAGCATTGGACCAAAATTAGTGTCTAACGTACTTCAAATAAGACCAAATCAGTGGTGACCTCCAAAGTTAGGCTGATCACCCCCGAAATTTGGTCTTCCTGAACGCCTGAAATTTGAATTCGTCAGAATTTGACCAGAATTTGTGTCTAACCGATTTTAAGCATGGCCAACTCGAGCTGACTTCCAAATTTGCGTGGGTCACTCCGAAACTTTGATCCCTTGATCATCAAAACTTGACTTCGCCGGAATTAGATTATCAGAAATGGCAACTAGGCAACAGTAATGAGCAACTAAATGCGGAACTCACAACGGAATTAGGCATGGAAATCGCAATGCTTTCTACATGTAAGCTGACTTGAAGTGCACCCCAGTGACTTTTTTACTTCAATTTAATGTAATTTTTTTATATTTTTGCCCAAGGTTGGTACTGGTTGGCAGTTCCAGGCCGTACGTAGTTCCGGACATTTCCAGCACAGTACCAACACTGGGCTCAAGGTTCATGATGTCTGGGATTATCCTACACTGTGCCATTTCCGTCTTTTATTGACTGTTGTATCTCTGCGAAAAGTATTTATAGGTGTTTTGTAATTTTCTCAATTGTGATGAAGCACCAAAATCACATATGGCGCGTCAAATAAGCATTATTTATGAGACCGATCGACCGACTGATCGATCAAGTGAAACCTTGCCATAATTTGCCTAGATTCTAATCTTACATCGAAGGAGCCAGCCAGCGCTGAAGGACACTTTCACCGACATTGCCCGCTGAAGAATATATAGAGTATTTTAGCTAAGTTATTCTAAAACACTCTCCCTGGTGTAGTGATACAAACACTCTGACCAGGTCAGCATATTTTGGTGCCCTAATTTGCTAATTAACCAAGATAATTAGCTGCGGTTTGTTCGTTAAATCTAGTGCACGATTTACAGGGTACCTAAACATTCTCGAGCACGTTAGAAAATACCTATTTTAGATGCTTTTAAAATAAACTTAGCTTAGTTATTTAGCTTGAAATAATGCCTGCGGGAATTAAAATCTTCATCTACCGCAACTTGGGCCTAATGATTCGAGCATCTGCCTCGCATGCGAGAGGTGTGGGGTTCGACCCGCAGCTCCACCTGTACGTACGTACGTGGTGACACACTGCTTACGAGCTTACCTTAGTCCTACATCTAGATTGGCTTCTCGGAGGCGAGAGCCTTAGGAAACAGCTCCTTGACCCCCGCCTTGTAGCGATGAAAATACTGTGGTTCATGGCGCACTTTGACAAAAGCTTTCCTTGCGCCGTAAAAATTGATCATCATCAACATCAATAATTTTCATCCGACTGTGCGCTCTCCGCATCACAAAGCTATAGTGCCCTCAAACGCGTGCCGACTAAAAGAAATTGATTACTCAAAGCGATAATCATTTAACATAGCGGTCGCAACAGTAGTGCTATACGATGAGCCGCTTCGCTGTGAGAATCACGACGTTTCATCATATGCACAACTCCGTTGGATTGAAAGAAATTATTTGACGTATCCCCTAAAACGGCGACGGCGTGGTATATCGCTCCTCAGGGTTGGAGTTTCAGACAAAAAACATTCAATAAATAAATAATGCCAGTTAATCAATTACTCCGGGAAGAAAACTATTCGAATCCTTAGCCCATGAATCCACTGGACGCTGCAGTACTGGCCCTTTCCGCCAGCTGCTGCGCACTGTTTGGGTCCCAGCTGCAGCAGCGCGTCCTCCCACTACTCAGGCACAATGATTGCGTGCTGTCCATTTTTAGATTATTTTAACTCGATAACGTTAGCAGCCGTCCACTTGCGTTGGCGTAGTGAGCAAAAACTCACGAACATGGCGCTGGCAGGTGGCAGCTGACATAGCCGATCACTGGACGTAGGGCTTACATTACGTTTGGCAGGAGCTGCCAACTCGGGTCTCTCCTTTCATATGGGAGGGTGATTTCAGAATCAGCCTGCCATGGACCGTTGCATTCACTTTACCCCTATATAGGCCTTGTCGGCACATTCATACGACGTAGTTAGAGAGAGAGAGAGAGAGAAAGAGAGAGGGAGAGATTTTTTTAATGAAACACTGAGAATTTAGCTGGCGGTTATACTTCGCTGGCATGCTACCCTGCGTAGGAAGAGGAATTGGGGAGGGAAAGGTTGCAAAAGAATGGTTAGGAAAATAAAATGCGGCCATGCGGTGGAGTAATGGTATAAAATGAAATGAAATGCATAACCTGAAAAATGTGCTTATAGAGTTCACAGCATGAAAAATGCCTGTGGGTAACATGCAAGATGAATTTAGAGTTTGTCAAGAAGTGCAATTTCTTTCAAATACGTAAATTAAAAGATCATTGCAAGTCTCTGTTGCCTAGGGCAGGCTAAGGGACCTAAAACACTGTTCATTGTTAAAGGCACTGGGGAGAGCTTCTCCATGTTATGCTCATAGTACGCACGCTCGTCAACGTACGCAGGGCACTCAAGTAGGATATGTTCCACAGTTTCAATCGAGCCACAGTTGTCACAATGCGGACTGTTCATTTGACCGCTACGGTATCGCAAGCCATTTGTATACCCATACTTCAAGCAAACTCGGTGGTAAAAAAATTCTAGTTGGCAATTTGTTCTAGTTGGTTATTTACCAAGGTAATCGCTAATAGAATCAGGACAACCTTCGACTGCAACCAAGCAAAGGCTCAAGCAGGTTTTAACCAGCTGATAAGAACTGCTCGGATTATAACCAGCCCTTATACATAGCAGTAATTGAATACGAAAAAGCATTTGGCTCAGTAGGGCTGGGGCGGCCCTTACCCCGTCGGTCAAGTGTCGATGGGACTCCCAAGACATAGGACCGACCACCTGCCCGAATTGTTCTACACCGGCTGCAGAGGTGGATATTCGCTACCAGCTGTGGACTTGTGCAGGGATGAGGGCGTCTAGGACACGGATTCTTCAGGAAGTAGGACTGTCGGCGATGAGGGAGGTGGATTTCCCAAGTGGTTAATGGACAACTCTAAAAGTAAAAGTCTTCTCCAGTTTCTGGCAAAAAATGGTTTGCATGACTTTCTATAGTACGTCTTATGGCAAGTTAGCGAAAATAAAGAAACCTCAGCGGTCATGCGGGCATTGCGAAATCAGGGTGTAGACGAGCCGTATACGTGAAAGTGCTAGAAGATATATATAGGGGCTTCACAGCAGCCATAGTTCTGCATAAAGAAAGTAACAAAATTCCTATAAAGAAAGGTGTTAGGCAAGGAGACACGATCTCCCCAGTGATATTCACAGCTTGCTTAGAAGAAGTATTCAGGCTTGGAATGGGAGCAATTAGGGATAAGGGTAGATGGAGAATACCTCAGTAATCTGCGTTTTGCTCATGACATTACCTTGCTAAGTAACTCAGGGAATGAACTGCAAAGGATGATTGATTACCTAGACATGAAAAGTAGAAAGGTAGGCTTGAAAATCAATATGCAGAAGACTAAGGTAATGTTCAACAGCCTAGAGAATGAAAAACAGTTACAATAGGTAGAGAAGCACTGGACGTAGTACGCGAATATGTCGATACTTAGGACAGGTAGTAACCGCAGATCCGGACCATGAAAGGGAAATAACGAGGAGAGTAAGATAGGGATGGAGAGCATTTGGAAAGCACTCGCAGATTATGACTAGCAGCTTACCGGTATCACTCAAGAGGAAAGGATACAACAGTTGCATCTTACCTGTACTCACCTATGCTATGGGGCTGAAACGTGGAGGCGAACAAAGAGGGTTCCTTAAGCTGAGGACAACGCAGAGGGCTATGGAACGAAAATTGGTAGGGGTAATATTAAGAGATAGGAAGCGTGCAGAATGGGTCAGAGAAATAACTCAAGTTACTGACATCTAGTGGAAATCAAGAAGAAATGGGCACGGGCAGGACATGTAGTGTGTAGAGAAAATAACCGACGGTAGCTTAGGGTAAAAAACTGGATTCCAAGGGAAGGGAAGCGTAGCAGGGGGCGGCAGAAAGTAAGGTGGGTGGATGAGGTTAAGAAGTTCGCAGGGGTCCAGTGGATGCAGCTAGCACAGGACCGGGTTAATTGGAGGAATATGGGAGAGGCCTTCGCCCTGTAGTGGGTGTAGTCAGGCTGATGGTGATGATGACCCGATGTTAAGGGAAACAGGCTGATGATTGGTTTCCATTAGCAGCTTATACAGGATTTTCAGAGATGCTCTGGAATCAGTGAAGATAGCCCATCGTCCGAGGGTTTGGCGCAGGATATAGCAAATAGCTTCTTTAATGCCATGGAGCTCAGAGTTCGTAGATGTTCCCTTCTGCTGCAGCCGGTAAGACAGGGTATGAATTGTTGAAGGCACATAAAGGCCACAGGAAGAAGTGTCTTGAGTAGTTGAACCGTTAGTGAATATGTGGGTGTACTGCGTATATTACTTGGCTAAGTAGGTGCGAGCGGCTTGCAGAAGTGCTGCCTGTGGCACGCGGCTCTTTTTATCCACGCTAGGAACAGACGTACTCACCTTTAGAGACGATAGTGTCCATGGGGGAAAGGTGAGAGGTAGCAGATTTTGTGGCTGAATAATAGTAGGGAGAGGCTGAGACTGTACAGCTTGACCAAAGCCAGAGTTGCAATGAGTTAGGTGGACACGGTGTAAGAACTGCTTCTTCCCTTGGAGGGCATGCCGGAGATGGGTACGCATAGTTTCTTGGGCGGTAATCACATCTAGCGGAAGACATCCTGCTTCTGCAAGTGTTCCTGATGCAAAGAATCCGATTGGTAGTCCAAGGCATATTCACAAGCAGTTGTTCCGCGCGGCTTCAACAATCTTCTTGCTTGTTGGAGATAATATTTGAAGCACCGGTAAATAGCATTGTAACGTTCCTTCAATGTTGGCTTTTTCAAGCAGAACCCATCGTGTTCCCGCAATGAATCTAAAAACCTGCGATGCTGCAGTGATACTCTCGCGAAGGTTTTTAATCTGAGGTGCCCAAGAGAGATTACTGTCAATCATAAAACCCAGGAATCATGCGATAGTGCCCGTCCACCCAGCAGGAGCGGGTATCCAGTAATTTCTTTCCCTTGTGAAAGCCATAGGATCACTCTTTTGTGATGAGAGGCGAAGACCCCTGGGAGCCAGGTACATTGAGATGTGCAGTAACGCTCTCTAAATACGTTCCTGCGTAATATAACGCGAACGTGATGCACTCCAGATGCATATATCATCTGCAAAAATTGTTATGTGTTCTCCTCGCGAAAGATTTCTTATATGTATAAGAGCAATATTGAATAGGAGAGGGCTGAGCACAGCTGTCTGGCGTACGCCGCTCTGCACTGGGTGAAAGAGAGTAGGCCGATTTGGAGTGCTCATAAAAATTTGCCGCACTTGTAAATAGTGTCCAATCCAGTTGTAAAGCTTTCCTCCGAGTCCAAGGCTGGCCAAGGCAGCGAGAATTCCTTGATGAAAAAGAGTCAAAAGCGGCTGTGATGACAGTGAAAACGGCTGTGGGATCGATGTAGGCTACCCAGCATGGAGGTACTCTTCAAGTGGTGAGACAAGGGTAATATGACATTATCAGTCGCAGACCTATTTTGCGAAACCCGTTCATTTCTTGAGGATACTCATTTCGGCTATCGAGGAACCGGGTGACGCGTTTGGAGATCATTCGCTCCATAAGCTTACCTACGCAGCTCAGTATATAGGGCGATGGGTCGGAAGGATGCGTAACTTGTCTGTTTAGAAGGTTTCAAAACGGGCACAATTTTCGCCAACTTCCATTCCGTGGGGACCTCACCAGACAGCCAGGAAGAAATATAATATTCCAGGAGTCGAAGACGGGAATTCTGAGGTAGCTTTGCGATTGCGTCATAGGTCACTTCGTCATGAGCCGGAGACTCCCGTCTATTTAATTCCGCGATAGCTGTGGATAGCTCTTCAATTGTCAAAGGTAGGTCCATCACTGGCACTGCCGCCTGGGGGGATGCCTGATACCATCTGTGGAGTGTGCGGAAGGCCCTGACCCCGCTGACAGTAGTTTGCAGTATTCTTCTGAGACTTCTTTAATGGATTATCTTTCATTATAGTGCTGTGAAAGGGTGAAGCTGTTGGAAGGGCGTGCGCATGCCGCGAACTAACCGCCAAATGTTGGCTACTGGTTTGTGCACATTCAGCGTACAGCAAAAGTCACACCAGCTTTGCCGACTAAGCTTATCCAGGTAGCGTCGAGTGTGGCTTTGTGCCTTTCGGCAGGCACGAAGGTCTTCAAGGTCGCTTGTGCGCAAAGCCTTCCTTTCAGCTCGCCTTTTAGCTGTGATTCATGTGCATTCTCTAAGACAATAAGCCATTGTCGATATTAGTTCCTCATTTCGGGACGAGGTGTGAGCGCGGACAAGAGCCTTGATGGCGGCAAACAGCATCGGAATCGGTAGGCATGTGATTTCAATTGTTCGGTGCTTTCGCTTTGCTGCCTTTCGCTGATCTTCTTGTTACGTCGCATTGCCTTAGACTGAGAGAGATTGTTTGTCGGCTCTTGTGCGGAGTGTCGCTGCTGCTTTGATGGAGGAGAAAAGCCAACAAACTTGCCACGCTTCTTTTTGGCTGCAGCTGCTTATGCTTCATCAGCTGTTTTTTCACTTCGTGATGATTGATTTCGGGACAGATCTAACGTATTTGTAAAAACCACGTCAGGGTTAGGTGGTGGATGATGACGCTTGGGCGGTTTCGCTTGTGCTTGCTCCACTGTGCGTGCAAGTGTAGCAGCTTTCTTTTAACCACACCCTCCGTATGAAACAGGGTGTGGGCCATCGCAGTTTGCGCATTTAGGTTGCGCTCTCGAGGTGCACTCTTTGTGCGAATGGGGCCAGCATACACTTTGCATCGCATGGGGCCGGTACAATGTCTCGATATATGGCCATGACTCTGGAATTTGTAGAATTGTGTCGCTGCTCCGACGTACTCAGTTACAGGGTAACCACAGAACCCAAGCGTGACTCACTTAGGCAGTGGTGCATCTTTTGAGAATTCAAAGAAGTACGCCATCGCTCCGTTATTTTAGAACTTGCCACCGTCCTCGTGAATGCAAGTTGTTATCCTCCTTGCTGAGAGAACGCCTTGATCACGTAGGTATTCCTGTAGATCTTCATTTCAATAGGTTACAGGTACGTCTTGAATTTTGCCGTAGCTGGCTGTGTAAGAGTACAGTATCTGGGCTTCTACAGCCACTCCAGCCAGCTTAGGTACTGTGAACAAACGTTTGGCAGCAGGCAATGTCGATACGGCAACCATCAATCTCCCGTTCTTGTTAAGACGATGTCTGAGAACCTCTTTTTTTTTTCTTTTTTTTTGTGTCTATGCTACAACTGTAGAAACCACTATATTATGCTTGGCTTCCATAGATTGCCTCCTATCTCGGTGGGCCTCAAGAGAACCGGAGCACCAGCAGCTCTCTCTTTCTTGTAGGACTCAACCGAACCGTGAAGGATGCCTGGTCCATGTCCTCTGCGTGGTCACCCAAAGGCGCGTAGCTGGCTTGTTCTTCGCGTGGTCTCTTGTTCGCAGGGCCCTGATCTGTTGTCGCCACTACACGGGCCGCTTTGACTAGCCGATGGCTCTGCTGCCATCAGTGCAGCATGGAGTGCGGCTGGTGGTGGTCTTTCGTGTCAACGTGGATACGACGCAGAGCTCCTAGGAGGTCACCTGACGTGCTTCCGCCGGTGGTCAGGGACCCCCAGATCCTCGCACGTCGAGGACACAAACCACAAAAACACTGAATTCTCTAAAACTTAAAAAAAAAAAACGCCGAAATTTGGAGACCGGTCTCAGACAACCGGTCAGCTAATCATCGTCTTCTTCGTCCAGCCACGGCTGAGTTAGAGCGGGGCTATATATGCCGGATGGTAGCCTACGCTATCGCGCCATACCCTCAAAGCCGGAACTTAAGTGCCCCTCATAATTTATTGACGCCCTTACCATGTGTATAGGTTGCTGTTTTAGGTTGCTGCTTCTTCGCGAAATTGGTCTATGGGTGAGATTCAAGCGCTCAACTAGGCCTGGTCGCCCTAATGTTTCCACAATAAAAAAATACACAATTTCCGGCATATAGATGACCGGAATAGCATGGGTGATTTAAAGCCTTGCGTTGTGTAGGCATGTTTCCCAATATATCAACGCGATGTTATGCACTTCCTGATGCATGTTGTGGCATTGTCACAAACGATTCTTTGTTTAGAGTTGTGATTTTCGTGTTACACTGTCATCATAAGACTCGAAAAAATATCCGTGATGAAAACCGCACCGGTTGCTTAAAGACGTTAACTGCGTGCAAGTGATATCAGGGGTTCAGTGTTCAATCTAGAGTTGATGTCACCTGTAGTGATCCATAGTGCCTTTTAATGCCATTTGTATAATGTCACACACACACACACACACACACACACACAAACACACACACACACACACACACACACACACACAC
>JAJIZL010024904.1:90200-105943 GCA_023969395.1 Amblyomma maculatum | reverse complement strand
ACACACACACACACACACACACACACAAACGCGCGCGCGCGCGATTTTACAAATATTTTACAAAACGATTTTACAAATATTGAGCTCGTTACCTACTCTATAGGTGCTACACATATACACGAGAGCATGTCACTGTTTTAAATGTAACTCTTGTATTGTTTTTTTATTGCAATCAATAACTTGCTATTCATACTAGTTAAATAGTTGCCGTCACGCTGTACTGCCGTGCAGCTGAAGACGTTTGCGAAGTGAACAAACAGCCCATTTGCCCATTCCGCCGTTGAGAAAGTGGCCTGTATTTTAGCATTCCGCAGTAAGAGGTACAGCCCGGAGTCTCTTGAACTCATTAGAACTTGTTAGTATGATCAACACAATAAGATTTTTACTGAGATGTTGAGCGCGCACGATCGTTTTCAACTTTTCTATGTCTCCGATCCAACATCGGATATTTATGCGGCTTACGTCTGAGCGACGTTTCGGTTTCTTAAATCTCTTATGAAAGCAAAAAAAAAAAAAAAGGAGGGTTTTAAAGCAGTAAAATCACCAGGTGAAAGTTATTGCGCGCAGATGAAAGTTGATGGATACGGCAAGTCCAATCCAAATAAGAGAGAGTTGCGGTTCAACACGCAGGTGACCGGCTACAGCCTAAAGGCAATAAAGATTAAAAGAAGACAGCGTAACCGGCTGCGGCATTAGCTATATGACTTCATATGCTGGCTTCTTACAAGAGATTTCATGGTTCGAATCCGGTACGCTCTGACGGGCTTCTTCTTCTTCTTTCTTTCTTTTTTTTTTTCGAGCTCGACAGAGACTTTACACAAAATTCACGGTTGGGTTTGGCCTTGTTATGTAGTCCTTTCACACAAATACAAACGTTAACTGCGAAAATTGGCGTCGACTGCCAAATAAATTAAAACATGTAGCGACGGTCTTAACCATACTTTAATTGCCCATATCCGTAGAAAGAGGCACTGTAGACCATAGTAGCTAAAGGCAAAGCCTCACCCTACCCAATTTATGTCTCCCCTTATAGTGCTTTCCGCTGAAAAGATATCGCCGGCCTAAGCAAAACGAAAGAAGTGCGTGAAATTTTGTAGCCATGCGTCTTCCTATCCCTTGTTGCTTTCGTTTTCAGGCCCGATTCGATCGAATGACAGGCGCGTCACACTGAAAATAAAAAGAAAATCTACAAAAACATAAACGGCTACCCTGACTCGAAGCGCTCTTAGCGAACGCTGTAAGTGATAGAGTTGATAGACTTGCGCGAATGCTATTCCGTTCGCGAGTCGCTCGCATCGTGTCGTGCGCCCCGCGTGCACGAAGCGCGTGCATTCTCGCGCCGATGGCGCTCTGCGGTGCTGGGGTCCGGAGAGAACCGTCGGAGAAGGCGATTGCGATGCGAGCGCCGAACGGTGCATTATGGGATTGCCCTGGAAGCCCCAGACACCTATTGTGTCCCCCCTCTCGTCCGTCTGGTGGCACTCATTTTGTTCTTCGGCACTTCTTCCGCCGTATATACATTCATGGCGGACTTGATGGACAGCGACTGGTCGGTCCGTCGATTGGCTGTTTGCTTGGCCGCTCGGGCCGGCTACAAGCGCCGGGGACATTGCATCCCATGTTTTATGGATGTTGGCCAACTCGCCGACATCTCAGCACTTCGTTGTTGCCCAAGTGCTGGCGTGGCAAATGGAAGGGCGACAAGTCGTATAAACACAGCCGCTCCCTATTTTTCTTTATTCCACTCGAGGACCCGAGTGCGCGTTGCGGCCAGCCAGCCGCGTGAGTGCACAGGACCCTTAGCGCTCCGGGTATTGCGTTCTCCGGGGCGCCGCAGATGCCGCCGCGCCAGTTCCCCTCCGATCCTTTTATATTGATTTTTGAAGGATCGCCTTCCCGCCCGTTTTTATTTGCGCCCCGAACAGCGGCAGCTCACGTATACGTGCATACGCACCGCGGAACGACGACGGAGAGAAAATTGGAGTGGGCATGCCTTGTCCAAATGGGTGCTCGCTGCGCTTTACGTGCACGGAGTGCATAGCGGCCGTCGGCTGCGGGCCCAGGTTGTGTCTTTCCGGACCACATAGAAGCAGGCTGATATCGCGCGTCCATGAGCGAGTGGGCATTCCACGACGCAGCGCGGTTCTTTGCGTCTGCGAAGGCGTCCGTTTTCTCGTGGTGGGCTTGTAGGTGCTGGTGGCTGGTGTGGCCAGCACGAGATAAATTTTCCAAAACCTTAGAATTTCAACATTACAGTGTTTAGCGTATGGTTATCGCTGTACCATTTCTTCCACTTTTAGACGCCAGTGCTCAAGCGATTGCTTATGTGCGCGCGTGCTGACAGGGTGAGTAGCGGTAACGGCGGAGCGCTATACAATGACCCACGCTAAAATGTTCGATTGTCTGCAGCAGTCATTTTCAGTTTAAAATGTGAATAACGCGCGCATCATGTTGCCATATTTCCAGTCACGCGCCAGAGAAGGCAGAAGGCGGGGTCCTCTTCCCATAAGGTCTCGTTAGTGTTACGGCCTGTTGGAATGGCTTGCGTAATATAAATATGTAATTTTTATGTGGTCATAGCATGCTACGTTAGTGGGGTACTAAGCACACATGGGCATACTAATCTATCTGAACGATTGTTAGCGTATAGTTAACATAAGCTTCCAATTATATAAATGAAAACCGAACAATGGTTGAAGGGAAGCATCGGTCCACAAGCCAACGTTTCGACAAGAGGACTTGTCTTGGTCTGGGCGAAGAGAAGTCCTCTTAAGACCAAGACAAGCCCTCTTGTAGAAATGTTGGTCTAAGGACTGAGGCGCCCTGTCAACCCTTGTTCGGTTTTCTACCATCTTCCTCACCTTGTCCAACCCATAGTGAGCTTCTAATTGGTGCATAGAAATCAAGTGAGCGGCAGCCTAAGTTAAGGCAATAATAGGTGTATATTTACTCCTTATTTATCGTGTATTTTGCACAAGCAGCTGATCTAAAAATCCTTAGTGTTCTTTCTTGTCTATTGAGCAAAACCTTGGTGCACTAAACTTTTCATATACTCGGTTCGAAAAATGATTTTGGCTTCTGTATAAACGTTAAGCCATATAAACTACCATTCTTAACAATTGACTATCATGTCTCCGCATGCCTCAATGCTTTCTTTGAAACACGACGTGCGAAATGGTCCACAAGTTTTTAGCTGACGTATTTACGATGTGACAGACGTCACTGGTGCCGAAAAACACGGGACGCAAATCAAATGACGGGTACTGTCACCAATTCAATCACCCATTTAGATGATAGATATACGTGGTTTAGGCGTTTCAGAAGAGCGAGTTGGGGGGCTAGTTGATTCTGCATGGTGACGGCTGCCTCGTGAAGCTTTTAGCCAACAAGCATCTGGTAAAGTAAAACAATTTGAATTTGAATTAGCTCAGGATTAGTTTAACGCCAATTAGGGGCGACTGAGGGGAAAGACTGAGTGCCTGTGTTGCAATCTTCTCCCATTTCAATGCGTGCGCGTCCTTAGTGCTATGAACGGCCACATGCAGCATGCTAGCTGGAAGCCAAGCGCTGCGAGAGCTGACCCGTTTGGAGCTTGTCGATGCAGTCAGTGCATGCGTGCCGCCACCGATGCAGCAGACAAATGTAATGGATGATCGATGACTGCTTGGATGGCTAAATATTTCGTTTTTAGTAATCGGTGAACAAGTTTTCAAACCTTGCGTCTTTGCTTTGAACTTTTTTTAAACGCCTTCTGATCAAGTTCTTCATAATGAGACTGTGCTAAAGTTCACAATATCTGATAAGTTTTTGTTATCTCATCGCCCTATTACGACATCTAAACATTCTCAGCAGGTCATAAAAATCTAGCTGTTAATGAAACCTGTAGCGTTTACAATCCAAATCATGCACCTATGCAGCGTTGATCGTGCTGTGCAAAAAATTGCCATTAAAACCGAACTAATATTGCTTTTCAAGGAACAAAGAAAAAACAAGAAAAGAAGGCAGTTGCGGAGCTGTGTGCTACTTAACTGTATGAGCTATAGGCTTCGAATCCACGTCCGCCTCCGAAAGAGCCGCAGGCACCTGCCGGGATGATTCTTCAAGGGCCAAATGTCTCTAGAGCACTTTCTTATTTTAGGCAGTCCGCCTTGCGGTGTGGTTGAGTGCTAATAGCTAAAGTACCGATTCATCAGCTAACGTTCCCAAGAGAAGCTGAACAAACAACTCCTGCAAGCCTCCTTTAAACTCGCGCGCACAATGTATTACAGGTAATGGAGTTTGTTGAGACTACATAAAGGTGCAATTAGTTCCTTGCAAGACAGGTGGATATCCTTTGCATGTACAGCCTTTGTCAAAAGTGTAGAGCCCATGGGGTCTGCCTCTGAGCTATGTAGTAACGCTGATTTAGCATTAGTGGAGGTCCTTCCCATTGGAGAGGATAGGACAAAAAATATTCTTACCGTCAAGATATTCGAAATACTGGAAATACATCACAAGCCGTATGAAGTGGCTCCCTGGGCTGTACGCTTTTGCGAATGCTGTACGCTGCTCATTAGGTTCCTGTGCAGTTTTGACAGTGGCGCATAACTAAGCAGTGACCCATTGTTCCACTCCGTATGCAGACTTTCTTATATTTTCGTTCGCTTGTAATAACCTTGAGCAGAGCGTCATTGATCGCTATATACTACAGAAAAAAGGCTACGTCCGCAATCTCGATAATTTTCGAAACCGGAGCGTTCCGCATTTTGTGTACAGAGCTAAACAAACAGAGCACACTCGTGCGTCTGCTCAGGCACTGCGTAGACTCATTCATCCCCATATCCTTGGGCGAGAAAGGCTATACTTGCTCGTGCGCTGTTTGCCCGCGTCCGGTATGGCCCGGACCGCGGTGCTGCCTGTCCGTGAAGCCCGACTTGATATTCCGAGGACAGGAACGGAGCGCCGTTCGGGTGCCACCCCTGAACGTGAGCGAGATTTATAACGAGAGAAATTTCTTTTCGGATTGGAGAAACAATCTTCTTTTCTTCCGCCGCGGTGCGCGAGTCCCCTTAAGCCGACCGGGCAAGCCTCCGAGTTGGTCAGCCCGCCGGGGGTCTTACTGCATTTTCGAAGAGCTGCGTATTCCGATTTGGCGTCATTGTTATGAAGCAGAGCGTGCGCGCACCAAGTGGCTGGTGGAGGGGACGATCGAAGCGCCCCTCGCGGCTGCTGATCCCTTCTTTCCAGGGCCCGAGAGATTGGGACCGAAGCAAAAAACTCCCTCCGGGTTTAGCCGCTGCAGGACGCCTGGTAGGAGATTTCTAAAACAGTCCATGGCATTCCAGGGCTTGGAGCTTTCGGTGAGCCTCGGACTCGTCTCTGTTTGTGTGTGGCCGACCCTCAAATTTGACAAAACAAGGCACGCTATACAGGCCGCATGGCTCGAGCTGGCCTGCACACAATTTTTCATTCTCTTAAGCCCCATTTTGGCATTAGGATCTTCCTGAATGTGTTTGAGCGGGAGTGAGAAAGCCGTGCCTGGCACTTGCGAGCGAATGCGTGCAGAATTACATTTGTTTGTTTCTGACAGCTCACATACATTGCACTTGGTCCTATTAAGCCGAAATGATTTCTGACACACTTGTTCGCCTTAGTGCCGCTGGTTATGGACAATGCCTGTTTGCAAGTTGAAGTGGGATGCGAATTAGCTTGTCAAGATTGCTTATTTTGCAGGAGCCCTTTAGTTTGGCGCGCGGTAAACGAACATGCTGAGCAAGTGGACCCACCTACATTATTCTTTACTTACCTTATTTTGTCTCGGCTTAATAACAGATGTTTACTTGACCTTACGTGTATGGTATATCCGACGACATGTTTTGATTTACGAATATTTCGTCTTAAAAGTTAGGTTGGCTATACGAGCACAGTTGGCAAAACTGCGGTTGATAACGGTAATGCATCGCGTATTGTACCTAATAATGTGGGGCGTTAACAACCAAAAATGAGCGCACTGATAAAATCCAAGAGCACATGAATCTTACATTGGAAACGAAGTATCGTGTCGCGCACTTTCCTGCCCCTCGCAGCAAGCACTCAAGCTGTGCCGGGAAAGGTGAGATGCAGGACAGCCCACCCACACGGGGGACGCTAAAAGGCAGCCTTGCTTCGGGCGGCGACTGCGGCGCGTCCGAAGAGCCGACTGACCGATGGGCCCGCGGTCGCAAGGAAATCATGTACCGGTCAGGCCGGAGCGATTCCTCTCCTCGATCGAAGTCCTGCTCGGATAAAACAAACAGGCGCACGGGAGCAGCCGGGCAAGGGGGCGGCGAGAGGGCAGCGAAGAACCACCGCCCCGCTCCTGTTTGCGCTTTCACCCGACTGACCCCGACAAGGTTTTTCAATATATAAAGGGGGCACCCTGCACTGACTCAGGCGGCAGGGCAGAGCGAAAGGGAAAGGTAAAACAAGCGGACAAAGTTTGTTCTCGTGTTCTTTCGGTGGGCTCCATTAGCGTAAAAGACGTGCTCGCCCGGTGACTAAGCTCTGTCAGAGCCAGCCGGGGGACGCGCGCCGTGGTAGCGCAGCACGGTGTGTTTGTAGCGTATACGGCACACGAGTGTAGTACGAGGCGCGGAGGCGCAGCGGGAACCACTTACGCCGTAGACATCGCGCCGAAGGGAGGCCGAGGTGCATCGCTGCTTACACGGCTGAATCCGCGCATGAAACGGGGGCCTCAGGAGATGCGTAAGGTGGCCACCCGGACACGTCCTGCGCACGCAGCACCGCGCCCGTAGTCACGAAGGCGCGCGCCCCCCGCCGCAGCCGCGGCTATCGGCCACCGCGATCATGGCCGCGACCCCCGCACACTCACGCGAGGCATCACGTGTCGCTCACTGGGAATTGGGAGCTGCGCTTTTTTCCGCCATTGTGTGCGCGGAGGGGTGATTAAAAGGCACCCCGGCTGTGAAAGGGGGGGAGGGGGGTGGCAGCTTGCTTTTCAATAGCCTGGAGGGAAAAAAAAAAGGAAAGCTGGGCACGAGAGGGAGAAGTCTTATTTTGATGGATATGGGGTGATACAATCCGGGCGGGAGTCACACTCCGGTGACCATTGTGTTTATGAAAAGGTTTGTGTGCACGGCGCACTGGAAGGGGCGTCAGATATTAGCTGGAGGGATTAAGATTCGGGGTGGATATAGATTAGCGAAGTCGTCGAGATTATGCCCTCCCCCACTCAATCCTTCAGTGGCTTTGGCTTCCCGATGGGATTAGGGATCATTGAGCCTGCAGGGGTGAGGAATGACATGAAAGGGGCGCGCGGGAGCCCCTTCCCCGGCGACGCTCTGATGGCCAGGTTTCATCTAACGGTCGTTAGCCCCAGACGACCTCACCGCTCCCTCCTCCTCCTCCAGTTGTTGTTGACAGTTGTCTTGCTTGGATTCGGCGCGCGTTGACCGCGCTCTCGACACCCGGAGACCAAACATGGCCCCGAGTTCTGTGCGCTGGGTTGGATGAGTAATGAGGGCGTCAAGGCGAGAGGAGAGTGGGCCGCGGGTGGTCTCCTCCTCCGCGTTTGGGTGCAATGTGTACGCACTGTGCACGGATGCCAGCCTTCAATGACCCCACAGTGAACGCGCGAAGCGGCACCGATGTCGCCTGCTACGGGATCACGTATTCACGCAACCAGCTATCCGTCTCGTAGCGCAGAGGCAGCGCTTTTTGATACGCGCGATAGAACATCGCTATTTTAAACTCACGTCGTTTTGCGCCCAAACATCTACGCACCGATCATTTTATTTCTGGTTTCTTCAAACGGGTCAGCACATTTTTTAGCGATAAAAGATCAGGAATGGCAATGTGGTGCTTACATTTATTTCTGAATAAGTACCACCATGAGGAGGAAATATAAACAAGATTACAACACAGTTTGATGAAGAAAAACTTGGGCCCACAAATGTACCAACTGCTAGAGAATGAGCATCATAAAAGGAAGTTTAACAATATGGAATATAATAGCCCTTGCTAATGTTCTTATTTGAACGTGTGGTATGCAGTGCCTCATTGTCACGCTGTGCCGGATGTATAGCTGTTGTCAAGAGTGCCGGAGCAAGATGTGATTGATAAAGCCTAGATTTGTTCTCTTTTCAGCATGTGTGAAATAACTGATAACACTTTCACCAATATTCAAGCATTACTAGAGAGTAACAGAATTGGTACGTGTGAAAGATCGCTTACAAAAAGTGGCAGCGCTTCTCATAATGTTTACCAAGGCAATGTCAAAAAGAAGTCATTTGACTCACGAACCTGCTTCAAACCGGTTATTACGGGGTCGAAATCCTCTGTTCACACCAAGTTGCGTACTGCGTTTCGTCGGCAAAAAATTTTCTTGAAAGAGAAGCGAAGCATCGGTGTTAAAATCAATCAGTTTATTTTTGTTGTTCTTTCCCGTGCGCAAGGGGCACTTTACTTAATTCTTTTTCTTTTTTTGCCTTTCCATTTTACCCTCATCTTCGTGCGCACAGCAATGCACAATAAGCAAAAAAGTCCGAAGACGCGGCTTTTGTTTAACGAAGATACACACGTCTTTGCGCGGCAAAATAATTTTTCTTTTTTTATTTTTTTTTTTTTGCTTTTTGCATCGTGCGCACTGCCGGCTGGGAATGCGCGAAGCCAAAGAGCGCGGCCTTCCTCTCAGCGCGTGCATGCGTTGCTGCATCGCTGAGCGCCGTCGCGGGGAAGTGAGTGGCGAGAGCCGCGAGAGTCACGCGCCGTCGCGAAAACCCAGAAGTCAACGCTGATTCATCTGCCGCCACGAAAAACATTTGTTTTGAAAAGCTCGAGTCAGGTAATGCATTCTCCTAGGCGCGCATTTGCCCGCTCGGCGACACACTTAAGGGTTGGAGCATGGAGAGGCTGCGGCGGCGCGAACGAGCAAGCACAAAGCCCTCGCAAAGAGCGTTAAACCTTTAAAAGCAAGCGCCAATACCCTTTTGTTTTCCCTGCTGAATGGAAAGCGCTCACCTCCCCTTCTCCCTTATTTACTCGCGAGCTTTTGTCAGAAGAGCCTCGGCGCGTTTGCATCTCCTCGCGCACTGTTTACATTTGTGTTTAGACAGGGGATTTTCGTTTTCCTCCCCCTTCTCGACTCCTGAAACAAACGCATACCGGACCGAAAGGGTCCGCGCGCGAGTGCGAGCGGCCGCGCCTGCTTTGTTTGCTGGCTGTCACCGCTTTTAAGAGGTGCCCCCGTCCGTTTCGCGAGGAACCTCTGGCTCCGGAAACCGTTGTTCGCAAACGGTAAACGGGTTGAGAAGCAACACACTAGCTCGGCCCACTTTTCTTTCTTCGTTCTTCTTTCATCCTCTCGTCATTGCGCGCCTTGTTGTGCTGCCTTAGAAAACTTCAGGCTTAAACTGCAAACGTTCCCTGATCTCATGCTTTGATTGGGAGACAAATGCGTTCACGCCTTTTCTCCTTTGCAATCAGCGGCTCTCGGTGGAGCCCTCCTTCACTTCTGTTTTCCGCGTTTCTCTCTCCTGCACACAATGGGGAGCGCACGCTCTCCAGTGTGGTGCCCTGCCCTCCACTCCAGCAGCAGGTCCGACAGCATGTCTAGTTACACTGAAGGTTAAAGAACGGCAACTGGCATAGAAGATCGCGAAAGTTGTTGAACTGCGTAAAGACCGGACGATCCGTATGAACGACTTTATTCATACTTGACCGATTGTGCAGGAACTTACACAGTATTAAGTGTCCCATTCCAAACCTTTATAATTATTCACTGTTTTTACTTGCACCGGCGCCTAATCAGAAAAAAATTCCTTCTTACGGAATCACTCCTCCCCGAGTCCAGATATTGTCAGTTCCTCTCATCTAAAATATAACAACCTGGCTCCCAAATTCACGTAAGGAAATGCACCACCTCTGATATAAAGGGGAAAAAAAAAGTGACCCTCTGGAGCTGCTGCAACAAGATCGTTATTCTCCCCTCAATGTCGTTGGGACTTGTGCCTCCTAAATTCGCAAAAATGTGGAATTGAAAATCATGCCCAGAAAATGTGATGGAGCATTATCGACTTCATCAGTAGCCTCACTGCCAAGTGAAGAGTGGTAAGATCGTTTATTATAAAAAAATTGAGGGTTTGTTGGGATACTGCATCTTGTCCAGCTCACAAATTGCAGTATTCAGAGTTGCAGGTCCATTTCTCATAGATAACTGTCCATCAGGAGTCATGGCGTGCGGTCCGACTAGCGCACTCGCTTCCTTCGCACTTCCCCAGCCAACTTCCCCAGCCCTTTCTGCTCTCGTACACAGCTGCCACTTGACAACATGAGGGGCATGTCATTCAGAAAGCCTTGATACAGTTTTGGAGCCAGTATTCAAGCCTTAGACGTTGTTTATATATAGCGAAAACAAGTGACCCTCGCATTAAATACTGACAATACAGCGACCTTATTCATGCCTTCAACATGACGTGTCTTGGGGTCATCAAAACGACTCGCGCATTATTTCCAACTGCGTTCCAGGCGGTCCCTTTGATCCGTCGAAGACGACAGTGGCAGAGGCGTGACGTCATGTTTATCGATATCTGCCTGCTCAGTGGACGAAGCTCGTTTCACGCCCCGTTCTGCACGGTCGGCACTCCAGGAGGGGGTGGGCGGCTAGGTTGGAGAGCCTTGTTACGCGCTCCCGGGCTTCGCAATTAAGCGCTGCCGGAGGAGGCCTAAATGAAACGGCCCGCGAGCTCGGGAGGCACGCCTTGAAGCCCTTATCAGCAGTGGTGCGGGGCCCCGTTGCAGCAGGGAACCGGGTAACCGCAGCAATCCTTCATTGGGAATCTTCCCCTGCGACGCGGCACATTTCATTTAGGACGGCGCGTCGGGCCCGTGTCCGCAAACAGTGGGTGGATTGAAGATAAGCGATCTGGAGGGGGTGGAGGATGGGGGAAAGCACAGCGCCGCCAGGGAATCATCGGGTGGGCGGGGATGACAGGCTCCCAGCGGAGGGACTTGCTCATGAATATTCACCGTCGCCGCCGGCGGCCGCGTCTACCGATTCGGCGTGTTCGCACAACGAGATTTGTCAACTCTGGTGGGCAAGATTAAGTCACGACAACGCTCTCCTTTTCTTTCTCTTCCTTCCCTTTGTCTCTTCCTCTGCTCGGTGCGAAAGCAGCACCGTTCTTTTTCCTACGAGGACGGGCGCGTGTCTTGCTCAAAAGGCACTCGGCACAATGGGCAGCGGCGGCGTTGCAGCCCTGGCGAGACTTATCGCTGCGTCGCTGGCGGACAGCGTCTGCCGCCTCGGGCGCCGCCGAGTCCGCGCCGAGACGTGGACGCGCGCGCCGTCCTGGCTGCGCGCTGTGATCCCATTGCGCATAAACAGCGCGGGCCCCCATTGTTTGTCCTTGGGCAGGGATATGAGAACGATCGATCTGATTACGGATGTTGCTGGATTTGTGTTGGCCTTCTGTAAGTGACGCCTCTGGGAGCGAGCGGCGATAAGTCAAAGGGAGAGACGAAAGCCGTTTTCTTCCTCACACTTCTGCGCCCTCTCCTAGATCCCGTCCGGCAACTCGTCAACATCGTCACCTTGTTTATTTCCTCCACGTGTACAACGCATGAAAATACAACAGCAGAAGAAAGAGGAGAAAGATAGAGATAAATGCGGCGCTTTTTGATTCTAGGACAATCGTTAATTAGGGTTTGTTGTTGCGTGATAGATGGTGCTCTTTGAACTGAGGCTTTCGAAGGCGCGTGTGTAGCGATAGGGCCGATAACTTAAAGCATGCGAGTCACGAATAAGGCCGTAGACTCAAATAATCCGCTCAATAATGTTGTAATGGCACCGTATTAGTCACCTCCAACCCAGATCACTTGCATCGTTGGCGTGTTCTCGAATAATTTGCAATCGCCGCTTAAATGGGCGCTTCAATAGCCACATCGACCTTATTTTTGATACGGTATACTACGCAATGTCGCCAGTGTACCGGTAAACCGGAGGGGAGAAAAAAAAAAAAAAAGAACTATTCGAGTAGTATTCTGCTTGGCCTCGTAACAGCTTTTCAGATTCGAGATAAACGAGACATACACATACAGCGAAACGCGCTTACGAGCTTTCTCCTTTTCCCCTATATAGCGATAGTGGCATCGGGACAAGTCGAAGAATATGCGCTCGCGGAGCATATCTGCTTGAAATTTGTTTCCTACCTTTAATTTCGTTTAACGCGGAAGAGGCTGTCTGGCCTAACGCAAATGTGACGCTGATGTTATCGGTCACGCCAAGATACTTTTCTGCGCCCAGAAGGCAAACATAAGTGCTGCTGAAAAAGGCTGCGTGGCGTCTTCTTGCTAAAGTGATGGCAGTTAAAGAACTTGGGCATTCGATCATTCATCTGAAGGCAGCAGATGCTCTCGCAGTTTGAGCCCTGCATGTATGCGCAACATGCGACCGGTAACTGCTTCTCTATTTCGTGAATTCGCGTGTCTTCCCCGAGCTCGGCGCCCGCTGGGGACGGTGCCAAGAGCGGCCGGCGGCTGCGCGAAATGGCGCACCTCTCGCTATTCCCCAAAGGGTCGCCGGCAGTCGCCATTTCGCCTGCCCGCGTGGCGGCAGGGATGCGCTGGGCCATCGCTCAGCGGCGCGCTCGCAATCTGCGCATCTCGCTCCAATCGCTGCCTTGTCCGCCGAGGCAAACAGTGCGCCCAGCGATGCGACGCTTCCATATGGAGACGGCCGCCGACGCTACCCACTTTATATTTATTCAAGCGTTCAGGGCGGCTGGTAATGCGGAAAAATCGCCCGGCTACGACTGGCGAATATAGGACAAAAGACGCTCTCCACGGGGGGAGGCCGTACTCGGTCGCCTGGCGAATTCCCAGCTGGTTTATCTTTCAATTCCCGGGGTCCGGCGCCTGAATGCCTGTTGCTCGCGGGAGCGCGCTCCCGATCAGCGCAGCCACTCTGGCGCTGAGCGATGGGCCTCGTTTTAGAAGGAATATTTGCCGATTGCAGCTCATTTATCTCGGTCCCTACTTTTTCCTTCCCGCGGCCGTTGGCTCGCTGGGCCTTCTTTATTTGGGACTTTGGGGATTTCAGCGAGTACTCTGTCTGCCCGTGTTTCCCCCAGCGGCCCCGCTCACCTTTTTGCCGGGGGCTTCCTCCTTCAGGCCGCTGTTACGTAACCCGGGGAGCGTGTTTTTCCCTGTTCGGTGCGTGATCTCTCGCCAGCCTGGGCATGGCCAACCGCCCTATTCCGGCGTCGAGAACTGGTCCACACGCTGAAGGACTCTGCGATGCCCGGCGCTCTGAAGAGGGAGCTCTTGGGCGGCCGATTTAGGTTGGGTGCTGCCGACAGCCATGACCTGCGTGAAGGGGATGTCGCCAAAGCCCACTCGGCAAATGGCGACAGCGCGCAATCGACTGTCAGAGCAGCTCTACCCCCTCCCTCCTTCCTCCCCCTTCTTCTTCTTTTCTGGAACTTAAGGCTAGTAGTTAAAGAGCCAAGGGATGTTGGAGGCAATCCTCTCGCTTGGCTACGTGCAACGCCAACCATAAAGCCCCCTATATAGTGTGCCTTTAACTTCATGATTTCTATGTTGAGACGTATAGTGACAAAATAATTTCCACGCAAGTGGCAATAAGTAAACTGCTTAGTAACTGACGAACACGACCGAAGGAAAAGGTGATGCTGAAAATCCGCGTAGTGGACTCCAGCAGCATTCAAGATACTAAATGTCATTAGCGGAAAAACTTCCGGGTGCTTGTTTCTGTTTTGTTATCAAACGTACACCCTTGCGTAAAAGTGGAGAGACCACGCGTTTTGACAAAACTGCACGCCAGCTTTTTCTGACAGTATAAAGCGATCATTTATAAGTTACACACAGAGTAGCTTCAATAATAGGCTTGCCATCTTGCCTAAGCAGATTATTCAAGTGAATCTTTTTATACAGAAAAATAATAAGGGGTGTACGGTGTAGTGCAAAACAGGAAAACAAAAGGAGAACGGGAAGAGCGTTAAAATTCTTCCCTGGTGGCGAATTGCTCAGAAATAGGCTCAATTAAACGGAATGTTAGGCTGATTAATTCCGAAACTGAATAAGGTTATCGCCACTAATAATCACACCCTATTTATTTTATTTATTTATTTACACAATACTGCGGACCGAAACGGTCCAAAGGAGAGGGTACATATATTGGCTAAGAAACATTATTCCTTGGAAACAAAAATAGAAATAGTTCACAAGTAGACAGTCACAGAAAAAGTACATTGTAGGACGAAAATTCCGTGATCACAGCAACAAATACGAGGAAGCATTCGGTATCTTCAAGGTATACTGCGCACACACAAAACAATGACGAGAAGGGTACATAACAAGCGCATAACAAGCGAGAAGGGTACATAACAACTGCGCTTGTTATGTACCTTTCACGTCCTTGTTCTGTGTGTGCGCAGTATGCCTTGAAGATATGTCTGACCGACTCGCCCAACAACGCACTCCTTTAAGCACTCGCTAATTCAAATCATAATCATCGTTTTAACCGTTAAGACACACGCATACGAGGTTACAACAGTGAATTATGGAGAGGTGAATTTTGAAGCAAGGAATTCCAATCAGATATCGTTTTGGGGAAGGACGAAAATTTGAACAAATTAGTACGGGCAATCATTGGTTTGACGCTATGACTATGTTTATGTCTGGAAGGTCTGGCTGTGTCTCTTTCAAAGTAGTCATGTGACTGAATACCTAGATTTTGTAAACACAGAGAGAGAGAAAAAAAGAAAACGAAGCCGGGCAGCCTTTCTTCTTTCGGCCAATGGCTCGAGGGCTGCTTGCTGTAACGTGGCTGTCGGGGAGCCCCTTCGCTTATACCGGCTATATATAAATCTTACTGCTAATCTTCGGATTTTTTCTAATTTTCCAATGTTGACTGTAGTGTGTGGGTCCCAGACTATGCTGGCATATTCAAGAGTAGGTCGAACAATTGATTTGTTAGGTTGAAGCCTGAGTGTACCTGAAGAATCCCGTAATTTATGTTTTAAGAAAGCTAGCTTTTTCCTTACAGAGGAGCAAATGTATGAGATATGGGATGACCATTTCAGATCCGATTTTAGGGTCACACCTAGGTATCTATATTCATTTACTTGACTAATTATATTGTTTCCAATATTGTAAACTAATTGCGTTTTGTTGATCTTGTTGGTAGCACATAAGTAGACTGTTTTATCATAATTGTCCTGTCCCACTTAGTGCACCAATTCGCAAGAAGCTGTAAATTCGCATTTAGGTCAAGTTGATCGAATATAGAGTACATGGCTTTAAAAAACAATGGAGTCATCGGCGAATTACCTGGCCGACGTGCTTGATTCCAGGACACTTATGAGATCGTTAATGTAAATGTTGAACAAAACAGGTCCTAAAACTGAGCCCTGAGGAACGCCTGAGAAAACGTCTGGAGAGTGGGAGCAGTGCCCTTCAATTTCCACATATTGTTGACGATTTTGTAAATACGACGCTGTGATTTCGTAAAAGCATGAATAATTTAATTTTACCTGATCATCAGGATCAAAATTACTTAAATTGGCAATAGGAGGTAAGAATCGGCTAACAAGAAGACTGTAAAACGGGTTAAAGCGGGCGAAATGTTAAATAGCACCCTCTATATTATCCATTCCTGTGTTGCAAATTACTCTTTACCATTGATGCAGACACAGTGCATTACTCAGCGGCAGACCATATATATATATATATATATATATATATAT
>JAJIZL010024904.1:73721-85200 GCA_023969395.1 Amblyomma maculatum | reverse complement strand
CTCGTCGGAGGTACTGCTTTTTCATCAAAACAACGTCAGGGGATAAATTGCTGTTCGACGTTGCATATAGGAAATATGAATATGGTGTGTACCTATAGCTCAGCTACTTTGTTACACTGACTTGGTTTGATTTGGTTTGTGGGGTTTAACATCTCAAAGCAAGTCGGGCTATGAGAGACGCCGTAGTGATGGGCTTCGAAAATTTCGGCCCCTCATGCGGTTCTTTAACGCGCACTGACATCGCATAGCACACGTTCGCCTTGGTTCTCGCCTTCATCGAAAAGCGGCCGCCGCGATCGCTTTCCTTACATAGCAGATAGTTAATATAATAGAGATTGCAATTCACTGCGTGATGGATTGGACAGCACACAGCGTCTAAAATTAGCTGTTTCTGGTAAAACAGAACTACATGCTTGATGGCGGAATCTCAGTACAACGTTTTGTGTCCACTGTTCTTTTGAAATACTGCATTCGCTTAGAAAAAGCATGTTCGCCTAGGAACTCCATAGGGACATTTAATGATACGTATTTGCGCTACTTCTCGCTGTGCCCGTTATTCGGCCTGCGTTATTTTACCCATACGCTGATCGGGATATAGATAGAGAGAGAGGGAGAGAGAGAGAGAAAGAAGGGAGGAGGCGGAAGCTGCATTGTCAAGTTATGTCTGAGCCATGGTCTAATCCTCTTCGGAGTGCGGGGAAGCCTGCGCCCTCATCGACCTCTTTCTTGCTGCTTTACTACACGGGCTGAGTGCCTGTTTCTTTGATATGCATGGGCGGACAGAAGCCCTGCCACATAGCTGTGAAAGCTCTCGAGGTCTGCCACGTTTGAGGGCTAGTGTAGGGGAGCGGACAAGAGAACTGAATGCGTACGCTTTTATTCACTGCAGACAGAATCGCCCACACACGTGCTCACTTGAAGCTTGTTCGCAGAAAGTTTAGGAATTAGGGTTATACCGTTTTGGTGCGTGCTAAGCCTGAAATTCGTCTAGGAAAGGGAGGGAGGTTGAGCACGTCGGGTTTCGGTAGGCTTTTCTCTAGTGTAACCAAGAGGTTGGAAAAGGAGGCTGCAGCTCATTTCTCTTAGCGTTACCGATTTACAACCCGAATATGTTGTCTTGCTTCTCGGTATTGATGGTTGTCTGAAACGATAGGGGAACAGAGGGCCCGATGAGCAATGTGGGATTTTGTGCTCTTCCATTAGATACAGCTCTAAGTGTAGTGTAAGCTGAAATTGAAATGTGTTGTATAGATATGACCTGGTTGCGTGTTTGTTTCGAAGTCTACATATTCTCTCTGGCATTCGGAACCTTCGGCAATCTATGTTGCTGCAACACAGTGGCTTCTATAATAAGCGTTCTGCTGCCAGATATTAAGCGGTCGCTATTAGCGGCACCGAAGAGGGACAACGGTCAAGGTACTACTGAATAGAGTACATCGGAATTATATGTCATATTCATGGTTTTAGAATATGCCTTTGTTGCTCATGTCTTGGGTCCATATTGGGGGGCTTGGTTTGACTTGCGGGGGACAAGTTATAGGGATATATTAAGGAGGATAGTGTGCAGACATCACTAAATAACTGATCAGTACCAACACACGCCAGTTCTTTTAACTTAATGTAGTAGTATGTGGTTATTATTGATATCAAAGGGAAGGAAACGATGTTTGCCAGCCCCGGTATCTGCTATCTAATATCTGAAGCACCTGAGCTGGGGCGGCGCAAATAAAGGGATAATGAGGAAGCGGTAGAGGAAATCAAAGAGCTGAGTGACAGGGAGAAAAGACAGGGTAGATAAAAATGAAAATAAAGAAAGATATATACTATATATGGTAAAATTGGAGTAATGAAGTTATAGTACAAACTTTTCAACTTGAAATAAAATAATTGCAAAATTCCCCGTGGCTACCTCGACAAAAACCGAGTGTTTTATTTGGTATATATGCGCTAGGCTGCCCTTTGGGCGCGCTGTAAGCGAAGGGTGTTGAAAGGGCCGTTTAATGCCCGGGTACTGCAAAATTTCTCCAAGTGCTGCTCTCGGGAACACAAAAAAGGTTTCGCTTCTACAACGCGGTGCGAGGCGTTCATGTTCCCAGACAACTTGCAAGTGAAAAATTGTTCAGATATGCTCGAAATATTATCTACACACGGCACTGAGCAAATGGTCTCTCACTCGCCCTTTTCCATTTCCATGCTTCGCATTTGTATTGAATGCATTTATATACAAAAGGTGGGCGCCTGTTATATGCAAGCCTTCCATATGCTTGTGCTGGCCTAAACACCTCCATTGTTTAATCGCTGGTCACAGAGCTATTTTCGTCATAAGGAGTTGTCCTTTGGTCTAAAATTTACCCCTTGCTCTTATCTTTATATATTTTTTAGGTTCATTTCTCAGTTATGCAAGCGTTTGTTACCTTTTCTGGAGGCAGTAATAAGCTTAACCCACGTATACTCCAGAATATTTGTTCGTGTGCTGAAAGGTCTGTTGACTCCCCTCCTTCTTTTCTCCCCATCCGCAATAGGCAAAAGAAAAAGACGGTAGCACTAAGTTACCCGCGTTATAGGAAGCTGTTTATATATACGGTCTGCAAGCTCTGGATGAACCAAAACTGTAAATTGACAGTCTACAGAGTTCCATTCCGATAGTTGCGCAGCCAGAAAAGCTGCATGTGAATACGCGTTCTCACCGCTTCCTGCCACTGTCTCCAGTTGCACATTTTAGTTTCCGCGACAAATGAACAGTACCTATGAGCAGCTCGGAGGGAGGGTGTACATGGATATATTTACATGTGCTTCCCACCGTCGCCCTCTCTCTCTCGGCTGGTTCTCATGTTTGTCCCTGGCCGTATACAAGACCAGAACTGTCCTTGTTTCCGTGCTGCACCCGTTTGGCATTCCTGGTCGGAAGACACGGCATTCTCCGTGGCTCCGTTTTGTAGGAACTACATGGAACCATTGTCGACATGTGCATGACACCGGCTATGGGCTGGGAGCGAGACACGCTCTCTCCCCACGACGAGCATTGAGACTGTCACACGGGCAACGTGCCATCCAGCCTGGAAGCGACAGAGCAATGCTGGTAGAGAGAAAATCTAGGCTGCCGAACGCGCGCGCGAGATGCTGCTGCATTGTGGCTGACTCATATTATGCTTTAGAGCGATCTCCCCCGCGCTGCAGCGAGCGTGGCGGCCGCAGATCAATCTCGGCTCTTGCGACTGCAGCCCTGGGCCTTCTTCACATTTTTTCTCTCTGGGACTCTGAGGGAGGAGGGTGACCAGCAGCAGAATGCCGCGATCCGGCGGCCACTCTTCAGGGGTCCTTTGTGGCCGGGGCTTGAATAGGCGAGACCCCCTCGGCGCTGCCCGCCCCCGTGCATTGAGGAAGCCCCAAGAGTTGCCATTTTTCCTGCCCTTTATGGCGCTCTTCTCGCCTAGATATACATATATATCTTCGGGACGGACCCACACCGAGCACCTTTGTGCGTGTCACTTCTCACCTGGCATTTAGAAGAGAAAAGGCTGAAATCGAGATTTCACACCTTTGTGCGGCGGCGCCCCTTCGGGCGCGCTGCGTGGCCCGCGCCCGCGGTGGTCTATTCGCGTCTCAGGAAGTCGACTCCAGAGCACAAAGCTGGCCCTCGGCATTATGACAACAGCACCGCCCCTGTCATTCAGTCGGCTCAATGGTGGGTGGCTCCCGGGGTCGGCCGGCGATGAAAAGCTGCTCCTATTTACGGCCGGCTTTGCGCCCAGGGCATATTTTATTCACGGCGTAGCGGCTTAAAGACTCTGTCGTGCTACTGCTCAATGCGCCGATCGCACCTGGAAGGTGCACGCTTGTTACACCGATTTTACTGCCTGTCGACACGAGGGCGGTGCGCCCCCGGGCTCGCACGAGCGGTGATCGCTGGCTAAGGCTTCCCTGCCAGACATGTGGCCCCTGGCGCAAATCCGGACCTGGAATCGAGCAGTGGCCTCCCATTGTCCTCGACAGCCAGCTCGCCCACGCAGCCACGCTGTGGCAAAGCTCTGACCGCTGTCAACGACGTGGCTTGGTGCTGTCCATGTGGACCCGAAACCGTTCAATCATATATCTTGCGACCGTGCACTGAGGACTTTTGCCTGAGGCACTGACCTCGGCGACTGTTCACTACGGCTACTCAGAACGGTGCTGCCACGGTGCACTGCATAAGTACAGCGCGTGCGCTCATCTCCTGTACACCTTCGTGGACAGGTACCAGTCCCGTGACTCCAGTGTTCATTCACTGGAAATAATTTAGTGCCACTCACAAAACCGTAGAGCTTACGCATATATCCATGGCAGAGAAAGTTGAGGACTTCCGCGTTCACATCCCAGCCAGCACGAACCATCGGTCCAACATTGGTACTGTGCTGACAATGACCCTACAATGGCCCAGAGCATTGCCAACACACTACTGGCCGGTAGGTTATGCTGGATATGGTGAACGTTAATCTGGTGAGCACGCTCTAAAATATGCTCTCTGTTCTCATACAGGATCCAGGTGGCACTGAACGTGCAGTGCGCACCGTCTACTGGGAAGTCTCATGGGGGGAAGCATGAGCAGAAACCTGGAACAGCTCTCGCTGCCACTTATTTACCTTGGGAGGAAGCAGAGCATACACCTGTGTCTGGCCGCAGATAGGGTCCTTACCACGAATCAAAGTCATCGCATAAATAATACACCGCTCTGAGCGGGAAACAAAGCGTTAGAATTTGTGCCGAAGTGAATTCCGCTAGCAGCCTGTCGTGGCTCATTTCGTGGCGATGCCAGCAACTAGAGAATATCAGCCTTGAACAGCCGTAGGGTTTTCGGAAACTTGCGCTGAGTGCAGCACCAACACTCCGCGATTTTTAGAACGCGCACTACAGCTTATACGTAGAGTGGTTTTTTTCTGGTTTTTGTTTTTAAAAATTCGCCTCACTTTTTTCTTTTTTTTCCCGGAACCGGTTTTTTTTTTTTCGGCAAACATTTTCAATGAACGAATTTCTATTATTTTTCGGTTATTAAATGTTGTAGTATGTGTTTTTAAGGGTCACTCACAATGTCATCATCATCAGCATCAGCATCATCCTGAGTCACTACTATACGCTGGGCTCTCCCATATAGCTTTCATTCCTCTACCATGCTGTGGCTATCCGTATCTCTGCAAGTCAATTTCATCCCTGAATCTAACGTTCTGTTCTTCTTGCGAGTTACGGTGTATTTCGTCGTTTTTGTCACATGAACAGTTTATTTAACACTAATTTGGAGCTATGATTATAGAAGGAATTGTTGTCGTAATTACTGAAGTTGGTTTGGTAAAATTTTATTTCTGAAGTAACGAGAGTTAAATGATCTAGATAGCCGGAATACACACAATAAATGTGAGTAGTTTACTTCTTGGTTTGCACGTGTTACTTCTCGCGGGTTGTGACGCTGGGTGCAGCGAGAGAATGCGGGTCATCAACCCATCTTTGTCTTTACGGCAGCTATGGAACCGCCTCTCAATCATTACTCATTTTCTTTCTTTCTTTTTTTTTTTTTTTTTGAGACACCATTTTACGGTTTCGCGTCAAGCATAGTGATAAACATGCTTAGCCTAACTGCTTGAAACTAGGGATGATAGCGTATGAACAGTGCAAACGCTAGCAGGGTGACGGCTTGGCGCTTCCCGGTGTGTGTAGAAGCATGTAAACAAATGGAGGAATACCTCAAATCACACAACTGTTCTTCATATCTGACAACACCGCCATCGCACCACGACGCTGGCTTCTCCACTTAGCTCATTTTAAACCTTGAGTGAATCACACTCGTTTTCAACTTGACTTTGCATGCATAGAATATCTTTTTTGATTAACACCGATTGTCTAAGACGTAATTCTGATAACTTTTATCGATAGTTTTATGCTTAGACCGAAACGTTTATACGGTTTTCTTATACCTTGAATGAGGAACTGTCCATGTTCGCTCAACTCAACAAAGCGCTAGGATCCATTTTATTTCAGAAGCGTCCTTAGCCGCTTCTTGGGTAAGGGGGCGCTCAGGGCATTCAAGGGCCACTTACAAGTGTCTGGTGTCGAGAATAGCCGCATAATAAATGAAACATTTCTCTAAATTGGAGAAAAAGCAACTACACATTCGCAACTTTGTATTTGTTTTGAGGTATGTACCAGAAGCATGGTTTCTCAATTGAAGACCACTGTTTCAATTCTCTGATTTACTTGGCAGAAAAATATAGTTGGTCTGGCAACGTCTAATTGTTGACATTGCAGCGGCAGCAGCGAATGTTCGCTCTGCAATGAACTCGGAGTCGCCGCCACAGCTGCCGGAGACACCCTACTGCGCAAGCGCAGAGTGAGTGGTTGTGCAGTGAAGCAGGCGTTCAGGTCAAGGACGAGGTAGGGAAGCTTGAAGTGCGTACTCTAGTGGGTAAAAGAAAGGGAACCTGCAGGTTCCTTTTCGCTATGTCGAAATATGTGCTTCGGTTTCTTCGTGAGAACAGCACATATATAGAAGTGACTCATAATTTCATGCAATCAGGCTTAAAACTCTTAGCCAGCCTGCACCACTTGGCGACAAGTAAATGCACTGTGAATCCATTTGCTTGTCGTCAGCGATGTCACCGTCGACATCACAGCATTCATTGCTATCACTCATAACTTCCCGGCTTAGGAAGCATGTGCACCAACATCTGTTTCTTTCGTACGCCTTTTTCGGGGAGCACTTTGTTCGCAAAACTGAGGCCCAGGGAAAAGTGAGTAACAGCGCGCATTTGTCAAAGGGTATAAGTTTTCGTTGCTCTTTTCTTCGCATGGTGCAGCGATTCATTTCGAGCCCTGCGAATGTAATTACTCAAAGTTCTTTGGGAAACCCTTTTACCCGGGAAAACCTTGGCGAAAAGCATTCATCGTCCCTTTCTTTCATTATTCCGTACTCGAGCCAATGCTTTCTCGTTTTGTACAAAAAGCAACGCAACAAGAATAACGAGGGGAGAGAGCGGAACACTGCACATCGCGAGAGGCGCTTCATTTATTTTGTATCTCGCTTCGTTGCAGCAACCTGGACAGCTCTTTTTGGAGAGGCGTCAGCTTTCTCTTCTTAATGCGGTGCAGAGAGCCTAGGTGGAGCAACAGGCAATTAATACCCTTCATTCCAGGCTATCCACGTAATTAGTTTAGAAATATCAGCTCAAATATACTAACGAGCTCCCCTTTCCTTCTTTCTCTCTTTCTCACCTCCAGCGGGCGTTGCCCGATGCAGTTGTTAATTCCCCCTTTCGTCTCAGTCATCGTCATGGTCTGTTTTTCTTGCCTCCCCCTCCGCTTTCCATTGCCCCTTCCTCTTTCGTCTTTGTGCTCCCTCCCCTATGGTTCGCGTGCATGTTTTGCCTCGCCCTCTTCGTTGTGCTTCCATTGTGTCAACTTTCCACGCTCACGCCTGCTTGTTATTGATAAACTTTCTAGGTGCTGCGAACGAGCGCAAGAAACTAAAGAGCTCCTTCCTCATTTTCTTCTTCAGCCGTCGGACTCTTTGTTTTCTCTTCGCTCGTTCTACGTGTCGCCCTGACTGTCCCCGAGGGTTGTCTCATCAAGGGAGGCGCGCGAGGCTTGTTATTGCGGTTTGCCGCACTGCCAGTGATTATATTCGTGAGGCGGAGCCTCCCTTTGCGTGTTGCAGACTGGCGGGACCTTCGCACCGTCTATAGCGGCCCCGTGCTCCCTTCACTGAACTCGTATGCGCAGCTAAAGGGAGAGAAGGAAAAAAAAATACCTCCGGTCTCGCCCCGATAAGACGCGCCGGCTGCCTTTCAGAGATCTTCAATGACTGAACAAAGGCAACGTAACTAAATGCCTCGCGTAGCACGTAATTTTTTGAAGTCTTCTTTTCTCTTTGGGGCTTCGCTAACTTCTGCCGAGGAATGCGTCTGTTTTAAGATTGGGAAGGCCATTGCTTGAACGGTGTAAACAATGAATGCAGAAGTTTGTCACTTTATTTAACGCACCACTTCTTCGCTTTTGGGAAATTATTTTCTCGGATTGTTAATTACATGGGGTACCGCTTTTATAGTCGGATAAATGTGTAACTACGCAAATATTTTTGTGCTGTCAACGTTACATTAGGCACAAAGACAACGATTACCGTCAGACAGAGTATTTCTTGCCTTTATTCACCCATCGTGCTTCGGTGCAGAGCTGTTTCGTTTCCTCTTCGGTCAGGAGCTATTTGTATGTTGATACAAAGCGCAGAACTCATGAATGACAAGCTTTTTGACAGGGGACATGTTTACTTCAAGAGCAGCCTCATCAGAAGTATGCGTGTCTGAAACTGCCATTTTCATGTGTCAATGAATCGTCAAACAAAATATGAAGGGATCAGCAAATTTGTTGCTGCCACGATCCTTTCGTTAATCTGTGTTGTAGGTTCTTCTTAAAGTGCCAATGTCTGCTGACACCACTTTTGGGCGTTGTCTCTTCTTGTAGATTCCTGGGATAAAAACAGAGGGTGAAGAGAAAGAAAAGGGGGAAAGCCCGGCATTACTGGTTGAACGCGACCCCCGTGATGCGCAAAGAAATCCTAGCAAGACATCCAACTTTTACACTCGATGTTGATCTTTCTGACGCCGTCAGTGTCCGGCCTTGGATATACAACCGCGCGTGCGTGTGGGCCATGCCCGCGCTTCCACCGGGAAGGAAGGACGCGAGGAATTCGGAGGCTCCGGTAAAGGCCGCTCCTCCGGCCGTAAAGATACTCAATACTGGCCGCACGCGGGCGGACACTTGCTCTGGCCAGCTGGACCGCAATCAAACGGTTCCTGGCGGACAGCTTTACGGGGCCGTGAAGCAGCGCCGCCGGTGGTCACTGACGGGCGCCGATCACTTGAGCCGGCGTCGCCTCCGGCTTGGGCGCCGCTCAGCCCATGTCATCGACCTTAATCAATGTGTCCGGAGGGCGCTCAGCTCTGGAATTCGCGGAGTTGTCACGGGCTCCTTTTTGTGGCCCTAGCGTCCCGGAGACGCTCCCCTTTCTCTCGAAAGAGTTACGGGCTCCTGAATACGCTAGTTTGGCGCGTGTGCTTGTTCCACGTCAGTCTTTATGCCCCTCGCCCATCTTCACCGGCTGCCTTTGTTTGAACACTACGGGTAAAACACGAAGAACGTGTAATTCTTGTCGCGCGTTCTCGCCGCCCCGTATGCGCCCCATCGGTTCTCTCCTCTGACGAGTTTCCGACGGCTATAGGCGCGCGGGATTCCACGCTGATCTTGTTTTCTTGCGGCTTTCCTTCGAAACACGGCATAAGTAACGACGCTTGAAGGTTTTATTCCCTTTAGTGGTGACTTGGCAGCATCGCGGTGTACTGTCTGCCGCTTTACGACCCCTGAGCAACGTCTGTCTCTGCAGCGGTGCGCTTGGCTCCGCGTCGCGCCGCACGATGTTTTCATATCGCGCGGGGAACGGCTAAGAATTCCGCAGCTCGCGACATATCGTGTTTGTGCGGCGCCACTGTTCTCATAAAACCTGGCAGCTGAAGCGGCATCGGCGGCCGTTTGTTCTCTTATCCGAGAGTGTAATTTACTCCGCGTAGGAGATTTCTTCCCCCTCCTCCTTTCCGTCTTCTCGTGGAGAGCGAACGTAAGAAAAAAGGGCTCCATGACAAGCATGGGAGAAGTATAGACGTGTTTGTAGATTATGCGGGCGAGCTGGGCGCTTCAAAAATAAAGGGGCTGGAATATAGCTTCTATATTCTATCGATAAACTTTTTGCTCGTTTTCTTGCTTCTAAAATTTGGAAGCTTTGCTGGAGTTACGCGGTTCAATTATTGCAGCTTTCATGTCTTCAGCAGTAACAGCGACGAATGTTTATGCGACACCTTTTCATGCACGCTTCTGTGAAACAGTAGTGCATCTAGAAAACGGAACCGATTTTGTGTGTCGCTTTCTAAAAATACGGAAGTATACGAGTTGTCCGCACCCTAAATCACTCCATCTGGTGCCACATAAATTCCAGTTATAAATGGACTTTTTTTTTAAGTTGCACGTACGTTACATCTATGACTAGGACATATGTATAATCAATGTAAGAATGTTTTGCACGTCCATGGTGCCATTAAAGAAGAGACATTGGGCACCATAGTAAGATTTTGATACCCATATCAAGCAACTGACAGTCACTGATGGTGAGGACTTCGGAAAGTACACATGTGAATATATGCATAGTAGGTGGTACAGCGCGAAGACACGAAGCACAAAGAAGAGACGAGTGCTCGTCTGTGGTGCTTTTTTTCTTTGTGCTTCGTGTCTTCGCGCTGTACCCCCCTCCCATGCAATTTTACCAACTAGCCCAACTGTCCATCCTACTTCAATGTGAAGATATTTTTCGCGAGCTTTTCCATGCATGCTGCTACATAAAGTATTTTGTCGCGAAGCGAAAACGGCCGTTTACACGCATAAACCAGGGACGATTGCTGTCAAGGGCGGTGAAAACAGCGAAGACACAGTGCATGCTGGATCGTGGGGAAAATAAAAAAAGAAGAAATACCCTGCCGGCCAGCATAGGACACAACTCATGGTTTAGTGGTGGTGGTAGTGGTCTATTATTGTTAAATAATCAAAAAGGTAGGTAACGCGCGTTACCAGCCGCGGATGCTATCTAAAAATTTGAAGCACCTGAGCGGCGCGGTCGGCAGGAAAGAAAAGGTTATAGGGAGAGGATAGCGAGGGGAAGTACAGAGGGGAGCGATAGGAAGAAAGGGAGCTTTGCACATTATTTACAAAACACGGTTTAGTTTACAAAAGTCTTCTGAGCACAGCGGCATCAAATCAGACTCCTTTATAGTAGCAAGCAAAAATTATAAAGTGAGCGTTGCTGAACGCTTGAACAAAAATACCAATAACAAGAGAAGCTTCTTGAAAAAGGTGGAGGCCGGCCTTGGCTATCTACTAACAGGCCCAGAAGCATTGTTATTTCTCCTTAGCCCGTCACTGTACATACAGTAAAAATACAAGCACTGGCTGTGCACGACGTAGATTGCACCCGGCCTCATATACCCAGTAAAAAGAACTTTGATATTCATAGATGCTCAACATCGCTGCAAACCAAGGCCATGTCAGAGCGAGTGCGCCGTAACAGCTTTTGCCAATATTGGCATTTCGAAGGCCTTGCAAAATAAAATTCCGAGAGCACTGTGGAATCTACACTGCAGAAATGCGAAAGCCTAAGCGTTGCTAGTGCACACGGTGCACGACGTTCGCTCTCATTATCATTATCAACTAAATCCACCGTCATTATCATTGCAAATGTTATCATTGTCATTATCACTAATTGGAGCTTCATTGTCATCGCTACTATCCTCCTCACGATAGACAAGAAGAATTATGAATAATATGGTTAGTTTCAGTTTCGGGGGATGACGTCATTTGACTGGCAGCTATAGTGTCACCGGACGCCGACAGTGCGAGCCCTTAAAGGATTTCGGCTTAT
>JAJIZL010024904.1:55387-68721 GCA_023969395.1 Amblyomma maculatum | reverse complement strand
CGCGCGCGTACCTCCGATAGCCAGCTTGTTCCATGTGATGCAACTCTGTATATGCAGGAATGTATTCTCTGACGGAAACATTGCATTAGTTCGTCATAATCACCAACATTAATTAACAGACGGACTATACACACAACAGGGCGAAGGCCTCTCCCATATTCTGGCTTTCCTGACTTTCATATCCTGACTTTCTGTCACCCCCTGCTACACTTTCCTTCCCTTGATATTGTTACACTTTCCAACCGTCTATTATCCTCTCTTCGCACTATGTATATGCCCCACCCGTGCGCGTTTCTTCTTGATTTCCATCGGAATGTCAGTAATTCGAGTTATTTCTCTGACCCACTCTGCACGCTATCTCTTAACGTTACATCTAGCATTTGGTGTTTCATATAGCTTTCTGCGTTGTCCTCAACTTAAGTAGAGACCTTTTCGTTAGCCTTCATGTTCCAGCCAGATAGGTGAGAGTTAAGATGGAACTGTTACAAACTTTCCTGGCGATACCTTAAGCTGCTAGCCATAATTTGCGAGTACTTGTCAAATGCGTCTATCCCAATCTTATTCTCCTTGTTATTTCCCTTCCATGGTCCAGTTCTGCGGTTATTACCTGTCCTAAGTAGACACATTCGCCTACTAATTCCTGCGCTTCGCTACCTATTGTAAACTGCTGTTCATTCCCGAATCTGTTGAACATTACTTTAGTATTCTGCTTGTTGATTTTCGGCCTATATTTTAGGAGTTACTAGCTAGACATTAGTTACTCTCTGCCGTCCCCAACGGCTCACTTCGGATCCTGAAAGACCTCCACGGCCTACCCATCGCTGCGGCCTACCCATCGCTGGCTATCGAAGAGTGGTGCACGTACGACGGCCAGGTGGACCGCTGCTTTTTTTTTGCTCTAGTTCGTAACTCACCGTATTGTTGCCGGCTCCGACCTATGTCGGCGCACGGTAAACCCAGATGCTCAGGCTTTTGGTCCTCTTCAATCTACTGATATTCCCCATGCATGCTCCTAACCATTTAATGCGGTTCTGGTTCTTTTTGTACCTTCCGCTTAGGCTATAGATTGCCTATGAATATTCGGCCAGGTGCATTATAACGCTGCAGTTAGCCGCAACTTGAGATGATGAATTTGTATATTTTCTTCGTCAAAACGTTATTCACCGTTGAGCTCCACAGCAGTTACTCACCGACTGAGGCTGCTGCTTTCTGTCAGCAGTCGTCGTCGATAGTACACTCCGCTCGTGTTCCACCAGTACTAATTGGCAGCACCAGACAGGTGCATCCGAACATGACCGATAGGATCTCTCTCTCTCTAAAGAAACGACAGAACCCCCATACTTTTAGTACGTTTTTGGAGTTCTGTAATTATTTCTGCAATACTATTCTGTAATGTATACTTCTGTAGTCCCCGCCAGGGTGGCACAGTGGTTAGGGCACTAGACTACAGTTCCCAAGGAAGCGGGATCTAATCCCGGCCTCGGCGGCCGCTTTTCGATGGAGGCGAAAAGCAAGGAGCCCGTGTGCTGTGCGATCTCAGTGCACGTTAAAGAAGCCCAGGCAGTTGAAATTTCCGAGTCCTCCACTACGGCGTCTCTCATATCCTGAGTCGCTTTGGGACGTTAAACCCTACAAACCAAACCTGTAGTACTTCTCTCGGATAACTACACAAAATTCTTATGTTACTATACATAAATCTCTGTTGTCCCTCCAAGTGCATGGCCAAAAACAGCGTAGAGATTTGGAAGTGACGACAGAAATTCTGTAGTTTTTTCGACGGGCGATGGTTTGATTCTAGAATGAAACGCGTCGTGTGGTAAATTATGTACTCATGGAGTTGCAAACCTCTTGGAGGTAAGCGGAACTCATGTCCTCTTTGCTCCAAAAATCAGGACTTTCACGGGTGCTACAAAAACCACAATTACATGGCTCAAATCAACCCGTCGTGTTCCCCTGGGCACTTTTGACGAAGTCTGCATGTCTCAGCCGGCCACACTGTGTAGGATACGGCCTTAGGTTAGGTTACTTTCCTCTATAGGCAGTTCTTCCCGTAACAGTACCGCCGGCTCGGAGATATAAGTAGGCGTGAGTTGCCACAGTCAAGCCTGCTCGAGTAAAATCTGCTGCGCCATCTTGTCTGCACCCCGCTCTCTGCTTAACCAACTTGGCAGAATTAAGTTCATGACTGCTGGCCTCTGCGAGACATTTCTGTCCGGGCTCAAATGTCCCCCCTTGGCGTCCATCTCGCACACGTCGAGCTCAGGAAATACTTCTCCGTGTTCACAGGCCCAGGGCTCCGTAAGGTGGCGTCAGTAAATTCCAGCCGTGCATGGGACTGGCATTTTCCACAATCCTCTCAATGCCTCACCGCGCAGGTAAACTGTTTTCAACTTAGCACCGCGAAGCTGGTTTTACAATCTGAGTGTTGTGTCATGTGGCCACTCGGATTTCCTTCGCCAGTCCGATGGAAACGCACTCTGTCGGGCTTTTCTCGCGATGTTCCTGCAGGCCGAGTCGGGCAAAGTGCGGGGCTGTGTGTAACCAGCATCAGTGACACGCCATACCCTTGGCGTGAGCACGGCTTGCACAGGAAGGGAGCCTGCGAAAAGCCGCTCATTTGCATCAAGTTCACGGCGTCGTTCTTTCGACGCGCGAACGCTACGAGGAGATATAAGGATTCGTGAATCAGTATTTCCGTTTGCACGCTGCAGGGCTGCGCGGGAGTTATATATATCGGCCCAGCCCGGCTTCCCCCGCTCGGCAAAATTGAAAGTGGGCACGAGCCTCGCGCCCCGGCACGTGGCCGCACACGCCGCACGTGTGGTAATTTCCAAACCCTCCGGTCCAAACTGCGCGTCAGGGTCGGCGGCTGCAGCGGTGAGCGACGACAGCTTCCTTCCTGAAAGGCCGCTGGGTGAAAAGAGAAAAGCCCAGAAGAGGGGGCCGCGCCTGAGCCGCCCGGCGGCCCGCTGTTTCTTTGCTTTCGCTGCTTCTCTTGCTGCGCGCTTCAAATCCGCTGCCTGTCGGGTGACGGTGGCTGCAGTCAGTGAGCGTTTCTCTCGCACCTCGTGTTCGAAAGCGGTACAGCTCGTCGCATTGGCGTATGTGCTGTCAGGCCTGCAGATAGATAACACTGCTTTCGTTATCACCCGCACAACTGATTGCCCGATGACAGCGGCAAGCACATAAAACCGAGCCAGATTTCTCGCTCTAAGGATATGCTGAATAATGGGAAGGGAGAAGTCCTTCATGGCTGTGGCTGAAAGAATAGTGATGGGGAAAATGCTTTGTATCAAAAGAAAAACATCTGGTATAATTCTGGTATCCACATCACCTTTCGCTCGTGCTGCCTTGTTTTTATTCAACGAATTGCATGATAGTCCTGAAAAATCAGACTCATTTTTCTTTTCGTTGTTTTTTCAACTGTATTGAAGCCTTGAAGCAACGACGAGGCCGTGCAGCAACGCAGAGGCCATGCAGTATACGTCTCATACGTCATATTGCTTCAGTGCCAGGTGTATCTTGGCATTCAAGTGAAACCGGATTTTGGAGTAGCCGAACGCAGCACGAAGACTTATGTTGGTTAAATGGAGGCAATGCGAGTAATGGGAGGCGCCATGATTTGATTGGGAGCCCTGCATGAGAGTTGATGAGTTCGTTGATGTCTCTATTGGAGTTTCATAGCTTCAGTATATGGTTTAGTTTCGCCATCATGACAGCCTTGTGGTTTTATGATTGTTAACTATACGATTGTATTGAGTGTCCTATTGCACTGTTGCGTCTGCAAGCGTGTTGCGGCCTTCACCCTTTCCATATTTTCGGATGTGCAAAAGCAAGATGGCTTTCCTAAACGCGCGTCACTTTCAGTGTATAGTTACTGTCATTCTGATGCGACAAGCTTTGACTGTGTTATGTTGTGCGGTGTTGTGTTGTGTTATGTTGCGTTATTGCAGTCATGGAGCGGTATCCAGAAGGTGTACAAGTCATCTGACTAATTTCTGAGATGGAATTAAGGCCGGAAGGAGAACCTTCCCCCCCCCCCCTTTCGTCTCAGCTGGACACTGCACAGCACATTTATTGGCGTCTCGCTGTTGACGAGACATAAAATCAACATCAGCGATAACTAGTCCATACGCACTAAAACCCAACCGAATAACCAGCTAAATGATGCGCACGGTCAGCTTCTGATTGCATAGTTAAAATGTTGTCGCCCACGTTCTACTGAGACCTCACATATGTAACTAGCATTGGTATCCCGTGCTCTCTACATTTCTTCCCTTCGAATGAAATTTGGCCCGCACCGTCCTCGCACTTAGTGGCTCGACGCGTCGCGACTCCTGTAGGGCCATCATACGAATCGTGGCGAGCGGCCGTGTCGGCATCATGCGCGGACATGCCGCCGAGCATCGTTCACCGCCTCGCAGAAGAGAATGTGACACGCGAATTTCAGCTCGTCGGCAGGCCTAATCCATTAGGAGCTGGCGTGCCGAAGACAGCGGTCGAATGTGAAGCCGGCAAGGCGCATCCCCCTGGTCGCCACCGCCGCCGCTGAGCGCGACCGCTGTGCGCGGACCTGTGCCGTTCTTTGTTGCCTCCGGAAGATGGATGGTCGATGAAGGATCGACCGCTCCGGCTTGCCCCGCGTCGATGAATGGGAATCGCATCGATCTCGCGGGCGACTTCGCACCCCCTGCACCGGTTTTTCCGTCTCCTGTCTCTCTAATAGACCCTTAATGAAATGGACCTTTTCGAGGGTTCTCGGGGTGGCATCTGTGCTCGGCTGGCGGCGCTCCGTTGCATTGTGTTGGCGCGCCCCTTTTAGGACGCCTGATGCCAGGGGCTATAAACTTTGCCGCAGGGTCATTCTTGCACAGCAAATATCCATGCCTGATCAGATGTTTATATGTCAGTTCGCGTAGCCTTTATGTGTGCTGACACGCTCCTTTGACCTGTTTTGATCCCATGTTAATAGGGTTTAACCAGAGGTTGAATGGATGCGGGATTCTGTATTTTATGACAATTTTCCCCCGTAACTTGCTTCAACTAACCATTAAATACATAAAGGAACAAACAGTAGGCACATAATTTATTGCGATATATTGGCTGAGTGCTTTGATTATTTAAAGAAAACAACTGTATTTTATATGCATAAGCTCTCCCAAACTCTTAAATGCGTGCCTGTACAAAATCCCGCATTTACACGGCCTCGATCGACAACCAAAGCGCCCATTTTCTATCGTCAAGCTTTCTGAGTTGAGTCCATACCCTATTGCGTATTGAAAATTATGCCTGTATAGTTGTATTATTTATTTAATTTGTTCTAACCTGATATGTCCTGAAGGATAATTTTGAGCACCATAGCGTCTATAACTGCTTCCGGCGTTGCCGGCGTTGTGCGAAACATATTTTAAATTAAAGTGCTGCGTATTTTGTACCACGATATGTTTTCGACGTACGGCTCCAATACCTCGGCAAAATCACGAGTGCTCACTCAGGCTCACTCAAACTCAGACTCACACAGGCTCCGGCTCACTGAATTTGTCAACTCATACTTGAAATATTTCGACTCAAAACTCACTCCGGTGCACTCTGATTAACGCTCATTCAGAGTCAACCTCTCGTTGTGACTCACGACTCACTTCGACTCGCGACTTATCATAGGCTCACTCATCCATTTTGACTGACGACTTTGGGCTTATTTAGGCTCACTCACTTGAGCTCTCTCATTTCGACTCATTTCGACACACGACTCGCTTGGGCTCAAACACTCATCTCGACACATGACTCACCTGAGCTCACTCTCTCATTTTGACTCACGACTCATCTGGAGTCACTACTGGGATGAACAATTTGTTTTAGCTGAAATAGCCTTGACCAAGGGAATTATCTTTACGTGGGAGGCTTCGGTTTTTGTAGTGTAGTTTGCTTGATTGTTTTTATATGAGTGAAGCACCACATGTTGATTTTCAATTTCTTATCAAACAAAAAAAGTTTCATATTACAGGTTCGCAACAGTCATGAAAAGTCTTAAATGTCTTGACTAAAGCTCTATCTGCCTTAAGTTGTACATATATGACAGCGTTCATGCTTGAAATACTTCAGGGAGCGCACGCAGGAAGGCGTTCCCGGGATTTCTCTCCTCCGCGGTCACCGAGAGACGTTGCCAAGCCACCGCGCCCGCAAGAGGCTTTTGTCGAGGCAGTGAACTTTTCTCTCCATCCACTGTCAGTACATGAGGGGAAAAAAAGAAAACAAAGGCCCACACCATTGCCGCGGAAACGCAGATCATGATCTAAGCCCGGCCTCAAGACTCAGGTCGGGATCTCAATTCGAGCCCGAACTCACAACTCGTATCATGTTCTGAACGTGAGTACAGACAGACTTGCTCATAACTGAGATCATGATCTGAACGTGAGTCCGCGGGCTCACTTATTCCGAAAACAAGCGCGTTGTTTTCATTTAGAGTGTGTGCGCTCAAGCGCCGCTTCATGGCCATACAAACGCCAAATGCGCAAGCGCCAGGCTTCCAGAGAAGCAGCTGACTATTTCAATTTGTCTCGCAGCACACTACTGCAATGCTCCAGACATTCATGCTCACGTCAGTACATTCTTAGAACCCACTATTGAAGAACACTGAGAAAGTTAATGTATATTCTTTGTAAAAAGTTTAAATGCCAAGGGATTTACTTTCTGAACCATGCTGTGTGGTTTCGATATGCCTGGCCAGGTTTTCAGATTCATTTGAGGTGATAGGAGCTCTATTCCCCCCTCCTCCGAAGCTTATAAGACTTCCAAGAATCCTACATCAATCCCACAGGTAAGCTTAAGAATAAGCTTGCCCGGCCCTTAACTCTTAACAGGGGCTGTACATAATGTTTGTATATTTTCCACAAAGCAGCAATTAAGTTCGGCAGAGGGTGTAGTGTCATCGGACAGGTGTAACGACAACTTGACCGAAACAGGTAAAAAAACTGTAGCTGATCAGAGAACGAAAGCATAAAGGAAGACGAACAACATTAGCTCTCGTCTGGCGTTTTGCGTCGTTCTCCTCCTCTGCTGCGCCGCTAAAGTTCGTTTATCGCGCATACTCCAAACCCAACAAGCGTCACTTCGAAATTGGCCGTTGTTACGAAAAGCCACGATAAAAATACTAACAATTTGCGCTGTTTGTAAGTTGGGCAGATGACGGCGGCCGTTTGTTTGGTCAGAGCTTGAAAAAGTGGAAATGTCTGAAATGTAAACGATTTTCTTTCGCTGGAGGAATTCGATCAGAACATGAAGTTGATCGCCGTGGGCTACATGGCGCCTCCAAGAGGTCAATTTATAATTTTACATATACTTCTTTTCCTGAATCGTGATTTCCCTGAAAGACGTACGACTCTGTTCTATGCTAGAATGACATCCTAAAACGACCCTTGCTCAAGTGCCGAACACGCTTGTTATAAACCCCATGAAGGCGGCGGGGTTTTCGCGAAGGTAAAGCAAGTGGACACGTCACGGCAAAAGATGCTTCGCGGCGCATGTGCTATACTCAGTTTCTAAAAGTGCGCGGCGTTTAGGCGTCATTAAGAGGCGATTCGGACAGCGGCGCTTCAAATAAACTAGGCTAAGCGTCTAACCGCCGAGTCCTTTCCACTTGTGCCGTGATTAAATCGCGGGTGCCCTGGGCGCTATTTAAGAGGACCGCATCTTCCAGAGAGAGGAGCTAATCAAATCAATGATCCGAGTAATGGCCGAACGGGGAGCATCCAACGACTCCCCGTATCGCCCCCTGGTGTGTGTTTTCGTCACGTCGTCCGTCTGCCACCCGCGCTCCCCGCGCGTCTGTGCGTCTGTGGACACCTCCGGCGGGGGCGGCCGGCAACGACTCCCGTCCGTCCACGCTCCCTTCCCGGCCTCGTTAATGCGCCGGCTATGCAAAGCGGCCCGAGGGGCTCGGCGCTTCGCGGCCGGCTCCGAGCTTCCGTCGCCGGCTCACCCCGCGGCGCGCGCGTGAGCGAGCGCGGGCACGAGAGCGCGCCATACGAGCCATCGGTCACGCGTAACTAGGCGGCGGCGGGTGTGGTATACACACTTGCGCCGCATCGTTGCCGCAGCTCACTTACCCCGATGCCGGCTGCTTAGCCGCGCGGGCACGTCGTTTGAAAGTGTCATGTTTTTGTTTTTGTTTGGAGTGTAAGCCACTAAACGAGAATTTCTTTTCCTCCCTTCCGCTCAGTAACGGTATCGCTGAACGGATGCAACGCGGGGCACGGCTCCTGGAAACAGATGTGCCTGCAAGGCGTAGAGGCGCTGCGGTACATGCTCGTTTAAACTTCTCACAGACCGGTGTACACTGGGTAAGCACCAGTGCTAACCTCAGTGACAAGCGTCCGTGACTGCTCTCTCTCTCTCTTTTTTTTTCAGTTATAACGCGCAATTATGCGTGGCTATTCCATTAATTATTCAATAATGTCATCCTGAAGGCAGAACTCACTCAAATGGACGTGCCACTCTAATGTCTTGTGTGAATATAGCTATAGAAGAAAAAAGGGAAGTAGAAGTAGTGCATCTTTTGTGAGTGAAATAATTTGCGTGGGACACTAAGTTAAATTTCGTTTTCCTTTTATTTTATTTTACAACGCACACAACTGGCCCTTTCCTTTTGTGGGAGTGAAAACAGAGAAAAAGGTGCCGTAGAGGTGGGCTTCGGACCACCGCGCGATTGAGGTTTTCGCCTCATCGCAATTGAGTGATCTAAAGTGCTCCCCAGAATTTTTATCAGGCACCGAGACTGTATTTCTAAAAAGATGATTACTTTTATGAACTAGAACGGCGATCACGCAATTAAGATGTGCTACTCGTAAACAAATGTTGCTTGCTGCGCACTTATGACTAACGGACGCATTTTTCAAGAGCGAACAGTTTTGTGCTTGATTGTCTCTGTAATGACGGGCATGCGTGCATTGTGATACGGTGCTCTGTCATCTATACGGTGAGGTTTTGGACTTCACTTCCCCTTGCCCTCTTCGCGACTTAATAAGTCATCTAGATGGGCGAATAATGAAGGTAAAACCATGATGGTCTGACATTCACACGTAAGGAATACCAGACAGGAATGATACTGTATACGGAAGGCATGTGCATACATACTTTCTATGCCACCTCTTAAAAAAAAAAAAAAAAAAAAAAAAACAGCTGTGACCACAAGGCGGGGTTAATTTCTCCGAGTTAACAGTGCCCAGAATAGGAGATTTTAATTTTCCCGCATTCTATCTGTACACATGATTATAAATATATATATTTGTGTTCAAGGTATCCCCGTGGTAATAATCTCTTAAACGCTGAAGGGCGGACCGTTATCAGTTGAAACAGAGGCTCTACAGTGACGTACCGGTAAACCTTCATAGGCTCCTTTCAGTGCGAGAAGCATGGCGATCGTATATATAAAGTCTTGCTTACCTGTAGCTCTTACCGTTATCTTTCCACTTTCACGCTGACCGTTTTCGAATGCCAGGCAGCTATTTTAATTCATTGTATCGCGCTTTCTCCTTTATGGTATAGTAAATGTAACCAAAAGCGGGCGATCATTTGAAAATTAGTCTCCGAGGAAGAAGTAATAAGTACCTTAAGGAACCGAAATATGTGATAACGTATAGTCAGAGCGCTTTTTGCGGCACTTTTTTTAACCGTCTAGGGTTTGGGGTGTATTCCCGGCTTAAAGATGACGTACGCTACTGAGTTTTTCCAAAGATACAATATTTTTTTCTTTTTTTTTTTTTTGACCGAAAACACCAGCATTTGCTGCTTTTTAGGCTGTTGTTCACTGTATGAAGCCGCTATAGAAGTGCATTACACGGATAGAAAACAAGTGGCAAAAAACGCTCCGCTTAGCCTGTGTGGGCTCAAGAAAACATTCAGCCTACAAGTAAAACGTTTGCTTCGTGATAACTCTACACAGCTGCTCAATAGTAAACAAGCAAACTGCGCCTAGAAAACGTGGGATATACCGTGACTCCACCGCTCCTATATGCAGTTAGAATGCACAGCATACGCATGTGCCTTCGGTAGCGCATTAACGGGTGAATACAAATGCATTAGCCAAGTTTCTTGTACTCTCCACAGAGAGACCTGGATTTAATGGTTGAATGTCTTTTAAATATACTCTCTATTTGACCAAGGAAAAAATGAACTGATATGTAAATTAGCGTCGATATTCTTTTTAAGTGCCAGTTACCATGTTATGTGCAGGCATTTCGTGCATTCAGCGCTGTATATAAAAAGATATCCGTTTATCCTCGGCAAAAACGAAATCACTGCTCAGGTAAATCATTGGAAGCATAAAGATTATGTAAGAGCCACATCACCTTTTGTTAACTGAAAATCCACGCATGTGTGTAAGGTCCCGTAGCTTGCCGCGAGCAGCGATTGAAAGGTAAAGGGACGGCAATTTTTTACCTTGATGCATTTCAAGAGGCACGTAAAGTCATGCGGACTGTTTTGTGGTTTATGATCGCAGTCGCGGGTGCCCTATAAGGTAAATGCGAGGAGCGAAAATCTTAAGTATGCTGAGATTTCATTGCACGGCAAGAAACAAAAAAAGAAATTGGCAGCCAAAACTGATACAATCCTTGAAAGCCGTGATGAAGATTTATCGTGTAGAAATATGCATCGCACTGTTCAGGAGTTGCAAATGTATTGTAAGTAAAACAAGGCCTTTATACAGGCCCTATACCTCTAAAATTAATGTCAGCGCTTTTGAAGGTGTATTAAAATGCGCTTGTAGCGAGTTTTCTTGCCTAATAATATTTATGGGCAGATGTAAGCGGCTCATGGAGGCAAAAGCTGACCACGAAACACGTGAAACGAAAATAATAAAGGACTGGTAAACTAATGTAGCTATCGGTTTATTGACTTGTTTTCGTTATTTTTGTGTGTTCGAGATGTCTGAAAGCAACTCCTGTTGTCATGTAATGTTTCACATTTCTTTTCATTGGGCCATAAGCACAGCCCCTGAGATGTTCGTAATCATGGCTGCTTTAGCTAGGAGAATGCCAGCCAATACACAAGCACGCATTTGATACACCTCAGGGCATGGAAGCATATAGTCTAGAAGGAGTAAAAGTACAACAAAAAAGGAGCGCGGTTTTTCGTCACGTGTGAGACGGCCAAGAGACGTCGCCTTGGAGCGTTATCATTCGTTGCGTCCTGTCCGCCGCGGGAAGGACGTTTCATTCTGTGGCATAAACTCTGTTCTCCACTAGAGCAAAGCAAAGGATTTACTGAGAGAACGGCTTCTTGTGGGGATCAATAGATGGGGCCAGTCAGCAACGTACGCGCAGAGACTGTGCGACGCACACGAATGTCCTCTTCGGGCCCTCGGGCAGCGTCCATGAATTGCGCATACGAGACAGCGAAGCGCGCATCCCGGCGATTCTGTGTGACAGCGGGAGTCGTGCACGCAAGAAGGAGCAAAAAAAAAAAAAAAAAAAAATCCTCTCCAGTCATGCACACGCAGAAATGACGGCCGGGGGAAGCGCCCGTGTATAAACCTTTCGTATTGGGCATTATGCTCTACGCCGCCGCCGCCGGTGGCGACGGCGAAACAATCTATCAAACGTCGAAATCCGATCTGAAAAGATCTTGGCGCAATGCAATTCGATTGTGGGCGAGTTTGTAATAAACAAACAAGAAGAAAACCGCTGAAGAAGCGCTCGGGCGAAGCAGGGCGGGCGTTGCTGATGCGATAATGCGAACAATAACCCGCACGCATCAAAATCCCGAGAAGCGAGAAGAAATCCTCCGCGTGAGGCGACAATGCATGAGCGAATCACGGCGAGTGCGCTTTTTTGGCTCCTCCGCCGTGTGTCGCGCGCGCGCCCTCCACGTACCTGCTGGCCGGGCCGTACGTGGCTTCTTTTATTTACAAGCAGCGAGCCATAAATCTTCACTTCTACACTTGTTGTTGATGGTATCCACGACGCCTAATACGGTTTTCTCAGCGCCCTGAGCTGTATACAGGGGAGCGAAGATAAAAAGAAGAGGAGGAAAGGTAATCCTTGTGAGCTTGCGCAATTCTCTGTGTATGTGTGTTCCGGAGATGAAAAAGTGTCGCGATTTGGCACGTTGTATTGTGTGTTGTGCTCGGGATTGTAAGGGTATATGCACTTTCGTTGCGGGTGGTGTTCTCGACGATGCTGTGCCGTGTATACGGTGTTCGTGGATTAAAAAAAAAAAAAAAAGGCTAATAGAAAGCACATTTGGTGGTGATGTATTTCTTGAGACCGAATCGTATATACTATTTGAGGGCTCGGCGCGCGCAGACACGTCAGTGTCGTGGACGCCGGCTTTGTGCCTGAAAGTATCCAAGGTCTTATATGAAGCGATCGACACCGTGTTGCTCCTGTTTTGAGCATACAGTGAGTTCTTAAAGTTATGCAGCTTCGTTCAGATTATTTCTTACCACTCAACCGCCAGCGTTATTTAGAAAAACAAATATATATTAAATTATAGTGTTTGGCCATTTCACTTGAAATCACTTGCAAAAGCAAAAAAAAAAAAAAGAGAAAGAAAGAAAAAGTCAACTGTCATGCTTCGGGCAGCGTTTAGCTCGGAAAATTAGTGACAGTTTGAGAAATTGATCAATCATTGCTGTCATTGAGGCACCATGCAAATTTCCAGGCTGATGCATATTTGCCGTAGGTGTCCCCTGTGTAGTTCACACAGCATAGGCTCTCCAGTGTCCAGAACTGTCACTGATGTCGCAGTCACCGATTAGACACCTAATAACGAAAAACAGAATAGTAAATTTTTAGATGTTTTCTGAGCCTTACCGGGATAAACGGAGTGATACACACACTGCGTACCATCGCCCACATGGTTAGCAGCTGCTGTATTTTTTTAAAGTTCTATCCTATAATATAAACACTAGGCCATTTTCACTAAATATTTAGAAATTCAGCTTTTAAAGCATGGAACGGACGAAGCTCTAAGGACGATGACGATGCTCCCTAATGAGAAATTTGAGCGTAGCTATTGTAAGTGTTTCTGCGTTAATTTTAGAGATGCTTATATGTGCAGTCTTTGTCAAAAGTGTAGAGTCCAGGGGGTTTCTATTAACTATTTTCGAAGTTGCTAATCACTACTTTTCCCGCGAGCCAAAGGGGGATTTCTCTTCTTCTCGATATCATGCTCGTGGCTCGTGATTCTCTTTCGCTCGGTAACGCCGGCAACTGCACCAATGGGGACGCGATGCCACCGCCGAAGTGGCGCATAAGGGCTGCGCACGCACGCACGCACGCACGCACGCAGACACACACACACACACACACACACACACACACACACACACACAC
>JAJIZL010024904.1:0-11268 GCA_023969395.1 Amblyomma maculatum | reverse complement strand
CTCTGGACGAGCACGGCGGGTGACAGCGTGGAGAGCGGCTTCGAAACATAACTACTACTTCCAGTGCTTCGCTACCTAACGTAAACTGCTGTGCCTTCCCGAGTCTGTTGAACATTACTTGATATACTGCATATTAATTTTCAAGCCTACCTTTCTGCTTTTCGTGTCTAGGTCATCAATCATAGTCATGGTTGAATGGGAAGTGATGATTCTGAAAACGGTCTCTTTCGCGCCATGTTCAGAAAGACTAACTGTCCTAATTTCCTAACGCAGTGTTTAACTCAGCCTCAGAGGATCCTGGAGGGCTGGATCCTCATGTCACCCACCCATCTCAATAACGAAGTCCGAGTTGGCAGCGCCTGCCAGTTCGGCCATGCCACGTGGTCTCGTGGCGTCACAGTCACTGATGTCCATGTAACCTGTCATCTACCTCCTGCCTGTGATTTTTCGCTCGCAGTCCCGACGCGACAACGCCGACGCAGCGTTTTCTGGAGAAGGGGGCTTTAAGGTTATCAGGCTGAAATGGCCATACCTCTGGGCCCCTGCGTGTCATCCAAGAATACATAGATTTGACGAGCGCTCAGGTGGGCCGACACGATGTATTATTACCTGACCGTTGCGACCCAGCCTGTGAATGGCGCTGTCTCTAGGCAACCCCTGGGGCGTTGGCTCTGCAGGCCGAAAGTGTCATCGAGACGCCTCGGAGGTCCTCCCCGGTCGCGATACGTGGGCCTGTAGTCGGGTGCGCGCTAAGCCGGAAAGTGGGGCGTCGAGAAAATGGCGCCTGATGTCGTGGGGCAGTGACACATTGTTTGGCTTGCATCACTGTTTGCAGGTGGGCTTGGCCGGCGCCCGGTCCGCAGATGAGAGCAGCAGCATCCGAAGGCGGCGCGGTATGCAAATGCAGCGCCCCCTCGCGTCAGATGGCGTGCATCCCGCCGAGAGGCCTCTTGATCCCCGCGCACTTTTCGAGGGCTGGCGGGCGGCAGAAAAAGTTGCCGGCCGAATCGCTGCCTGCGTCCCCGCACTTAAGAGCTGCTCTTCCGGAGTTATCTGGCGCTCTTGAGCTGATGCCCGACTCTCGAATCGCGCTCCCGTGTGTCCACACCGAGCTCTGGGCGCGCGCGTCGTGTTTGCCTTGGCCGCTAAACGTTGTCACGAGGCGAGTAATAAGTGTTTTAGGCGCGCGCTTTAAGTGGGCGCTGCTCGATGATGGCGGCTGGTCCTCTTTTTCGGGCCAAGGGGCACGGCGCAAGAATGCGGAGTGCGCAGGCACGCGCCGGCCAAACGCCGGAGCTGCTGGTACCACGCGTTTCACCCGGCAGCAAAGAAGCTCATGGCGTCGGTGGTGCATGCCCAACCTTTTCAATTTCGAAGTCGGAAATCACATTACAAGCGCTTCATTTACCAGCACTCAGTGTAACTATTTCGGTTTGCGTTATTGTTAGATATCGAAATCTTCGGTTTCAACTGATGAAAGCACACCGAATTGTGTTTTCGAAATTTTGTTTTAACCAAAACAGACGTGCATTCTATACCTCACTACCTGTTCATACGAGTTGCAGCCAGACAAAGTTGAAAGAGCTAAATAGGGAAGCCAAGGGCATGGCGCGATGGTGGTATTAATGGATAAGGAGCGCAGTAGTGCAATTTTAGGTATTACTCCTCGCTAATTTGCACTACTAGACTAAGCGGGAGGCACGAACTGCCCGCCGCCTGAAAGTTAAGCACTGCTTGTGCTCTATATCATCAGGAGCTGCAGAATACTAAGTCGGTTGTGTGGAGCTATGAGCTGCATGGACACTGCCACTAAACTATGTAAGGGTCTCATGATAAATAGCAAATTCTATACATGTATACTGTGAGCCTGAGTGGCAGTTCCGTCGCTCCCTGCGAGCACAAAGACCACTTGAGTGACATGATGCATCACTCTCTTGCTGATCGCAGCGCGGCAAGGTAACATGTCATCCTAACAAGCAGATCGAATTTTTTTCGGCTAGCTATCGCATTTAACCTGTATTATTATTATTTTTATTTTTTTTTACTGTCGATTGACATACCTTGTAAAATTACAGCTTCCTGTTGTACAATTCCCCCGGAAAATACTAGTAAATGTACATTCCAAGCTGTATAGAGCACCGAGAGGAGCTCCGAAGTTACTAACTTTTGACCACACTGTGTTGTCACATTAAATCACCGAAAAATATAACTTATTCTTTCGTCGAAAGTAATATCCGAAAAAGAACAAAAGCTGTGTTCCATATCAATAAGCACCGAAAAAACGTCCGCTTTATCTACAAAAATAAAAGCCGAAAAGTCCAACTTATAAAGGCCTTCACAGATTTGCGGTTCGGTCTCTCTTTCTATATTTGTTTTTTTTTTTTTTATTATTATTATTTTTGGGGAGGGGGCAGGGCGTCCTATAGTGTAAAGAACTGTCCATTTTCTATGCTTATGTATCTGCAGGACAGTCATCTAATAAGTGAGGGCGTATACAACAGCAAGCCCTTCGAGTTTGCCTCAGTCTGTCCAACGCCTAGCCTCAATCGCAGGCATCACCCTACGCGGCCTCGTTCAATTTGATGAGGATGAAAAAAAAAAAAAAACGACGGAGTCGCAACTCTGGCGTTTCTTTTTCTGTATTAAAACTACCCTCATTTTACTTAAAATCACCTTCGCCTGAGTTTTATGGTGGTTTGTAAAAATTTCGCCGAAGATCGATGTTTTGCGACAGCACAAATAAATTTTAAAATTTCCCATTCGGGGTGAGCAACCTTGATTGCGCGATACTATGTGTTTGCAGTAAGACTAAATTTTGGGATCGCCTTTGGTCATTTCAGACAAATTGGGAAAATTACAGTCGTTATATAGATCAACTAACCAACGAGCATACAGTAGGTTTTATGGCCGCGTCAGTGACGTTCTAGGCTGTTGTGTCGTGACGTCATAGGTCTGCTGGAACCTACTTTTGTTTTTGGTTTCGTGGTTCTTGCTCTTCTAAAGTAATTCTACCGCGGTGCTATCCTTCAAGGTTATCTGTCTTTTTAAGGGCTTCTGGAGTAAGGCAGCAGTTAAAAACCAGGTTCATGAATATGCAGGCGGCGTTCAAACAGTACATGAAAGCTTCGGAACCCACTAAGAATTTAAGCGGTAGATTGCGCCATAATGGCATCATGGGGAGCCGTAGATCTTATGAGGGCGACCATGGTATGGTATGGTATGGTATGGTATGGTATGGTATGGTATGGTATGGTATGGTATGGTATGGTATGGTATGGTATGGTACGGTATGGTATGGTATGGTATGGTATAATATGGTATGGTATGGTATGGTATGGTATGGTATATGGTATGGTATGGTATGGTATATGGTATGGTATGGTATTGTATGGTATGGTATGACATGGCATGGTATGGTATGGTATGGTATGGTATGGTATGGTATGGTATGGTATGGTATGGTATGGTATGGGGTATGGCATGATATGGTGACATTTAACGTATCAAATTGGCAGCAGCTATAAGGTACGTGATCCGAGACATCATACATATAGGGTGCTTAGCTTTCCGCCTACATTGAAACGTGGCCGCCGCTGCCAAGATCCAAGCCGTGTCCTCGATCGATCTCGGTATGCAATCGAGCACACGAACCCCCACTGAGTCTCCGAGGCGAAGCGCGAAAGACAACGAAACTTTCGCCTTCTTATCAAAAACCAGATGCTCCTGACACGATTTGATTCCAGACGCGTGAAATTGCGCTATCTGAATGCGGCAAACCAAAATTATCAGCCACTTGTCCCGATTGGTCGCAGCACTTCATTAAAGCTACCTCCTCCGGAGTGCTATGGGCAGGTGTGTATGGCCCTTTCTAGGATGAGGCGATATGATCTCTTGGGAGACCTTGCATACGTAATGCGTTAGCCTGCTTTAAACAATGAAGTGAAGGTCATTGTTTTCTCATTAAACACTCTTTGCAGTGACCCCCATCGCCCATGCTGAGCACCTCACTGGGAAGTGGAGGCGCCATTCACAGTTACCAATGGCTCTTAAAGTGTGCGGAATGAAATGACCGACAGCCTCGCACGCGGCAACCCTATAGCTGTGAAAACTGTGAACACCTGGTGCGCCACTACTCTGGCTTCTGCTCTGAGAGGTATACTTTTCGCCGGTTGGCTGTTGGTGACTGAAAAGCCACCCACTGAGTGAAATAGAGGTGCTTCGTGCTTGGCACGCTTTATTAAAACCGTTCTCATCGGCGAAACCTCTCCAATCCATACGCCAGAATGGCTCCCCATTAGGAGAAAGAGCCATAACAGCGACTTACGGGTTATATTCAATCACTTGTTAAAAATAATTTTGAGTACGTTATTTTGTTTTTGTCATGGAACGTACAAGTTTGAACATAATAGACAAAAAATCTTGCGTCTTCTGCTTGCGTCATTTTCACATGCATGCTTGTGAACATTGAACGCTCGAGTTGTGTATACCATGCAGCGTGCCTGTCGTAGTGGTAACTGACCTGTGCATTTAATGCGTATGGCTTTTTTGTGCATACGCCGTAGCATGGAAAACTAGCAAAATTTCCCTATTCACTCGCACGTATGACTGCAATACGTGTCGTGATGGGAATATGCAGTATACGCACACATATTCTATGAAGTTGCTTTCGGGACAGTTGATTGTATCCTGGTTTTCAAGGACCAGCTAAAAGAGCGGCGTTTAACAAAATGTTTACTTTATCTTCTTCTTTGCCATGTTCTTTTTTTTTTTTTTTTTCACCCGAAAGTTACTTGACAATGAAATTAACAGTAACTGTATTCCATTCAAAATGAGTCAGCTTCCACGAACGTAATTATTTCCCTCACTCCAAACATCCGCAGGTCCGGTATGTTCTATGCAATTCGTTCTTTTTTAGGGCCATATAAAAATAATTCCGTCTTCAGAGCGCTCACAAAAGAGACGTTACGGTGATAAAGTTACCAGCAGCTACTGAGAATTGTTCAACATGCATCTACTCTACAGCTTACTCTACTGAAGCAAAGCGTAAATGATATGATTAGTGCTAGAGATTTGCAATTCAAAGGAGCAGTATAAATAGAGTAAAAACCGGAAAGTTTCGAAATCTACACTAATTTTCGTGCACATATTATATCATAGAATTCGAGTAAGTTGTTTTTTGTTTGTGCTGCTTTGGAAAAAAAGAGAAAAGACCTTTTGTAAAACAAAACCAGTGCAATATTACAAATAACTTACTGGCCTTGCTAAAAATCATAATTTTTTGATTTTGTTTTCTTTCATGTTTTTCAGTCTCATTAAGCGCATCGTAGAGAACACGGTTCCCAAGGGCGGACTTTCGACCAGCGCGCCCGATCTGCTCACCTGCGACATCTTTTTTTTTTTCTTTTTTAAATTGGTGAATTGCTGTAAACGGCGTCTATATTTTTGCTTCCGTATTAAGAAAAGTCAGAAGTACTCCACAACGCTGCTGCAAACAGCGTTTCGCCCTCGCCTGGGAGCGCTATATAAGAGGACTCTGCAGCCAACATTGCGCCTGACGTTGCCAGCGTCTGTCAGGTGCCGTGCATCAATTTCTCTTACAGAGTCATTGGTCTTCTCCATTATGACACCATTAGCTTTCCCCGCGACGCGCTGCGGCCGTATAAAAACGGCAGAAACCGTTAGCAGGGGTCAAACTTTCCCAAACAAGCATCCGGACCGAAGGAAGTGGCGAAACTTGACCGCTGTAATAAATGGTTCCACAAGGTGATTCAAGCTCATTCCCTGTGTCCTCCGACAGATCCAGGTCTCTTCTCTCTCTCTCTCTCTCTCGAAGGTTTCCTTTTCTTCTCCAGACACGCGGTTTGGACCGGTAGAGCTCATCGACACAGGCAACAACTTGCCCGGCCTTTTTAGCCGAGGAGGGAAGGGAGGGGGATCGGGTAGAGGGGTGCTTTGCCAGCGAAGGTCTCGGTTTAAATCGGCATGAACCGACAGGAACAAAAGATAAATCAATAGCGACTTTGCAGGGGAAACCTGGAGAGCGTCCAGCGCGCGGGCGAGCTGCGGAGAAAACAAAAGGCTGCACAGGAAAATGAGGCTGCGCAGCGCTAGGAGTGCAAAAATCCTGGCCGGAGCGCGGGAGGCTCCAAACAAGCAAGAAGAGCACCGCCGCCGCACCACCAGCAGCAGCGAAGGTGGCGCGAGGTAAAGTACGGCTGCGCCAAAATGACCAACTGAAGACAGGAACCATTTTGGGAAGAGTGATGAACTCCTCGTGCGGACACCGGCACGGCGTCTCCCTCGGTGTAGGAGAGCCCCGGCTCTTCGCGTACTTCATTCTCGTATCTGGCGGCCGCCCCGAGTGGTGGCGGGAAGAGGAGGGAATTCCGACGACAATGTGTTTCACTGTCTTTCGTGCGCTTGTTATTACTGTCTCCTCTTTTTTGCTGCCGTTTGCTGCCTCGCGTGCTGGAGCGCTTGTTCGGGAGCTGCGTGGAGATCATCTACGGGAAGTGACGAATGACAAAAGAGATAGAAGCGATCAATTTAATTCTTTCTCCCTTCTGGTCATCCCGCGCGGCCTTTCCCGAGCGCCTCTATATCTGTCGAGGGTCGAGATACGTTGGGCCGCATACCGGATGCCGGGAAAAACAAAGCGACAACGCGCTCTATACGGGCTGCTTCCCCGCCGAAAGCCCGCCACGCTGGGCCCGCCAGTAGCGCCGACCGGGTCCACTGTTTATGTATACACCCGAGCGGCCGCCGGCGGACTTGTAGAACATCATTTTTCTGCGAGGATTGAGGATCCCGCGCTGCGCGATCTTCGGTGGGCCGACAGATTTTGCGCTTGTGTTTTAGCCACGCAGATAGCCTGGAGCTGTATCGCTGGTCAACACGACCACTTCACACAACTCCGGTGGGCCACAGTGCGAGGCATTTGCATCGCCGGAGATCTCCTCCGTCGTCCAAGCGACACGCGCGCCCCCTCCCTGTGCAGAAAGAAAACGACACCCGGGCCTTCTTCCATGTCCTCGGATGCGTGATGGCTCAGAAGCACGCATGAGCGATGGACGTCCACTCCTGTAGGAGCGAAAACCGAAAAGTTATTCCAAAAACCGAACCACATCGCCATCATGACTGCTCTTGAAGCATTGCAACTTGAGAGAGAAAAACCCTGGTTGCGCAACTTCGGCAGCTGAACAGAAATCCTGCTTTCCCTTCTCCGGTTTGCGCATCGACACAGAGACTGCATGTGATATGTGGTGGAGCATTGATCTTGTTGTTTGCCTAGCATATTTCCTTGCTCATTCAAAGGCTGCTGAAGGGAATTTCGAAGTGGATTCGAATTCAAACGCATTTTGATATCTACACTATATTTCATGAGAGCTATAGTGTCGACATGCATGCAGTGTCGTAACCCGCCCGCTCCCACTTGCACATAACCACCCTGTCACATTCAATTCAAGACAGTGAATAAAGCTCCCTTAAAAACAAACTGGACAGGAATAACAAACAAGCTTCTCCGAAGTAAACGAAGTATGCTTTATTTCATGCATCGTTGACCAGGGCTGTAGTTTTCACTCATTCAGTTAACTTTGTGACGCAATAACGTTCGGGCTGCTTTGGGGGCGTTTGCGCTTGTACGTAATGAACAATTGCTGGTATGGAATGATAAAACGGCAGTGTCCTTGCAGTTGTTATAATGGCATTATATGACCATCTATCTGTGATCAATTTCACACGTGTATTGCTTGAGTACACATTTATATTAGGCTAATTCGCATTTCCATGTTCGTTTGAATGCCGTCAACTTTATTCTTAATTCTTACGAAACACGCAAAAGGTGTTGCTTCACGAGCTTCCTGCTTTACGCCTCTGCAGGGCAGGCTATTATGGTGATTCAGCTCGAGTCAAATTTCGCTCAAACGCAGGCGCACAAAGTACATCATGAAGGCTAAGTGAGGCCTTGATCAGCCAGTAAGGCCGAAGGGCACGTATACATAACCGTTCTTCGCTTTTTCTTTTTCTTTTTTTTTTTTTTGTTCCATGAAGCGTGAAAATGAACAGGCATCACTATCGCAGCGTTGTCAGCGCATTCTTCTTTTTATGTGCAGTGAAAAAAATAAAAAAATAAACAAATAACAAACGCGAAAATAAAAGCTTTGGCTACGTATACTGTGCGATGTGAATAGCTTTGTGAACAAAGTGAAGAGACTTGGTGAAGCCTTCAGCCGAGAAAAAAAGTACTGCGCCCTCCTTTGGCATGCGAGACAAATAAATATTCCATAGCATGAAGAACGAATACCGCATGGTTTACATGGTTTAACGTCCCAAAGTGATTCAGGCTATGAGAGGCGTATTGCCGTTCCCCGAAAACTCCAGCAACAAAAGTGGCAAGTACGTCACTAAAAAATAAAACACAACAAAAAACAAGTCAATAAAGCCTTACGCTTTCTTCGAGCATACAGCGCAGTATATATATATACGCAAACTGAAGTGCACTATTAATGAAACAGTTTTCTGGATTAAAATTACTTACCGTGGAGAGCTTAATACATGGCTTGTGTCTGTCGCACCATCTTTGGTACGTTGAATAAGTTAACTTGGATATTGGCGTGGCATAATTCCGTTTTCTCAACGGTAGGGTGCTGCAACTTCTTTCTCCTCACTGGTTGTCTCTCGGCGAGTCAAATGGCAATCGTTGCTGAGAGGTGTCTCTTAACTCAACCTATAGGTAACATACACTCACTGAAAGTAGGAATTGATTACGGTGAAGGTAACTGCATAGCGATGTGACCGTTGTCATACCGTCACCTCCTGGCTGTATTCATGGCTGGTTTTGCGGCTATTAGGAATTAAAAAAAAAAGAAAAAAGAAACATCATATCATACTACCTAAAGGAGAACACACCCCAGGAAAGATGTTTATTTTAATGTTGCGAATTTAGAAAAGAAATAAGAAAATTGCACTCACAGGATCCGAACACGTGCTTTACTGCTGAGATGAGTAGTGTTAATCCCTTACGCCAAAGAAGCGACGGGAATTGCGGGCTTTAAATGCGCTCTTATTCGTTTTGATTCAACGCACTAAAGATGGCTCGACGGACGCAACTGGCATGATCAGCGGATTACTGCAAGCAATTTTAATTCAGCGAACTATTTTATTGCGTATACATTTTAGTGTTTGTACTTCATTGTATGTTGAACAAAACACATGGCTTTATTGACTTGCTTTTTGTTCCGTTTTATTTTTTGGTGACGCACCCGGCACTTGCGCTGCTGCAATTTTCGGGGAATGGTAATACGCCTATGAGAGACACGAATACCATATCTAACAAATTAATGTTTATGCTTTCTGTCTATCCTGCTGAAGCCAAATTCATTTGGCTTCGACCAGCTGGATAATGGCTGGCACCTTCTGTCCAGTGATTCGAATCAACTGTTCTCCACAATAATAATAATAAAAAAAAATGCATTTAAAATTGCGCTCCTAAGTCTATACCGCGGAATTATTATCTTAGAGAGGAATTTGGTGTCGAGAGAAGTCATATGTCTTTTTCGCGATAAATGCAACCCTCACATAGATGAGCGCAAATCAGCAACCTTATATAGACCAGGGCCCGCTTGCACGAACGTGAGGGTATAAGTCCAGTCTTAAGACCGAGTCTAGTCTTATCCGAATCTAAAATAAGACTGGGCTTCCCGGCGGCCGCCGGGCGCTTGCACGAACCGATAAGACTGAACTACAGTCCAGACTTATTGAAGACTGTAGGTACTCTTTGTCCCTAGGCGAGGATTTCAGCCACCGGCAGGGAATGAGACGGGGAGCTGGCGGAAGTCGGCCGCGAACGCGGCCGGCGTTCGCGTCGATTAATAGCTGATCATAGTTTCATGTAAACATCCGGCTCCTTTTCTTGCGCGCGCTTTTCGAAAAATGAAAACAAAACATTTTGACAGCGCTGCCACTCTGATCGTGTATAAAATTTATATAACAGTGCGAGACACTGGCTATGAGGTTTCGCTCAGTTGCGTTCTACAATTTCATGACTGATTTCAAAACGAGGATAATGTATTTAATCCCAGCTAAAATGCAGAGCCGAAGCGCGCAGGAGAGTGAATAGATGTCTCCAGCGCTCACCGACGTCTTGAGTTCGGTGAGCTCCCCTCGTTTATTCTCAGGCACTTCCCTCCGTAGGTCGTAGAAATTAACAGGCATCCACCAATAAACGTTTCCACCACCACCACCGTGCGTTTCGGCGTTTTGAAAGTGCGAGGCATCCGTGACTGCGCCGAGGATCGAGAGAGGCACAGGAGATAAATGAAAAAGACAAAAGAGTGCCGGAGGGTCCTCGCTTGGGAAAGGAGAGTGAACTGCATATACACAGAGGCGATGCAGCGGCGCGGCCACTGACGGGTGTCGTCTGACACGCTCCCGCGCAGGTGTTTGCGATGGGTATCGGGTTGAGTGTTTCCAGGGTACACGCACGTACACAGGCCCGGTCCAACGTCAAAATCCGCACATGAGCGCCGTCGATCGCACCCACAACGCGCGAAAAACTGGCGACCGTGTAGAAATCTCCTTGTACATCTCGCAGCTCGTTCTGCGACGGCCAACTGGAAAATAAAAAAAGAGCGTAGTGATGTTTAGTTCCCCGGCTATGCCATGCGCAGGCTTGCACACCGTCGCGCGCGCACATATGATGAAAAACACGTCGGCTGAACTAAGCCGCGAAATGCGCATGGTGAGTGATACCTTCGCGTTACTCTGCGCGTCCAGTATATAGGTTCAAAAAGCAGGTTCTACATATATACACACTTGACAGATCCTACGTACAGCACGCATGCTCAGCTGCTCCGACCGTAAGCTAACGCGCCGAGTCGAGATAAGCAAGCGGCAATGAAACAAGCGAGGGAAGCAGATAAAGAGGCTTACCGGATCCAGTCTTTGCTGCGGTGGACGAGGACGAGAGCAACTCGACATACTATGCGGCTTGCTGTCGATTCGTGGGCCCCGATCATATATCCGGCAGTAATCAAGCGGGGGCAAAAACTTTGAGCGCCAGCATCACCTGCAGCTCGGCGCTCAAAGCACCGCTCCGGCGCGTCGGGCGCTCGATTTCAGGGCGAAGCATGTCGGCAATGAGCCGCCCCGCCCGAAGCATAGACGCCGCTGCAGCTGGTCCTCGCTGAACGTATCGAGGGGATTCGTGCTGTCACGGAATACACACGTTCGCGGCGCAACAAGAGTTCGGCGAGCATCTCGAGGCAG
>JAJIZL010024895.1:4933-19019 GCA_023969395.1 Amblyomma maculatum | reverse complement strand
ACTGCAATGGCGGTGGCAGTCTCCACTGCAGTCCGTGAGGCAAGCCGAGTCTTTGGACACAACATCCAAATCTTGCTGTTCAGGGATTCAGCAGCATTCTGAGTTTTCCCTTGCAAACAGCGGGCAAGCAGTTTGGCATCTGTCAAACGTTTGTAAATTGGCAGCACTGCCTTTCGTTGCGCTTTGGTCAGGAGGGGGGTGTGGTTTGGAGCTGGTTCTCCCAGAGCTTGGGCTCTCTTTTGCTTGCACCACGACTCATTCCCATCAGGGCAAAACTTGTGGCTGTTCGCTTCATTGGTGGAGCACGAATGGAAGTAGGATGCCCAGATTGCACAGAACATGCCCCTTACATTGCCCCGGTTGCTTGTTATTGCGATTTTATAATAGTTTTGTAGCTTTTGAATTGACTTGTCAGTGAGCTTCTGTCCACGTGGGAGTGGCGTCTTCAGCTTTCTTAGGGTGGTACCAAGACGTTTGGCAACGTGGTTGGTACAGTCTTCTTTGGTAACTTCCTTCGACCCATAAACCTGCGCTTCACAGACTGCAGCATATGCCTTGCTGTCGCCGTCACTAAGGAATGTTGTAAACTGAATGTTGTATGACTGCGTCCTGCTCCAGATGCGTAGCGCTGCTTCACTTTCCATTGCATGTGACGTGCAGTCCACATTTTTTTCACACACAGGAGAATGGAATGCACGCCATACTTCCTCCTCTTCATCATCAAGTATTTTGTGGCTGCTACAACCTTGACAGTAGTTTGTCAGCACCTCAAAATCTAGGCAGAGGCCAGTGTCCACAGAAATGGCAGTGCCAACACCATTGTGGCTCTTGTGGCCGCACTTCTGCCAGGTCCCATTAAACATTACAGCAACGTCAGTGTGGTCAGCTTGCAATGCAGTAATTCGCCTCGCTTCTGCAAGGTTGTCGGAGGCCGCTTTGGTGGCTGCAATATGCACTTTCTTCGCAATGTTGTGGAATGTCTTGTGGTGCAGTGGCTTTGCTAACCCAAGAATGCCACAAAACCTCGTCAGTTGGTCGTGTCCGACACCAATCGAACGTGCACCAAGCACCGCTTTCACATTGATCGCAAAGCTATCGCGGGGGCTTCCACTGGACCGCTCCGCGTCGCAGCCTTCACGGCCGTCGGCATCGGTGCGTTGCGACGTATACACAGCCGAAACTACTGTTGCCAGGCATGCACCGTTCGTACACCTGAGCTCCAGGAGAGAAGCGAGGCCCTGCACTTGTTCACGACCTCTACCACCGCGAGTTCGGACTTCCCGCACGTTCCGCACAAGGCACCGCGCACGAGTCGGGTCAGCTCTTCAAGTTCGCAGATAACGACGCTTGCGCCGCTTCTGCTGCCGGCTCTCTCTCCATCCTGGAACGCTGCCAACTTCCTCTCCGATGCGCTCACGAAAACGAAAGCGTCAGTTATGAAATCGGACGCCGCGCTGCAAGACGGGCTGCTGTTCTGCTGGCGTAGGGGGCTTGCAGCGTCCGCCGCGTTGTGGCTCTCTTACGCTTCTGTTTGCGCTTCCCCCTGTACGGGCACGCAGTCCGGTTCTTGCGGAGACGAAAGTTGCGTTTCTTCTCGTCGTTCATTACGGAAAACTTCCGATAAAAAAAACGAACGCAGGCTAGTCCTAAGAGGCGATGCGATGCGAGCGGATACGAAACTGCTGGGATGGCTCCACTGCACGGCGGCAGCCAATGGCGGTCTCGGGTTCGCGTCACGTGACGGAAAACACGCTCGGAAGACCGCGGGAAAAACATTTTTTTTTTATATTTTCCCGTGCAGATACGAAATTGATGGATGTACCAGTCGAAAGAAGAAGGCTTTGGCCACATTTTGCAGATGGCCGCAATGGCGGCAAGCGCCGATGCGCTGAGCGGCGGCAGCTCAAAGATGGCCAAAATTTGGCAGCACTCACGATTTTTTCGGTCACCGCGAGTCATTTGGACGCGTTTTTAACTAATTTCTCGTACAAATTTAGTTTTCATATTTCGCTGCATGAAAGTAGGATGTTCAAATATGATAGTACAAGCAAAAACATAAAATCGAAAAATTTCGAAATAATGCCGATTTTTCGACCCACGTCTCCCCTTAAACAAAGTTCACCATGACCTTCACACCACACCTTCAACATGCAATAAGCAGCAAAATATTAATATTTTTGCAGCATAGCACCCATGTCTGGTGACTGTTGTGAAAGATGATGACCCTGAAGTGGAAGGCGTCCTGAAAGCGAAAGGCTCACTTGCTTGTCGAATGATTGACTTAGATGCTGCACACAGACGAAGCAGTCAAACCCACCTCTATATATGGTGGAGGCTCCTGCTTGTTCCCTCCTCTGAACCTGTAGCTTTGTGGCCGCACCCTTGCTTTGCCATTGGACTAGCCCAGCCAATCCAGCCACTGCGGCCTGACTGCTGCTCCCACTCCTTCGCCTACCATCCTTTGTTCTAGGGGGCTTCGGTAGTGTGACGTCAGCTTCTTCAGTGGCTGAGATGACCATGTTGACAACTGGTGTTCATTGTACAAGCATGTCAACGCTTACAAGTGGCATGATACCACCAAGTTTGGCAACATTTTATTCCACCATATTGATGTGGCTAATCTTTGGTTCCGCAATCACAAAGCCAAGCTGTCATCATGCTCTTCCTTCAAGACAAGCTTATCGGAGGTGTTTGGCTCAAATGCCTTGCGAGAAATATGGCCGAATAATGCCTCTGCACTCATGCTCAGCATCCCAACGAAACATTTGTAAGTTAAATTGAGGACGTTTGTTGACCTGTACAGGCGCACGGACTCTTCAATGCCAGAAGCCAACAAGAAAACAAACGCCCTAAAGGTTATGTGCAATGACACCTCACTGTTGCTCGTCATAAATCCACAAGCCATTGTCAAAGTTATACAGTCGAGCCCACTTATAACGGCCCCACTTAAGACGAACTTTCACTTATAACGAACCAGACCGGAGCGACCGCCAAAATATACATTACTTCAATGGCAGAAGATCGCACGTATAACGAACGTCCATGAGCGCTGCCGATCGGTTACAGCGAACGGACGGCGTAAATCCGGCACCCCGATACGAGGTAACGATGGGCTCCCATCTCTTTTGGTCTGTTTTCACAATCCTCCTCGCAAGCGAGCTACCCTTTGCTCGCCGACGCGCGCTGCCTACGAGTGTTGGCGCGTGGTGTGGCCTCCAAGGCCACGCTGCCGCCCCTCCTCGCAACTCCGCTCCCCTCTCCTCTCGCCATTGCCTCGTCTTTGCCTGTCTCCACGGCGCCGGCCACCGGCATAGTCTTCGAAGTTTCGTCGTTTCGTTTCCTGGCTGCTCCATTGAGCGGCCGTGCCAGGGGCGCGGGGTGCCAGGAGGCAGGCCTCTCCATACGCTAGCGGTTGTACTGTTTGCACAGGCGGACAACCACCCCATCTGCTATTCCTTTGAGCCTGTGTCGCCCTGCTTTGCCACCACTGTGTACAGACCATTGCCGCTATGGCTGTGTTTTTTCTTTGCCACCTGTCTCTGCCAATGGTCTTCATTCTTGGTCACTCCTCCCATACGTCATGCCGCCTGTCATTCCCCTATTTGCATGGAGAAAGACTAATGGCCACAGCTTTGGATGTGGCAACTGCACTTCTCTCGAAGTGTGAGAGTTTGTCATCCTCCCCAGGCAATGTTGTACAACTGTTAGCCGGTCTTGTTGCCATTCCTGGGCTTGTGGACACAAGTGCTGCTGATACATGTGAGTTTACAACCATTTGTCAAGTAGTGGCGTGTGTGGAAGCATGTTGCCAGCTTGCTCGGTCTTTCACAACACGCAACCAGTGTCACCGGAAGTGCTTTGTGCCCCGGCCAATCAACGTACATACCTTTCTCCATCCTTTTGACTCTTTTGCACGATCCAAGACGTGTTGATTTCGATGCTGTATGCTTCCAGCCATTCGTTGACGGCTGCCTCACCTGCCAGGTTCGTGTGATACACTGATTCGTACCCTTTTGACACGAGCTCATCTTTTACGAGCTCGAGCTGCTCTGGAAGCTCGTCCATCATCTCTAGTTAGCCGCAATTGACACACAAATTCGCCAAGCACAAAATCACCTTGGTAAGCACAGCACTCAGCAGATGAGCCAAGTGCACGCACGCACAACTCAGAAGTACTGGACGAACTGCCGCGGAACTATGCGGATAGGGAGAAGTGCAAACTTCGGGATGTAGCCGAGCCAAGTGATGATTCCAGAACACCGTGTTCCAGAACATACCAGAACAAGAAGAGCCGTGCAAGTATAGGGAACTAGAAAGATTAGTATTCTAGTTCACTATACATGCTAGTGACCACTGGACGGAAATTTATGTGATACGTGACTGGTACCCGACTGCCGTTCACAGAACACGAGAGCAACAAATCTACGCAATGGTCACTGGACTAAAATTAACGTGACCATGAAACCAAACTTTTAGCTGACGACAATTTACATGACTTTTACGTGAATCTAAGACGGCCACGAATGTAAGACGATCCCCTCAATTAACAACAGTGAATAAGAAAAAAAAATTTTTTTTCTGCTTTATTGCAACAAACGAGTGCACCGACCATCACTCACTGTCACTGCTGCTGCTGGCCTCTTTGTCACTATCATCCCACAACATGTCATCTTCCGTGCCGCTGAGGTTGTTGGAAATTCCGCATTTCTTGAATGCGCGCCAAGCGTCCAGGATCCACCGCGCGAGCTGGGACAACGATGCTCGCTTTAACCTTCCGGTAGGCGTAAGTGCGGGTCCTCCTTGCTCCATCCACTCACAGTAATATTTACGAACATTGTCCTTCAGAGGCCTGTTCAGACAGACATCTAAAGGTTGCAGCTGCGAGGTCATCCCTCCTGGGATGACGACGAGGTCGCACCGGTTGTCTGCCAATAAAGCCTTGCTAGCGTCAGTGGTGTGCCCCTTGAACGCGTCCAGAACCAGCATCGAACGTGGCCTCAGCAGCGCTCCTGGACGACGGAACCAAACGGTGCGGAGCCAGTCGTTGAACATCTCCGCGGTCATCCACCCCTTTTCATTGCAGCGGATGATGACACCAGCAGGAAAGTCTTCCTTTTTTGGCCATGTCTTCCGATTGAAGATAATGTAGGGGGGAAGCCTTCTATCGTCCGCAGTACAAGCTAACATTACAGTCACTCGTTGCTTTTCATTTCCCGTCGTCCGAATTTTCACGTCTTTAGAGCCAGTTTTTTGAACAGTGTAGTTGACCAGCATGTCAAAATGCATCGGTGTTTGATCTGCGTTGCCTATTTGCCCCAGGCTGTAGCCGTGTTGGCGTCGCAGCCCGATGACGTACCGCTGAAATGAAACTAACTTCTCTTCGAAGTCTTCCGGAAGCCTTTGATAGACTGAAGTTCGGCGGCGGAGCGAGAATCCCGCGCGGTTCATAAAACGCTTCACCCAGCCTTTGCTAGCTTTGAAAATTGTGCGACTAATCCCACGCTCACGGGCCAATTCCCTGGCTTTCATCTGTATCATCTCGACAGTGACGGCGACACATCTGTTCCAGAGATCATTCACATACCGAGCCAAGTCTTCCTCGAGCTCTGCATGGCGCCCGCGTTGTGGTCCCGTAAAGGCTTTCCGCGAACTTGAACACGCTGCCAAACTGCTGGCGTTTCACAGCCACCTGCGCACGTTCACCTCAGAAACGCCGAAGCGCCTGGCTGCTTCCAGGTTGTTGCCAGTCTCGTTCGCAACAGCAATAACTTTCTGCTTGAATTGTGCCGTATAATGCCGCCTGGTTTCACTCATCACGAAGCGTGCGCAAACAACACCGCTCACATCCGCAAACAAGGACGCGGCATGGAGAGACGCAGCTTCCCAGATAGAGAAAGATGACTGACGCGCTAGTGGCGCTAGCACTGATTTCGCGGCGAGTGACATCACTTTGGACCAATCACAGGCAGCCGCTCCGCTTCTTTCCTCGCCTCTTCGTTCCCTCTCCTTTCTTCACGCTCGAAGCGGAGGGAGCACGCGAGCAGAAGAAACGTAAAAGAGAACGACAGAACAGCGGAGGCTACCCAGTCGGGCCCTAGACTAGGGGCGTCTAGGGGCATGGTGGCTAGGGGACGCGGGCGGCCGCGGGCTGCCTTGAGTGGGTTTCGGGAGGCCACAATCTCTTTCTCTATGAGGCCACGGCCGTTTTTTTTTTTGTTTTTTTTGTCGCCAAGCTACCACCGTAGCACCTCGTGCGCTTCTGGCGTAAGCTTTTTTCTTTCGTCGCGTGGACTGATATTCTGTTTTCAACCCGGTTTTCAGATGGCCGCGAATCTAAGACGACCCCCCCCCCAAACCGTGCACCATATTTGTGAAGAAAAAAGTCGTCTTAGATTCGAGTGAATACGGTACTTACTGTTGACGCGGGCGCTAAGGTGTGCAGTGCCGTTCCTCTAATGGCTGGTATTTATACTAGTTGACACCCTCCAAATATTTTGCGGAGGGGGCTCGCGGTGGTACTGGAAATGTTGAACACACGTTTTCCAAAATTTTATTGCCTGTCGAAACAACTTTTCGGTAGCAGATCCGGTTTCAAACATTCCATAGAGGAAGAATTTCGACAACTCTCTCATCTGATGCAGAGGCTACAATTCATGATCTAGAGGGAAGGCAGGGAGTGTCAGTGAAATGAAAGGAATGAAAGAATATTTGGAGGCACCACTCGATCGAGGACGTGGTGCAAAAAGCCCGAGGCACCACTGGTTCTTAGCACGAGACGCATCCACTCAAAGTGGAAGCACAAACAGTCTCATTAGGGCAAGGACGGTGGAGTGAAAGTTTTTTAGATGAGAAGACATGACACGCACGCTGCGTGCAAGCACTGCTTATGTGTGCACGTGTTTTGCGCTCAGGTGCACTATCGTTTATGCGGGGGCTATTTGTGCGCACGAAGGTCCTGAACATGGTCACTGCATCACCCTTTGCACCCCTGCATTGTGTGCAAACAGTAGACGCTCGCCTGCAGTACTAAGCCGCTACCCTTCACGCGCAGTCGCTTGGGGGGGGGGGTTCGCGCTGTTTTGTGCTTTTCTGAATATACTTAGACGAACAACAATGAGGATGCTATCTGCTCAGTCGTTTCGTGTCTTGGGGACATACCCTAAGGGCAACCATAGTAGGCTCCATTCCAGTACGGCTGACAGGGTTGCTACAGTGGCCATCTAAGACCACTGGCCGTGTATTTTTTTCTCCTTCTCGCATTCATATTTTGCTAGGCGCCTCAGGCTCGGATAGCAAGTGACATGGCTAGCAAAAACAGAACAGAATGCCCAGAATCTTCCGGTAAATTTACATGTCTCGGGCGTGCTTTTCAGCTGGCGACAGAGGTGCAAATTTATCAAAATGAAGACATGCCTTGGCAGATTGCAGGTTTCTTGGATGACATGTTCCTAGTGCACCTACCTCTTTCAGGCGAGCTCATCTCAGAGGCCTTTCCTTGCTTTCCTCCATGGCACGGCTCTCCACGTGCGTCAAGGGTATGCCTGGGTAGCATCTGTTAAAATAGGCCTGTTTCGTCCTCCGCATTAAAGATGACCTTGGGCTGATATTTTGCAAGGATTTACGGCTACTCCTTTTCCAACTACTCTGATGCTCTCGGCGTTAGCCGTCTCGCTTGCGCCAGAGGTCGTTTTGCCCACGATGTCATAGCGTGCCTTAAACCTTTGCAGCCATTCGGAGCTGGCGACGAAGTTTTCGGCACCAAAGGTACAGGCAAAGTCTTGCTTTTTGTTGAAGCATCGGTCCCGACATTGGTATGAGCTCTGACATCCAAAAATCATTTGTAGAGCGCCTTCTCCACGTCGCTGAACGCAGGGGGCCGAAGACGCTGTGTACTTGTCCGCGCTGTCTCTTGAGCCTTGATGACAGCTTTGTTCTTCAGAAAGATACTCAAAGTGCTCCTTGGGATGCCCAATACGTTTGCAAGAATGCTCCTCTTTTCGCCATTCTCCACATGGTGAATTATCTCGAGCTTGGTCTTTAACGTCAGTTCTTTTTTTTTCACGTTCACCGCCATCACAGCACTACGCACACCTGTGCACCATACTCGACGCGACCACCGACAGCTTCCACAGAACACTACGACGGCCATGGCGCTGCTGCTGCACCTGAAGCGGTGCTTTCAGCGCTTGTGAGATGCGGACAATTTTTTTTGGCTGTCAACTCTCGATGTCGATGTGGCATTTGTGGTGCTGTTAGTGCCTGTGAGGTAGTCCTGAATGTTTGCTGTTCCGCATGACTCACATGTAGTGAAACGAAGCCTGCCGCTTGCTATTAAGGGGGGACGAGGGTCTTGCAAACTTTCTTATTTCTTAACCTATCTTGCTTTCTTAACCTATCTTGCTGAAAATTGCCATGGTGATATATCTTTGAATGCTGATTCCAAGTATGTATTTAGATTAGAAATACCTCATCTAGACATGAAGATTTGGCAGGATAATGTACCGCACATAGTGTCTTTTCTTACAGGCCATTACGGTATTTTCTTAATTAAAAAAACTGGTTTTAAAAATATGCTGTCATTTCCAAGGGCCTACTGCACATCCTAAAGCTAAGGAAATTTTTAAGAAGTCATTAAATAGGTCATGAATGAATAACAAAGTTGGGGGAAAAAACAATGTGGGAGTAATTAGTTTACATCTGATCTAATTGCTAGTCTAGCGACTATCAAAAACGGAACGCTTTAGGATGAAGCTGAGATTTTACTGAAAAAAATGATACCAAGTTCAATATAATCCGTGCATGCAAACATTATGAAAAGTTCCGTAAGGCAAGGCTTTTTACCAAATAAACAAAGCTGATAAAACTGCATTCAAAGTTTTACTCACTGTGCCACTTTTGTTTACCAATCACATGGAAAAATTTCATGCTTTGGCATGCAGCCCAGTTATTACTGAACACAATGACACCAAATTTACATAAATCTGTTCATGTAATGGCTATGAAATCTGTATGGCATTGGGACTTTACAAAAAGAAGACGCTCAGAAAGTCACTTGCTACAGTTTCTGAATCTCAAATCATTCACATAGGTCTTGGGCAGTAGTCTTGGGTTTTGTCAGGCCTGTGCCTCTTGGCCATCATCTTCACCTTTTCTCTATCGGTGTGACCCTTATCAGACCTGCACAGCCTCTGTTTATCTTTTTCAAGGCTCCTCCGAATGAGGCACCTGTCAGGACTATAACCGAGCTGCGCTGCAGCAGCTCTGCTGGTTGCTGCCATCCTTTGACTGAAGCAAGAAATTGCTTCTGCAACAGCCCTTTGAACAGCCAGCAAAGAGTCATGCGTGTTTTTAGAGCATTGGCTCCAGATGACAGAGTGCAGGCACTCGATGGCATTCTGTGTCATGCCATCTTTGCAGCGCACCAAGAGGGCCTCGTCGCCCAGCCTGGCAAAAACTGGCTCAAGCGCAGTGCGAACATGGCCTGGCAGAGGGTTTTTGTGTGGTGGCGGCTCCACCTGGTTTGCCAAAGCACGATTTAAGGCACACCATGAATCAACTCCTTGAGGACAGCAACTGGGATTTGGGGCTTCATCTGTTGAGGTCAGGTGCAACAGCGTGGCTTGCACTGCCTTTTTCATGCCTGCGACGTCATCGCTATGGCTCCGCAAGGCATACCCATAGTAATTGGTGATCTTTTTTATCTTTTCTTGGGTAAGGTTGCCCTTTCCACCAAGAGATTGCCTTTGTGCCTTCTTTTTCTCAACCAAGTTGCGAAGAGCCGTCCCCATCCGCTTGTGGACATGGTTGAGGCAGTCCTTCTTTTCGATGGATATATATCCATACACGCCTTCCTGGGTCAATGCATGAAATGTGCGGCTATCACCATTGGAAAGTATGGTTATGTACCGCAACCCATTTTTTTCCAAAGACTTATTGAATAAAATCATAGCTGCTTCGGTCCCCATCCGTCCGGCATTGCAGTCAATGTTCTTCATACACTTGTGGTTCACAGCCCAATCGCCGTAACCATCGTCACTGGGATCAGGTGCCCCTTGGCACCCGCGACAGTACCTCGAAAACACATGGTCCAGTACAAGGCCAGTGCACAGTTCTATAACTGCAATATTTTAATTGTGGCCACGCGTTTTTCATTTACCATCAAATATCACGTCTACATTTCCTGTTGGGTTCAGGAAGTCTTTGTTTAAGTCCTTCACCACTTTGACACTTGCTGCTTCTGTAGCAGTAGCAACTGTTTGGCAAGCTTTCACCATGGTGTTCATGTGCCCCCTGAAGGTTTTGTGGTGAAGTCCTCGATGGGAGAGGTTCATTGTTGCACAAAAATCCGCTAGAGCAGTCAATCCCTTCCCTATACTTTGTATGCCTTTCATCGCCCGCAGATTTACTTCAAAGGGTGTGATGCTAGATTTCCCGGACACTTGTGGCGACGAAAAGTGCCGCTCGGCGAAATAGCAATTCGAAGACTTGAGCACTAACTTCACAGCTAAGCCATACTCTCTTCCGCTGCATTTCGCGAGTTGAACACTGACCATCCCACACTTGTTGCAGCTTGCGGATGCAAACAGCCTCTTCAGTATGCTCATATCAACAATTATGTACTCAGTGCCGCGATCGTCGTCTACACTTACTGTGCTGACTTTCATCAGCTCGAACTTGCGCGAAATTGCGGACTTCTTCGCCAATGACGCCTAGGTGTTATCTGCATATTTTCCGCGTCCTGCGCACTCCGCCTCCGTGAAAAACACTGTCCAAACGTTGAGAACGCGAGCTCGGTTTAGCGGCGTCCGTCGGCGCTGAAGCGACATGCAGAAACGCCGAAGTCGTCGTTAGGCTAAGCTCAGCCGGCTGGGCCACTTCCGACGACACGGAATTCGAAGCGACTCGCAGAGCATCAAAAGTCGATATTTTCGACGGGCTAAGTCCAGGCGCATCAACTGGCACCGCAGACACTTGCGGTAACTTTGAAGCTGACGCCGATCAGTACGGTCCAGCCGCGGCGTCTACCAACGAAGCTGACTTCAACGGTGTCGGTCCAGCCGCGTTCATCGGCAAAACTATGGTCGACGAGTTCAATCCAGACGCATCCGCCGACGGCCCTGCAGCTTGCGGCAACACCGAAGCTGTAGTTCTCAATGTGGCACTCTTCTTATTCCACGCGCGGCTCTTTTTGCCGACTGCTTTTCGTGTGCTTGCTTTCAAGCGCGCGTCCCACGGCATCGGGACACATGGAACAGACACCAGGCAGGCAAATACACACGAAAACAAAAACTTCGAAGCTAAGAGGAGTCAGTTAATAGTCAAAATATTTACAGGAACAATGAGAAAACAGGCAGACCGAGAAATGCTAGGAAACAAAGAGGAGTGCAAAAAATGACATGCCAGAGGGCGAAAGCAGACGACGTAGAGTCGGCAACGCGGTCGCGGCAGGAGAGGCATGTGTCACGGCCAATCAGAGGGCTGCGCCTCGGAGAGCGCTCGCTTTACCCAATCAGCGGCTCTCTCGCGACGATTCACCCCTTGCGGACAGATGCCGAAATCTCCGCTGTGCAAAACCCTACAGCGTGTTGAGAGACGCCAGGAGAGAGAGCGGGAAACGAGCTTTCAAACGAGACCAAGATGGCGCCTATCGGTTCGCGCCGCGCGGAGCTACGGTGGCTTGAAAATAGTGCAAATAGGGAGAAACGTTACTCTGCGGTCTGTCTAGTGCCCACCTGATTTGTTTCATTTCAACGCATCCTTTCTATGATGACCGCATGGTTTTTGTGTCAGTTCGTGACACAGTAAACCCGGGATGGGCCTCACGTGCACCAGTCAAGTCAATACATAGTGTAAGCATTCAAGATTCAAGGGGCATCTTGTGCTCTTACAGTGCTAGCGACCAGCTTTGCATAGGTAGATTTTAAGGTAACAGAGTTCTCTCATATATCCGAGGCTGTTTTTCACACACTCACGATATGCCTCTAAAGGGACACGAGGCCAACCAGGCTGCGCCTGCTCTTGCTGAACTGGACGTGTAGTTTACGTAGCGCATCCAGTTCGAAGAATTTTCCGGGACCAGATATTTATTGGGTCTTCCCAAAAATGCTGGTGATGATTTTGCTGGCGACCCTGTCTTTTGGATGGGGCCTGACAGTTGAAGGGCAAGATGGCAACAACAAAGAATTAGAGCGGAAAGGTATTCACCTTGCGTCTTTCCGTTGTCGTGGCTCGCTGTCGTCTCTCTCCGGCAGTAGCCAGTTCAGCATCTTGCCCTTTGTCCTTGCCTAGCGGTGTACTCCTGTGCCCGGCGAGGGAAGAAGGAAACACGGCGCTATCGAGCAGCCCGTTTGGGTTTACTCATCCTCGGAAGAGAAGGAATACTTTTGTCCCCTTCATCCTCCACGGCGCGCGGTGTTTCGGAGGGATGTGTGGTTCTCCACGATCGCTACACTCCTCCTCCCTAAAGACTGAACGTCCCCTGAATTCAGGCGACATTAGGCAGGCAACGACTTCCTTGCCGCCTTCTTCCATTTGAGGAAGCGAGGGGGGATCCGGGCTCGCCTCCCTTTAAAAACCCCCCAGCAGGTCCATCTCAAGGGCCATCTCGTCTTCATCAATGACCAGCTGGTCATTCGCGTTCTCTTGGCAAGGCAGGAGGGACTCTGGGCTCTGGTCGGCTGGAGCGTCCACCCAGAGTATGAAGGCGGCGAATGAATTCAGGGTCTCTAGCTATCCTGGCTCATACCGCCTCCGCCTCCTTCCTCATGTCGCAGTGGTCCCAGACGTCCCGGTGAATGGCCTACGCCCTGTGGACAACCTCGTGTACCACCAGCACGTCGCATGTGTCGCAATAGACTGGTCCCGGATCGGGACCCATCCCCGAAGTCTGGTGCGCCGCCAGGTTCTCCTGCACAGTGGTGCCACGGAAGACCTGCGGCACCCGATGCAGGGCGAGGTCCGCCGCCATCTGCAGTTGGTCTGACCACGCCGCCACACTTACATGTGGTCGTGGCGGCTCGGTGCCCTCCTGGTTCGTGCAGGTGGCTACGGACCGGAACCGCTGTTGCCTTGGATCAGCCGCCGTCACCGGAGCCCGTCGCGGAGACTGCGGCCACTCCTGTTGTAGCGGCTGCTGCTGCTGCGGCCACTGCGGCTGCGGGGCCCCAATGCTGCGAGCCCCGCTGCTGTGGCCCCGGTTGCCGAGGTCCCCGCTGCTGCGGCCCTTGCTGCAGTACCAGCCGAGGCCGTGGCTGCCGGCGCCCTGGTTCCTGATGGCGTCCTGGTGGCCAACGGAGATGCAGCGACTGCTGCTGCTGCAGAAAACTGGCCCCTCCGTCAGCCTGGATCAGGTGGACTCCGTCAAGTCTCACTGACTGGCCCAAGCGGCGTTGTTCTTCTGATGACATTTCGGAACTGACTGGCGTGGCGGCCAAACGAATCGCTCCGAGTGACTCCGAACCGCCCTGCCGCGCACTCTGGGAAACAAATATGGAATTCCGATTGGTTTTCCCTTGGTGCCTCTAACCAATAGTTATCTGCCACTTGGCCAGGTCCCTACGGCAGCAGGTGGAGAGGGGGGACAGCTTGGTGGCGTCTTCGCCACCGTCCGCTTTTCCTTTCCTCCCCGCTTTGTTTGGGATGAAGGGACATACCAACAGTACTGCTAGATACGACTCTCCCGTAGCCAGCTCGCTTCCTCACAACCGGTTGCTTACTTGACCGCTCTTCTGAGCGGGCGACGCATCGTTGTGAGGCCAGTCACCCCGTCAGGGTCGTTTTCGCGTAGAGGGGGTGTTGTATGGGCGAGCCTTGGGGGTAGGTAGGGGCACTGATCTTTCCTCGCGTCTTCACGGAATCGACACTGCCGTCCTGCCAGCGACTTCCCGTTAGAACTACTGCTTTTTTTTTTCCCTTGTAGTTTGCACTGCTTACATTAGGTTGGACACTAATTTTGATGAAATGAGGATGATGTCAAGTTTTGCGGAACCAGAGAGCAAAATTTTTGAGGTGACATATCTAATTTTCGAGGTCACCACTGAACTGGTCCTACTCAAAATAGGTTGGCACTACTACAAATTTAGACGAG
>JAJIZL010024894.1:365502-394277 GCA_023969395.1 Amblyomma maculatum | reverse complement strand
CGGCTTCTACTTTTTGTACTTAAAGATTGGATAGCTAACTACCGAATTTTTACAAGTAAAAGCTCGAGTGTTTTTCTGGTGTAGTTCGAACAAATCGCTATTTGTAGACTGACCTGCATGCTGAGTACTAGACAGGTATTTAAAACATAATTTTGGAGATTATTTTCGCACATTATGGCAGAGTATTGACAGAGATTTGCATTTCAAGATGGTATGAAATAAATGAAGCATACGCTGGTGCCGTTCTGCATTTGTCGTTTCAGAACTGCAAGTAACTCCAGCTGTTACTAGGCCAACAGCCCATAAAATCCTGAAGTTGGCTTGGACCCCTTATGCACGGCCTACAGCAGCGAGAGGTGAGCAATGGCACATCACATTCATTTTAGAAAATGATTTCATAAAGCCACACTTATTCCTGAAATCCTGTAGCATGCAGGCTATGATGGTTTCAGCCGAACAAAAGTTGTTTTATAATTGCAACTTAGAAATGCCAATGCAATCTGCGTTTAAGTGTTTTGTGCATGTATATCTAGCTAAGAAAATTTATGTGTTACATTGCTAGAGCACACATTCAGCATTGCTTACATCGCCTTTGGGCTATAGTGTACAGCTTTCATTTTCAATTCATCTCATCAGGTTTCCAAAGGCAGAACAACAGAACGCTGGAGTTCCTTGACGAAATAGCAAAATGGAAACTCGACATCAAAAGCTAGCACCTGGCTCTTGAGGAACGAAAGCTGGCTTTCGAACAGCGCAAGCATGAGGACAAAATAAGGCTCAAAGTGCTTGAAATCCAGGAAAGGCCGGAGGAGAGAAGAGCTCTCGCTGAAGAGCGACGGCAAGAGAGGAGGCGGTGGCTGAGGAAAGACAGCAAGAGCGGGAGGCGATGGCTGCAGAGCGGCGCCAAGCTCACGAAGAACGGCTTGCAGTGGCTGAGGAACGTAAGCAGCGCTTGTGATATGAAGAGGCTCAGCGACGCCTCATTGTGAAACGCCTTGAGCGGATTAAGGACAAAGAAAATAAAGACCCAGCTGTCTGAAACCGGAAATTTTCAGAAGACAAAATCATTGAAAAAGGGAGAGAAATGAAGAACAAGGAAGACACAACGTATGTCTGATTTCAAATAAAAGAAGAGAAAGTAAGATTTTTTTTTATTTATTGCCTTGTCTTAACACGAGAACCAAATAACAAAAATCACTCAAATGCTGTTTACAGACACTATTTACATATGACACGCAAAAATTCACGCATACACAACCAAGGCTCTAGGCTTGAGAGCCACTCGTGAGGTTCTGCTGTAGCTTTCTGGATTTCCAAATACCTGTCCACGCTTTCCCGAAAATAAATTCTGGCAGGCAGTGCACCTTCATCACAATGGTAACCCGCCATTCTTGAGCGCCATATATAGTGGAGGCCCATGAGCATAATTAAATCAAATGGTGCCCCCATCTTCACTCTCTACGCATAAGTACCGAATGCCATGCGAGCCTAGCGGAAAATCTTTCATTAGCGTTCTTTGCAATACGCCCCAAGAATATACTCCTTTCCAACAGTGTAAAAAACACGGTCTCTGGTTTCTGGCTTCCTGCATATTAAACAGTGTGATCCCCGGTATGAATATTTCCTTTTTCTCCGAAAATGTTTTCACCGGCAATGTTCCGGTGTGCAATTTAAAAAAGGTTTTTGCTCCTGGCGTTACCTGCATTCTTTTTACCCCTTTTAAAACATCTGCACCTGGGCCTCCATCGTACAAGGCTCTCTACAATGACATAGGGAACATAATGTCACATAATCCAAGCCATAATTTCTTTCGTTTTACTGTAGACAAGTAATTCCGTGAGAACCGCGCTTAAAGGAACGGAACACTTGCTACGACTTCTCTATAAAAGCCCTTAATTCCTGCGGAAAAACCTTCCGTTGAAACCACGTACTCCGGTAGCAGCCGCCTCAGCCTGACTTTGCATACGGTGCGTAAGAACGGGTCGGTCGTGTCTCTAAAACAAAAATGACTGACCAGCTGTCGCAAAAACAGGTGGCCCAATCGTAGCCCCCCATCTTTTACTCGTCTGAAAAAGTTAGTCCGGCTGCAGCGCTCCCATTCAGATGCCCAGACAAATACAGCGAAAGTCCTGTGCAGTTTCTGAATATTTAACCGAGAACAATGCTACACCTGCATAACATACCAGAGCTTACTGATAAGGAACAAATTTCAAACTGGCCCTTGCAGAATATATAGGTTTGTCTCTCTCCACTTTTTAGCTTTATCCTTTATCTCTTTAGCCTGCCCTCTCCAATACTGTTCACTGTCACGGTAAGCCATAAGCGGAACTCCTAAGTACTTATATGGTGTCGTCGTCCAAGGCACACTGCAAACAGTTAAGGCGTAGATGGCCACCTTCCATGCCAAAGTACGACGCACTTCGACCAGTTAACTCCACTACCGGAGACGCCACTGAATTCGTGCAAACACTTCACAGCTTGGCTTATGCCCCCCTCATCATCGGTAAACACAGCGATGTCGTCTGCATACGCTAACAGCTTTACTTCGGCTGCTTGTACATTGAATCCCTGAATGCTATTATTCTTGAGTAATTTCAAACAAAGGGTCTCTTTACAGATGTTAATAAAGAGAGCTGAGGGGACAGCCCTGGCGTACGGAACGCGGTACACTGATGGGTCCCCTAAACGTCTGTTAACAATCAATCTTGTTGTGCAGCTCCGGTACGCCAAAACCACACACTCACGGACAACAAAACCGACATTCACATGGTCTAAAATTGCAAACAACAGTTCGTGAGCGACACAGTCAAATGCCTTTACTAAGTAAATCTGGAGAAAGGCAACCCGACCATTCCTGTCATCACAGTATTCTAATACACTGCGCGCTTTATGGATATTGGTGAAAATGGAGCGCCCTTTGATCTCACACGTCTGATGAGGTCTAATCACAATCTGCAACCTTCGCCCTAGAACCTTCATAAAAATTTTGTACTCCACGTTTGTGAGCGCTATTGACCGGTACGCAGTAACCAGTCTTAACTTACCTATTTCATTTGTTTTGGGAATGAGCACAGTGTGGGACGACCCATATGACGGAAGACGAGCCTTTTCTTTGAAGGCTTCGTTAAAGGTTACAGTTAGGACAGGGGCTATTTCTTGTTTCAGTACTTTATAAAAAGTCGCACTGAACCCGTCCGGTCCAGGAGATTTACCGGGGTTTAATTTATCGATTGCGTGCTCCAACTCCATTTCTGTTATGTCCAGGTCTAATCTGGCTTTTGTTTCGTCGTCGAGACGCGGTAGCTCAGCTAGAAACTCATCCCTAAATATAATAACATCTACCGGGGGTGATGCGAAGAGCGCCTGGCAATGTTCGAAAAACGCGGTTTTGATATGATTCATGTCTGTTGATAATACGCCTCCCCATTCGATTTCTTTGATGTGATTCCTTTAAGCACGGGCTTTTTCTAAACCGAGTGCTTTTTTCGCTGGCACTTCGCCTGCAGCTGTGTCTTCGGCCCTTGCCCTAACCAGCACTCCCCGGTAACGTTGTTCTTCAAATTAGGTCTAGCTTTTGTTTGGTTTTCTTTATGTCCTCCATCCATTCACCCGGTGCTCGGCTTTCCTGCTTTAGCATTTTATGAAGCAGTGTCCTTAACTGCAGTTAACTTTGTCTCTCTTGGTGACTTATGATAGCAGATCTTTCAATTGCTTTTAATTTAAAGGCGCCTTTACAGAGCTCCCACTGCTGCCTTCATGTATTTTCGTGGATCTATTTTTGCTATTTCTTCTCTCACTGCTCGACTGTACAATTCATCCTCAAGTAGCTTCTTTTTTACCGTCTAGATTTCCCACAAAAAAGCATTCCCACGCTTAACAATGCCTACGCAGCATTGAACCGTACAATGGTCTGAAAACGACACCGATACTACTTCATACCTGTTGCATTGTGGTACAATATCGACAGAGGCATAGATGCGATCTAACCGTGTATGGCTTGATACCTGGAATCACGTATACTTTACTGGGCGTTCTCCCTCCAGACACCCTGCAACGTCTTCCAGGTTACAGGTGTCAATTATTCTTAATAGCACTTCACTGCTCCTGTCACGGAAAGCGCGACTGCTTGTCTTGTCACGCGCGTTTAGAACAAAGTTGTAATCCCCCATAACTATAAGCCGTCTCTGAGTCCGAAGGCGCTCTTAGATATTTTCAAAGAACACGGCACGCTCATGAACCGCCTTGGGGGCATACACGCACACAACGCGCCACTCAATGCCTTTCAGCGAAATGTCCAGGTAAGCACATCGTCCCGTCATGCACGATTGATGCGCCTGCATCTCTAGCCCGGGGAGCTTCTTTACAAAAAGAACACAACCAGCCGATGTGCCAACGGCGTGACTAACTACAGCGAAAAACCTAGAAGTGAAACGTCGCATCATACTCTCGGTCTCTTCTTCGCGGTGTACTTTCGTTTCTTGCACAGCCAAAATACCTATATCGTAATCCATTGAAAGCCTGTCAAGCTGGCTTTGTGTCATTTTACCTGCCAAACCTCTAACGTTTAGGGTGACCACTTCAAACGGAGATGCAGAAGCCATTTTTTAATACAAAGAAGAGGCTAAAAGCACGATGCTTGCCTCCCGCGTCTGGCATGTCGCTAGCGTTGCCTTCGCCTCCGGTATCATCCGTCGCTTGCCTCAGGTTAAGAGGCGACTTGTGGCTGGAACGCTTGTCTGTCTGAGTATTGGTCCGCGAACGCAGACTGGAACGCCGTGCTTGAGGCGCCTTCGCCGGTGGTTCCCCGGCACTCTGCTCTGCCACCGTTTCGTCTTCGGTCTCGGTCTCGGCACGCGGACGCATCGCAGCGGTGATGACAGTCGCGCGGGCGTCGCTGGGAACCTTTGCGTCGACATTCAAAGGCTCCGCTAAGCTCGCCCAATCTTCTGTCGTGACCTGATCCGTCGGTGATGAGCCAATAAATGGGGTCCCTTTCCTGGTGCGACGGCGGTGGCGATGTTGCTGCTCGAACCCGCTGCTTCAAACCCCGCCTCTGGCGGTTTACCCGCGTCTTCAGCTCCACTTGCTGCTTCTTCCGCCTCGACGACGTCCATAAGCTCCGCAGAGTCGCTCGCCACTACACGCCCGATAGCCGACGCGTAGGTACGGACGCAGTCCGCCTCCGCGTGTCCATAGCGCCTGCACTTTGAGCATCTGGGCACTTTACAGTCACGGCGAACGTGGCCTTTTCCACCGCAACGCAGGCACTGCATAGGCCTCCCGGGCACCACCACGAGTGCCAACTCGCCAGCCACTCGACCCAGATTGGGGAGGTCATCGAACTTCATACCTGGCTTCAGTTTTAGCAGCAGATTCCTCGTAGTGGATCCTCCTTTCTCCTTCATGTCTGCAACGCGTCAACATTCTCGAGTCACCTCGGTCACGACGCCAAACGCCGCCAAAGCGGTGCGGATGTCCTCGTCGAGAACGCCGAGCAGCACCCAATGCAGACACACGTTAACTTGCTGTTCTTCTGGGTCAATGACGATGCAGCGGCGTCCCTTGACCTCGATCTCCTTAAGGGCAGCCAGTTTTTTTGGCGCTTCCGAGCCGCTGAAGGTCACAGCCCACACATGATTAATCTGGTACGCCCCCAACGACACGACGTAGGGGAGCACTGCCACATTAGCCAAGGCGTCTCAGAAGTCTTCGACCCTCTAGGGTTTAACACGCACGTCTCCGTGCAAAAAAAACATGTTTAAAACAACACGTCCGGTGGGCAGGGTAGGCAGAACAATCTCATATTCCTTGTATTCTCCACTGGTGAACCTGTTACCGCGGCCAGAGACTGCCTCTATCGCCGCTCCTTGGTTGCTCATGATCCTGCGTCCGCACCAAACGGTAGCGGGAAGTAGAATGTCTGCACAACCCGGAGGGGCAAGAAGAGTTTATGATTTATGCTTTTTACAGTTTAACATCCCAAAGCAACTTAGGCTATCAGAGGAACTATTGTGAAAGGCTAGATAAATGACCACTTGGATTCTTTCAAGTGCGCTGACATTGCACAGTACGCAGGTGACTTGTATTTTTGCTCTTTCGAAAATCAGATGCCACATCTGGAATTTGATCTTGTCCTTGGGTTCAAGCAGTCAATTGCCCCAACAGCAGGCATTATGGACCTGCAACACCACCGCACGTGACAGCAGGTGGACAAGATGGCTTCTCTTCTCTACAAATGCATCAGTGAGCCGCCTGTCATCGTTGGTCTTGAAGCAAATTCAGTTAATGTGGACATCGATCGACCGCAGACATTCCGGACGTTTGCTGCATCCCAGACGCGTCCTCTTCCAAAGTTCCATAGCCATCGTCCTTTGCAGTTTCATGGCCACATCACACCGGACCCCATCCCACCAAGGCGTCTTTCCTCATTGCCTTGCAGTCAGACCAAGTTCCCTCAGTCGCACGGCTTTATACTGTTTTGCGTCAGTGACCCCCACCCTGGTTTGCACAACTCGAGTCCCAGTCTGATATCAATGGAATCTCCTGCCAAGCCATCTGATTCTAGCTTATCAGACTCCATCTCAGATGGCCTGTTTGAGCATCTTTGCCACCAATTGGGCTCACCTGTACTATGACCTCAAGGCACAATGGTTTCTAACCTGCAAAAACAGTACCGTTTCAAGCCCATGCATTCGATGCATTCGAAGCCACTTTCAAGCGATGCCCACTCGCGTTGTGCTGTTAGGCCTTTCCTCCTCTCCACCATCACAGACGCGTCACCTCCTGCCCCTGAAGAATTGGCGTCCCCTTGTTCAAGCCGATCCTTTTGACTCCTTTCCTCAACCGTACGTCTCACCGGCTGCAGTTTTATGCAATGGTTGTACGTCTTCAGATTTCTGCATAGTCATGCCACTAGTCTTCAAACCTTGTTACGATGTTCAATCTCCACCACAAAGCTTGGCGATCACTGTGCTTTAACAGAGGCCAGAACTTCATATCCTTCCCTCCAGCAACGCTCCGACTCATGCGTTTATCTGCCTGCATCTAGTCGTTCCCATAATTTTTGCCTTTGCTCTGTGCCTCGGTTGCCCACTTACCTGGCACACCACCTGGTTACTTGTCTTGTTAAGATATCAGTCTATGAAGTGCATTGATCACCCATCATCAAGCACTTATCACCCCATACATCGTGCCTTGTAATGTATCTTCACCACCTGGAGTGGTGCGACTACTCTTCCACGATGCGCCGTTCATGTCACTATCAAAGGATAACGGTCGGTGGTGTTGTCATATCCACGGCATTGCTCAGGCACCGCTCCTGCGACATCACTCAGCACTGCATCTGGTGCTTAGCCCAGCAGCCAGAACGCCTGCTCTTGACGAGCATAGCAAGGGGACTCCCTAGTTTTTTCCCTTTGCTCAGGATTCATAACACACACACTAAATGCACGTAACTCATGCTGGCTGCAGCAGGCAGCATTCATGGAGGGGCTATTGGCACACTTCCTTTTTCATAGCAGCTACGGCAGCAAAACAGCGCAGGCATTTCGGGACACAGCAGTATCAAGCAGAAAATAACAGAAAATTCACCTTTATTCATTGATATCCAACTTCTCTCTGGTTTCCTTGTCATTCTTTTGGATTTTGTCATAGTCTGAAGGGGTTTCACTATGAGAAACCTATTTGGCCGGAAGAGATTTGTTTTCGTTGACAGGGTCGTCTATTGGGAGGTGACTGAGATTGTTCAGTTTTCGCCGGATTATGACCCCATCCTCCATTTCAACCAAGTACAATCTTGAATTTGGTGCTGCCCTTAAGATTTTGGCCTTTGCAGTAAGGTCTGTTACCACAGCTAGATCACCTGGTTTCTACTGCGAGAAAGTTCTGGCTCGATGACATTGGATAAAATACCAAACCGTTTGTTCTTGTCTGGAGTGGTCTTTTCCCTGTATGCACTTCTGAATGTCTAGTTCATAGTTTCGAAGTTGCGGCAGTATCAGCGCTCGTGTCCGGAGGCATCCGCCCATTAGGATTTCAGCTGGAGTGAATCCAAGAATGCAGAAGTGTTTCTGTGTGGACTAAGAGAGCCAAGCACGGGTCCAGATTTCTACACAAGGGGCTTGACCGTGGTTACAATCCTTTCCACCTCTGTTTCCTTGAAGATGCCTCAGACTAGCAGTTACATGTCGAAAGTGATTCATCTTTACAAAATTATTGCGCTGTGCATGCGAACTGTGGCGCAGCACGTCTGGGGACACTGTGACGTGCAAAAAGGCTTTTCAGGCGTTCAGTCACAGCAGTAGGTTTGGTTGACAAAAGGAAATGCTACTTCAGGGTATTACAACAGATAACGACAGCCACTAGGTATGTGCGCCTCTTAATCACACGCAAGTCGAACCTAGCCTTGTCCCATGGGAAACAAGGTCTTTCTGACGCTGTCATTGGCTCTGTCGTGTTCACTGCATGTTGAGCACATATTTTGAAATTTTTTAACCCCGTGTGTACTAACTGAGCACTTAGTACAGGCCACCTACTGAACTCTAAGCTATTTCTCCACATTTCGAAATGCCTTGGTGACTGTCATGTAGCTTCTGGACCACTTTTCTTACTGGGGCACAAGAAGCCTTTCTCCATTTATGAACAGCCTATCAATTTTTGGGATGAAGTTATCTTGCCTGTAGGCTAAAAGAAGTAGGGCAAATTTTCTTTTCTAAGCCACCCATCTTTAGAATTTGAGTAGCACTTTTTAGAACTAACTCTTCACATGGTTCAGATTCTATAACTTTAGCAAGCATGTTATCCCGTCTCCAAATCGAGTAAGTAAGCTATAAATCTAATGTAAAATTACGGCCATCCAGCGAACACTGTGCGCGCTTCCGTCATGTTTGAGGATAGCTGAATTGAGGAGCGGCAAGAACCATAGTAGGGGCTTGCGTCGCCAGCTGGGTTAATGCTCGTTGTCGACGATAATGCACACTGTTGTAAGCAAAACTAAAATAAGGTTGTTGAAGAAAAGAAGCAGCAAGTTAGACCCTATTAAGTTTTTTTCTTATGGCCTTTTGTTAATCCGAACTTGTGCTGTAGGTGCAATTCCAATCAACGGCATGCCTAAATTGTAAAATGGTATCATATTTAACCTGCTCTAAAAGATTGCAAATTCATCCTTGGTGGCAAGACAGAAAAAGCATGTACCCCACGGTGCGTTACACTTGTCTGTAGATCGACTGTGCATCGCCTGTTTACGCAAAAGGTCTGCAAGAGGACTGCTCCTGATTTTCTTGTTGCCCCAACTCATCCCAGATTTTACAGCTTCGTGCATACAAGTTGTCGAGAGATGTTCCATGGTAGAAGAACAAATGGTAGCGTAACTCCCATAGAAGCCTGCGTGTCGACTCTGAGCGGGGCTTTAGTTTCCCGGCGCCCCCTGCGAAATGTGAGGCACAACAAACACGTGACGTTGCTTGTGACGTCACAGTGACCACTTTTGGCGGGGAATTTGATTGTCTTTTTACTTGTGAAAGAAAAAGAAGGCCAACAACGACGGAGGAAGAACGGTGCTCGGATAAGGCAGAAAAATGGACACCGTAACTGTTCAGCCAACTTGACATGGATTTCTACTGTCAAGTTTTACGTTAACTGAAATGTTACGGCATCTTTAACCACCTTATCTTAGCATCGTTCTGCCTCCGTCGTCGTTAGCCTAGTCTTTCGTCGCGAGTCATGTAAACGCATTGTGGGGCTTATTTCTTCGGGCACGTTTGTGAACAAGGGCCTTCAAGTGAATTCGGCAAGCACATGGAAAGGATCACATGGCTTGAGGCATTTCACTAAGGGCATAAATGAGTGAAGCTGTGCTGCATAGAAAGCCAGGCTTTATTAATTCACGATTGCTACATAGACGCTTCACGACAATGAAATCTTTAAGTGTAGGATAGCGACCACCGCTCATTCGTCACGGTCCTCATGAAATCCTCGTGATAACAAAATGATCTAAGCGTAGGTCTCCAAACGAGACGCGGTGAGATTATAAAAGGGTAAAAAATATTGCTAACAAACAAAGTACATATCAGTGTCAAACAACAACAAAAACAAACGAACGGAATAACTAACGCTAGCGCTAGAACGCGAACCTGTATGAAATTAGGTAAGCAATTCAAATTGGGATTGCTAGTATTTAGAAGTTAATGCATCTGAGAAGTGAAAATATCTACGATACAGATTCGCTCCAATAAATCTCGCCCTGTTCATGATTCCATTATTTTACTCGCGCTTCATTTGCCACTGAGAGGAGTCAATGTGAGGGGACAAATCTACAACTTAAGCATTTCACATGTTCATGAGAAAGATCCCGTTGACAATAGGAACATCACTGTAATAACAGCTAAAGCACGTTCAGCGAACGTTGGTGCGGTAATACGACGCAGTAAGCAAAACACGCAGCAAAGGGAGCGGAACGGAAGGCTTTGAGCAATGCGACACGCGTCTTGGGGGCGATAAAATCTCACCTTCACCGCTCAATTAAAACATGCAGCGATACGCCGCTCATGCAGACGTGTATGCGTAAAGCAAGCCACCACTTTTGCGACGTGCCTGGGAGGCCGAGCCCAGCCGCCGAGCTGTGACGCAGCATTGTCCCATCGTCCGGAAATGCGCACATGCAGCGGCAATCAGTTTCTCATCGAGCACAGACAGTCTTCGCCTTGCTGTAAAGCTCTACCACAACCAGCAGAATGAAATACTGACTGTTTGTTATAGATAACCCACTCTGTACGCAGCACGCAACGGGCCGATGACGCACCCATTCCGCGGATGAAAAAATCTTTGGTCTGAGCCATATCCGAGCTTTGGGCAACTACGCATCGGATAATAAGTGGCCAAGAGAGGCCCTTAGAAAGAAGTTAAAATATTATTAAAAATGTGACACGTTTTCTCTTACGCAAGTAACAAAAACTGCATTCATTCTGGAGCGAGAATATTATGTTTACTTTCTAGTTCTTTGGAGTTCTGGCAGATCTTATTTTCTGTGCGCTAGTAATTTGTCTCGCAGTTCGCAGGAGCCCTCATCATCGAGTTGATGCCGCTGGCAGTAGGCAGCTGTACGCGTTTTATTCCAAGTTACGCGACCAGTTGTACATAGACCTTGGATGTTCTACGGCATGTATACATCCAAGCATCCAGATAGAACACGTTGCAACACTTCAAAAGTGACAAACAGTTATCCTAAATTCCAATGCAAAATTGTAGTGTCCTTACGCATTCGATTTATTCATGAATCAGATATTATCGACTACGTCCAGGCTTCCGCTACTAAGATGCATCTACAGAACATCACTTGCAAACGGTATGACGCAAAGTATATATGAGAGGGATGTTATATTCGTTGTTCGGCAGGTACAGAAGCAGACAACGAGAACAGTAGACGATGATCTGATGATGGTCAGGAGGAGATATATATTTACAGATAAAAAATATTATACATTGGCAAACTGTAAGTTGCAGTAACAAGTCACACAGACACTGCAACTTAAAACAAAACAGACTCTCACACAGAGAAGTCACTCTACAAGCCCTTACTTTTCTACCGAGCATTTCGGTTAAAGCCTAGGGACTGTAAATACGGGCTAAGCGCGGAGCCTCAAACTTGACTGACAAACATGGTCCGAGGACCGCTTTTTGATGACAAACATCAACAAAGGCCCGAGGGCGGTCACCTACGGTGATCCGCCCCGAAAATAAAGCAGCCAATCAAATTATTGAAAAACATGCCACAACCCCCGTGGGTTAGGAATAAACTCGGACCCAGGTCCTTAATTACTTCAAATAAAAATACAACATTCAAAACACACTCTTTCCACCCGCCGGTCCCCAAACCCTCTCACACGGCGCCTGTTTTGCCTCCCCTCCTCAGCGTGTTTGCGACGAGACCTTGCAGCTGGTGCCTTTGTGAAAGAAACGCCGCGGGGGATCTCGAGACGAGGTCCCTCAGCCGTCCCGTTCGAGGAAAAGGGAGCGGGGGGCACTGTCCCAGAGCAGTGTACAGTCGCCGTCGCTCGGAATGTCTCGGGCACAGCGGGAGAACGCTGGGCTGATTGCCTACTTGGGGGGGGGGGGGGGAGGCAAGTGTCGCGCCTATTGTCGCCCTCTGCTGGCCGTAAGGTGGTTCGCAGAAGCGTGCCACTGTTGATCCCGGCTGCGTTCGCGTCTTGGCGACGCCTCGGGGCGAAAGGACGAAACAAACCAGGCCTCCCGCGCGCCCCGCGAGCCCGCGCCCAAGAAAAGGGGGGAAAGGAAAAAAAAAAAAAAAAACAACAGCGCTCGCTCCTTGGCCTCGGTGCGTGGGGGGATCGGCCGCCAGCGCGACTCCACGTGCGAGTCGCTTTTCACTGCGGCCTTACAATGAGCAACTGCCTCTACCCTTTAGGTGCTCTCGGCAAGCGCGAGTTCAAATGATTGTTGTTGCTGCAGTGACGGCGATCACCGCGCTGTTTACTATTTTTTATTACTGTAAGATTTTTTTCTCTGTAAGTTATATGATGTGCATTGAAAAGGAGCCATGCCTTAGTTTGGACCACGCCGGTTTTGTTTTCTCCCATTCATATTGCTGAATAATGCAGTTTCTTCGTTTAACCTTCGTGGCGTGCCATCAAAACAGTGTAATGAGGTAGGGATTGAAACTGTCAACCATTTGGCACTGTCCACAGAGCAATATAGCAGTAAATGTGAGGTTTGTGACTGCGGCTATCGTAGCATGAAAAAAAACTCCACAATGATGGCATTTCTTCTTTCAGGTGTAAACTCGCATTGGACTTGGCAAAGTGTGTTCGGCAGCTATAAAAAGAAAACCTACATTCAACATTAGGTAGCCCGTACGTGTTCGCAACATTTTCCGAAAATAATTTCTTGAAAAATGTCGCTAAAGTGCAGAATTTTGCATGAGAATGCAGTGCTAACAGTGTGTGCATTCAAAATCTTCAGAAGCAAAGGAAGCCACTAAAAACTTGCCCCCCCTCCCCCCCCCCCCCCCCCCCCCCCCCTCCAAAACATAGAAACGAAAAAGCAACTTTTCTCTAATGCTAGAAACTGGTAAACACTCTGAATAGGCTCCAATGTTGATGCCGGTCGCACTACTGAGTCCATCCATGAGATGGACAGCAGGAAAAAAAGATTGAAATACCTCAATTTCATCAAGAATTACGGGAAGAAAAAGAAAAAAAATGCAGCATCGGAGAGGAGAATGGCTTTGCTGCAAAAACTATGCATTCTACAAATCATTGCTCGAATACGCGTTCAGAAGGAGCTCGATATTGCGTCTGGGTATAAGATAGACCTCTGTGATTTGACTGTGCAGGCAGCAGTATCTGCTAATGTATCAATTTTCACGAAATTGAACCACAAAGGAGCTACATATCTGAGGAGCTTAAGCAGCCGCTCACTCAATCCTTCAACATGGCGTCATGTAGCGTGGTTCGTTGAAGGTACGATAGATGGCAGCAATTTCGCATAGAGTCTATAGGATAAGATGCGACTTCTGAAACACTCAAGCAGTTTTAATCACATTTTGAGAACATGGAAACTTGTGAGACAATGTCAGCGGGGATTAGCGGTGAGACATTCACAATTCTACTAGAAACCAAACAAAAATGTACTAACAGCACTTAAAATGCAGTAGGAAATGTCACACTTTCAGCAGGATGCCATAAATTTCTGCCTTATCCGTCAAAGACAGCAAAGGCTTATGATCAGTTTAAACAGTCGCAATTCCTAATATACATTATGTCAGCAAATTTGAACAACCCTGCACTGGCCACAGGATTGAAGGATGTAAGGTTACATCACCATCCCAGAGAAAGGCAGTGCCAAAGATTGTTCCAACTACCGCACGGTCGCGCTTATTTCGCATGCTAGCAAGGTGATGTTGAAAATCCTCCAAGATAGGCTGATGCAGTATGTGGGTCGGGAGCTTCTGGACGTGCAAGCGGGGTTTCGCAAGGGCAGAGGAACTAGAGACCAGATTGCCAACCTTCGCTGGATCATGGACAAAGCAAGACAGTTCCAAAATCCCATCTACTTCTGCTTTATTGATTATGCGAAAGCGTTTGACTGCGTAGATCACAGCAGATTGTGACAAGCTCGCCAAGAGATGAGAGTTCCAATTCACCTCATCTGTCTCCTCAGGAACCTGTATGAAGGGCAACAGGCCACAGTCAGAACTGGGCATGGTCTTACTGATTGGTTTCCGATTGAAAAGGGAGTGAGACAAGGCTGCGTACTGTCGCCCTGCCTATTTAACCTATATGCTGAGTGCATCATAAGGAAGGCTGGTCTGGACGAGTCTTCAGCTGGATTGAAAATTGCTGAAAAACGTATCAAAAACATTAGATATGCGGATAATACCACTTTAATGGCAGAAAAGGAAGTGAAACTCAAGAGACTTCTGATGCGCGTACAAAAGAGGGTGAGAAGTTTGGGATTAAACTGAACATTAAAAATACAAAGATCGTGGCGTCTTGTCCTATCAAATCCTGGAGCATCAAGGGACAAGAAGTGGAAGCTGTGACAGCTTTTCTCTTCTTGGGCTCCAAGATTACCCCGGAAGGAGACTGCAGCCATGAAATTAGGCGACGCCTGCTTCTGGGAAAGAAAGCCATGGTTAGCATTGACTGCCTAGTAAAGAGCAGAGATATTAGTCTGCCAACCAAGATCCCTATATCTTGTGCTACGGTCTTTCCAGTTGTGCTGTAAGGATGCGAGAGTTGGATTGTGAAGAAGGCTGACCACCGAAGAATTGACGGGTTTGAATTGTGGTGCTGGCGGATCCTCTTGAGAGTTCCTTGGATGACCAGAAGATCAAATCAGTCGATATTGTCGACCATAAACCCTGACTGCTCATTGGAGGGTCAAATTATAAAGTTAAAGCTCAGCTACTTTGGTCATCTGATGAGAAGAGAGGAGTCGCTGGAGAAATATTTGATGTTGGGAAAGGTGGAGGGTCACCGGAGAAGGAGTAGGCAGCGAACGCGATGGTTGGTTGGCTTCCTCGAGGCGCTGCAGGTCAAGTTATGTGATCTTAGGAAGATAGTGAGAGACCAGAAAGCGTGGCGTAATATGGCCCATAGGGTCACGAATAGTGGGACACGACTGAACTTAACTTACTCAAAAAATCTCTTGAACGCGTATGTTAGTGCTAAAGCTTTCATTTCAATCTAAGAGTTAGCTCTACTTGGTACTGGTGAGCAGACATGTTGGTCGTCATAAGCCGTCCTTCTTAGTTTTGAAAATAACTGCTCCCAAGCCATATGAGGACACGTCGGCAGAAAGTTTTTTTTTTTTTTTGTGATCGTATATTGCCAGGCAGTGCACGAACTAAATGATCGTTTTTAACCTTTCGAAGGCATGCTCTTGATTACACTCTCAAAGCTATTCATTTCCATTACATAAAAGATTGCTCAGTGCTGCAGTAGTCTAAGCCAATTAGGCAAAATGTAGCCCAGGTTGTTGGCCACGCGTAGCAGGCTTAGCTATATTCTTAGGTGACTTAAGATATTTTACTGTTTCCATTTTTTCTGAGTCTGGTTGTATGCCTCTTTTGCTATGAACATGCTCTAGAAATTGCACCTCTTTTACTACAAAAGTTACATTTGCGTCGTGCAGATGTCTCATTACAACTGAGTTTTTTGTCATGGCCTTTATTGCTGTTGCCGAAAACCAAGATAGCCAGTATGAGGTTTACAGCACCTGGAAGGTTTAGAAGTATTCCGGAGCGGAAGTTATTCCATATGGAAGCCTGGTAAAACAATATCTACCAAGAGGTTTTATGAATGTTGTAAATTCTTCCAAGTCCCTACTTAGTCCAACCTTTCAAAGTGCACAGTTAGCGTGGCCGTACACTATATTACACTTATTAAACCCTCCTGAATGCCTTACTTATCCTCCCAGTACTATTCACAGCTTGTTTAGAGGAAGTATTTAGAGACTTGGATAGGGAGCAGTTAGGGATAAGGGTAGATGGAGAATACCTCAGTAATCTGCGATTTGCTGATGACATTGGCTTGCTAAGCAAATCGGGGGATGAACTGCAAATAAAGATTGATGACCTAGACAGAAAAAGTAGAAAGGTAGGCTTGAAAATCAATATGCAGAAGACTAAGGTAATGTTCAACAGCCTCGGGAAGCAACAGCAGCTTACATTAGGTAGCGAAATACTGGAAGTAGTAGGCGAATAGGTCTACTTAGGACAGGTAGTAACCGCAGATCCGGACCATGAAAAGGAAATAAGAAGAATAAGATTGGGATGGGGCGCATTTGGCGAGCACCCGCAGATTATGACTAGCAGCTTACCTGTATCGCTCAAGAGGAAAGTATACAACAGTTGCATCTTGCCTGTACTGACCTATGGGGCTGAAACGCGGAGGCTAACCAAGAGAGTTCTGCTTAAGTTGAGGACAACCCAGAGGGATATGGAACCAAAAATGGTAGGGGTAACATTTTAAGAGATAGAAAGCGTGCAGAGTGGGTCAGAGAAATAACTCAAGTTAACGACATTCTAGTGGAAATTAAGAAGAAGAAATGGACATGGGCAGGACATGTAATGCGAAGAGAGGATAACCGATGATCGCTGAGGGTAACAAACTGGATTCCAAGGGAAGGAAAGCGCAGCAGGGGGCGGCAGAAAGTTAGGTGGGCGGATGAGAATAAGAAGTTCGCAGGGGTCAAGTGGATGCAGCTAGCACAGAACCGGGTTAAGTGGAGAAATATGGGAGAGGCCTTCGCCCTGCAGTGGGTATAATCAGGCTGATGATGATGATGATGATTATCCTCCCTGTGAGCCATTGGACTTCGAACTACATATAGACTTGCATCTATATGTCGGTAGCTTGCGTATACTGTCACTACTGCTTTTATTTCCACCCGCATTTCTTTCCATCTATTTTTTATTCTACTGAAGCTCTTTGAGGGGGGGGGGGGTCTGTTGCATCCCCATACGATGAGGATGTTTTGTGTGCTGGGCCGAGTGACGACGACACTGAGGCTGAAGCTGCTGTGTTGCTGTACTGTGGTGTTGCGGAGGTGCTCCTGACATTGAACTATGACTCTTACCACTCGAGAACGCTCCGTAACAGTTTGATGGAGTGTGCCGGGTACAACTGCCTTGGACCACACCCTGGAGCTCTGAAGAGGCCACCAGATTGATTGTCTAACTCACTCAACACGTCCCCGTACACAGCGGCAACAATAGCAAGAAGTGTCCGCGTTGGGCTGAATGCCGAGCGGAAAGATGTGAAGCGCAAGGATGAGAAGCTACTGCACTACACGTCGTGAGAAACTCAAACTATGTGCCGCGGCGCCACGCACAGAACATACAGATAAGCTCACCACACCACACTTAAAAGAAGCATGAAGGAGACTCAAAATAACGTCTTGAGGGGCTAGTTAGTGCTGCATAATACCCAGAAATGTTGCGCAACAAACACAAACACAAGCGAAGAGACACAGCACACACGCACATTACCAACTGTAATATGGATTTGAAAACACTTCCTCTTCACCACCCCTCTTCTTACACTCAACTACATCTTCTCATCTTCCTCTTCTTTGCCAAGGGGATATTGGCACTTTCTTCCCCGCAGAACATAAACATCGTCCAAGCATGGCAGTCACCAATTCTACACTCACTTGCTTCTCCACACCTCTGCTTTGCCGAGAAACTAATGCCAGGCTGAACAGTCACAAAGACCACCACTTAGTCACATAGTCACACACTAATAACCACCACCACACATGGGCAGTAGGACATGTCCATCCACAACACATCACTTGTGAAGTCCCTATGTATTGAAAAACTATGACCTGGCGACATGTCCATCCAAAAAACATCACTTGTGACGTCCCTATGTATTGAAACAACTGTATCCTGCCAATATGTCTACGAGGCAACGAAATCCACATACTTGAGGGAAAAAGAATCTTTAAACTACCATGGCCTCAAACTGGTCAAGCCAGTCCTCCACATCTTCAAATGCTTCCCCGCGAACGCACTCTGGCAACTTGGTGTTCTGAAGAGACATCGGCGTAGGGTTGGGATGTGCCATGGTTTGGAAGACCTGATAACTTCGTCGTTTGAAGATGTGGAGGACTGGCTTGACCAGTTTGAGCAAGTGACCAAGATCAATCACTGGAGCGCAGACCAGAAGCTTTCCAATGTTTATTTCACCCTCCAGGTTAATGCGAAAACGCGGTTTGAAAACCACGAGGCCAGCTTATCCACATTGAATGACTTCCGCCGCCAGCTGGTAGACACTTCTGCGAGAAGTGATCGACGAGACAATGCACTACGCCTGCTTGAATTGCGCGTCCAGAAGCAGAGAGTGTTGCTATGTTTGCGGAAGACATGGCTCACCTTTTTCGCAATGCCGACCCTAATATGAGTGAGCCAAGAAAGCTACGGCATCTCATGCACGGTGTCAAATAACAGGTGTTTGCCGGCTTGGTGCGCAACCCACCCAAAACCATGAGTGAGTTATTAAGGACGCTATGGCGAAAAGTGAGCCCTCGAAGACCGGTTCCGCAAGTACAACCAACCTGTCAACTGTGCCGCGACGACTGCGGCGGCGTTGACTGAAACAGATAAGACCACTCTTCGAGACGTCATTAGAGAAATTGTTCTTGAGGAGTTGCAGTGAATTACAGCTGCGAAGGCTTAGTCGTCTCGTCAGAGGTCCTCATGGAAGCTGTGAGGAATGAATTTCGGTACTCCCTGAAACCATGCAACGTGTCTCGTCCAGTCGAAAACACAGCAGTCCTTCCCGAACCATACCACACTCTCCAACCGGTCAGCTACACGGCCGACATTCCTGCACCTTACCGCGAGTCGCAGCCTCAGAGCTAAGCCGCCGTCCTTCGTCGTCCGCCTCCAGACCACGCCCCACCGAGCCGTCAGGAGACGCGGTTTTTCCAGCGGCCTCAGTGGGCGCCTTCCAGGCGCTCTCAACTGCGCCGAACTGACAGGTGGCGCAATAATGACAGCCGACCACTCTGTGTCTACTAAGGACAACCTAGCCATGCACATCGCTACTGCCGCTGCCACGAAGAGGAGCAGGCGTTTCCGCCTGCTTCTGCTCGCCGCCGCTTCGACGCTGGCACTGCCCAAACCGAGGATGGCCTTCCGGTCAGGAGGTAAACCGAATCCCCGGCTTCTGCCGCTGCTCCTCCTAATCGCCACAGCGTTATTCTTTGCCGATACGCAGTGGCATTGCTGACGTTAGCGGACGCCGGTCCCCTAGCCCTCGTCGGGGAAACTAACAGCCGCAACCTCGCGAGGGGAGGTTGCAACCAGTCGAAAAGTGTCAAAACCATCACCACCGCCACAACTGCCGACAGCCCGTACATGCTTCTGACTCTGCCGTTAGCATTGACGTTGCCGCACTACCGCCGAAAATGCCGCACCAGATGAGCAGCCCTGACGACGAAGCTAACACCGCCGCCTTGCCGCACTTCCGCCGAAAATGCCGAAAAGGACGAGCAACCCAGATAACGTTGTGAGCGCTGATCTCGCCGTTTCCATTGATGGACTGGAGGTACATGCTCTGGTGGGTACCGGGGCGGATTTTTCAGTTATTAGCCAGAAACTGGCTGACACGCTGCGCAAAGTAAAACCCGAATAGACTGCGCCAGTAATAAGAAGTGCTGGTGGTCAGCTACTAGCACCGACAGGGAAGTGCACTGCCCGGATAGGAATAGGAAATGCGGTGTTTGTTGGCACCTTCGTTTTCTCCCTGCCTGTTGGAAAGACCTCATCTTGGGCATCGACGTTCTGCGTCTTCATTGGGCTGTAAACTGCATTCCTGACAGTGTCGTTGCCTTCACCAAGTATTATGAAGACCTTCGTTATGCGGAATTACCCCTGATGCCTTTACGCGTCGCCAAAGAGACGGTGACATTACTTCCGCGATCATGCTCCCTTGTTGAAGTGAAGTGCGACATGGCGCATACCGGCGATGGCATCGCCGAAAAGGCAGTCACCCTGGTACTAAGCCGAGGTGTCTCTATAGCTCGAGGGCTAGTGAACTTGAACAATTGGCAGACCGAAGTACTGCTGACAAACTTCAGCGACGAGTGTCAGCAAATTTTAGACAGCCTCACAAAAGCTCAGCACTGCTTCTCACTGCGACAGGAAGGATCAATGTGCAAGACACCCGTACTAGAGTCGATGTGAGTCCAAATTTGTCTTCTTCAGAACGGGACCGTCCTTTGGATGTCATAGATCAATTTCGAGACTTCTTTGCTTCCGAATCGCGGATCGGCCAGACGCCTCTGACAAAACATCAATTCATCACGGATGACTCGATTCGCCCGATTCGACAAAATCCTTATCGTGTAGCTCCAAAGGATCGTGAAGCCATTGAGCGCCAGGTGGCCGAAATGCTTAGAGACGACGTTATCCCGCCATCACAGAGCCCTTGGGCTTCCCCCGTGGTACTTGGTGAAACGGATGGCAACTTACCATTTTGCATAGATTACCGCAAGCTCAACCAAGTAACTAAAAAAGACGTGTACCCTCTTTCTCGCATCAACGATTCTCTTGATCGCCTAGGAAATGCACGCTACTTCTCATCAATGGACTTAAAAAGGTGATATTGGCAGATAGGAGTAAACGAGAGAGATCGGGAGAAGACAGCATTCGTCAATCTCGACGGATTGTACGAGTTTAAGGTCCTTCCATTCGGTTTATGCTCGGCACCAGCACCATTTCAGAGGTTGATGGATGCTGTGCTCTCGGGACTTAAGTGGCAAACATGCCTGGTGCATCTTGACGACGTGATCGTGTTTTTGGCCATGCTTGAAGAGCATCTAGGCCATTTTCTAGCTGTGTTTCATGCCATACGATCTGCGGGCCTCACACTACAACCCGAGAAGCTGCAGTTCTTAGGTCACCACGTCTTTAGCCAAGAAGGTGTCTGGCCTGATCCTAATAAGCTCTCCGCAGTCGCCAAGTTCCCAACACCTACGGATAAAAAGACATTGCGGCGCTTCCTAGTTCTTAGCGCCTTTACCGCCGGTTTATTACTGGCTTTTCACGAATTGCCTGGCCATTAACTTCACTGACGCACGAAAACGCTGTCTTTCGCTGCGATGAAGAACAACAAGCTTTTAAAGAGCTGCGGAGGCGTTTACAGACACCACCTGTCCTGGCGCACTTTGATGCGCCCCTGCACTGATCCATACAGATGAGAGCAACATGGTCTTAGGTGCAGTGCTGGTGCAGCGCCAGGATGATGTGGAAAAAGTAATTGCTTACGCCAGCAGCACCCTATCTAAAGCAGAAGCGAACTACTCGTCAACCGAAAAAGAATGCCTCGCAGTGGTATGGGTGGTTATGAAGTTCAGCCCTTATTTGTCATTAGCGACCATCACTCTCTCTGTTGGCTGACGAATCTAAAGCATCCTTCGGGGAGACTCGCGCGTTGGAGTCTTCTATTACAAGAATTCGACATGGCAGTTATTTACAAATCTGGAAAGAAGCACACGGATTCTGATTACCTTTCGCGAGCACCGGTCGAACCTTCCACTATAACCGATAAAGTCACTGCGTTTTTAGGTGTCATAGATGACGCAACGCTTTTCCAACAGAAGCGAGAAGACCAGGAATTGCTCCCTCTTATTGATTTCTTGGAAAAGCGAACTACGGTTGTGCCTAAGATTTTCGCCCGAGTAATCTCTTCATTCTTTATTCGCAACAACGTACCTTACAAGAAGAACTTCCGCCTGGGGGAAGCAGTCATCTACTCGCCGTCCCATCTGCTCTCCGAAGTGAAGTTTTGCAAGCGTATCACGACGAGCCAACCGCCGGTTACCTAGGCTACACCCGCACGTTGGCTAGAGTCCACCACGGGTACTACTGGCCAAAACTGCCGGTGACAGCTAAACACTGTTTCGTACGTGCATAGACTGGCAGCGCCGTAAATCACCCTCTGTAAAACCAGCTGGCCTACTCCACCCTCTTCAAGTGCCAACGACCCCTTATAAGCGAATCGGCATGGACCTCCTGGGACCATTTCCGACGTCCACAGCCGGGAATAAATGAATAATTGTCGCCACCGATTATCTAACCCGCTACGCGGAGACCAAGGCCAAGGGGTACCGCCGCCGAAGCAGCCCGGTTCTTCGTTGAGAACATTGTCCTGAGGCATGGTGCTCCGGCACTTATTATAACTGACCGAGGAACTGCATTTACTGCCTAACTTTCGGAGACCATTCTCCGCCTCAGTGGTATCAGTAACCGTAATACTACAGCCTATCACCCCAAAACCAATGGGTTGACGAAACACGTAAATAAAATCCTCGCCGACATGCTTTGCATGTACGTCGACGCGAACAGCTAAAATTGAGACGAATGTCTTCAATACGTCACGTTCGCCTACAATACGGCACGCCAAGAGACCCCTCGTATGACACCATTTAGCCTCCTTCACGGGCGACCAGTAACAACTATGCTGGATGCAATGTTGCTCCCGAATGCCGACACCGGTGACCTCGATCAGGACGGCGAGGATTTCCCTCAGCGTGCAGATGAAGCTCGCCAACTAGGGCGTGTGCGGATCAAAAATCAGCAAGTGCACGATGCACGACGCTACAATCATAGACACCGACATGTCATGTACGAACCTGGCGACAAAGTGTGGGTCTAGACGCCTATTCGCCGCCGTGGACTCTCCGAAATTCTATTGCGGCGATACTTCGGGTCCCATCTTGCTCAGCGACGTTTAACCGACATCACTTATGAGGTGGTGCCAGACGGGGTGTCTACCTCAAAGCGACGCCAGCAACAAGCCGACATCGTCTACGTTGTAGATATGAAGCCGTACAACTCGGACTGACCTTGACCCTCTACTTCCTTTTATGCTCATCGGGCGATGCTTCCTGAAGAGGGGGGGGGGGGGGCAAATGCTGCATAGAAGGCGACGCCAAAGATGATGACTGGCCCCACAAGCGCCAGCCTGGATGAAGAAAGAGAAAGCTTGAGCGCAAGACTCGTTCCAGTCGACTATTAAAACCGCCTTATCTTTCGGCCCTCATTGGCGTTCTATCGAGACATGACAATATGCTGAAGAGGCTGTTTATGGCACATTGTTGACTCACAGGTACGGGAGAGGATTATGAAACTATAGTGGCATGCTTTAAATACCACTCCGCACCCAAAAGAACACTGTCTACGAGCGTCATGTTTTTCTGCATGGAAGATAGACTTCGAAAGAACCACTCAATCAGTTTCAAGTACTACTGAGAAAACTTGTAGCGACTTGCGAGTTCACAGACATCGACAAAGAACTTGTCTCACAGATAATAGAAGGTATGTCCTCCTCCCAGCTGCAATGAAGCGCACTGCACGAATCCGACATCGCGCTATGTAACACACAACTGTTGACAGTCAGCCACAGCCTTGAAGTCGCATAAAACTAAGCAGCCAGCCACCATGGAACGTCCCACGCCCACAGAAGGAAGCAGAAGAAAGTAGAAAGGTGTTTCTGCTGTGGAGGTACACGGCGTCATGAAATGCAAGAAGAAATGCCCAAACAGCGACGCCACCTATCACAGGCGCTAAAAGAAGAATCACTTTGCCAAGCTATGCACGAGCACAGCCACAGAAACTGTGCGCTGCCCAGAGAAGCCAAACACACCCGTAAGTGCTTTTTGAGCACTCAGCAATCTTCCTTGTACAAAGCCCAGGAAATTAACCTCCAGTGGTGACAGTGGACCTAGATGGAATGCCGTTACAATTTTTTCATGAGCTCGGTTTCCACTATTGATGCGGTTGGAGAAGAGACCTGACGTAAGCAACTTTTCAGATGTGTGATGCAGTGGGGACAGAGCTGACGCAGCTGGAAGACCAGGGCATCATAGAACGGGTTACTGGCCCGAACCCAAATGGCATCATCATTATCAGCGATGACATTATTGTCTCAGGCTGCGCAGTTGAAGAAGATGCTAGACTACTGTAATTGATGTTCAAGCATTTCAAATATGAAAGGGCTGACCTTTAAGGAGAAAAACTGCATCTTAGGACCAAAAAGAGTGAAGTTCTAGACCCACGTGTTCTCTGCCAGTGGAGTAAATGTTGACCCTGAAAATGTAGGAGTCATAAAGATGACACCACCAAGAAATTAAACTGAAGCCAGGAGCCTACTTGAAATGACGAAATATTGCAGCCGTTTCATCTCTCGCAGACATTTCTGATGTTACAGACAGACATTTCTGATGTTACTACAGACATTTCTGATGTTACTACAGAATGTTCTGTTGTCACAACAGGCTCCTCGTCAAAAACCGCATAGAAATTTTGTCGTAACATCAGAACATTTTCTGTAGTGTTTTCCGACTGGGCTTATCGCACGAGGAGCGCCGATATCTTTCGCGAAGATTTCAATCACTCGCGTATGATTTTCCAGTGTTCCAGGTTGTGCTAGTAACAGTTTCCAATGTTATCTACATGCTTCTGAGCAGCCTTTAAATGAGAGTTGACGAGTGCGACGGGCATTCTTTGTTCGACGATCGATGAGCACGTTTGTTGCTGTAGCCGTTACCGAGTAGCTTAGATTTGTGTGTATTCAAGTGAGCCCAATAAAGAGTTAATTTCAGCATTATCACGCCTGTATCCTCTTTTGGTGTCAGCTGCCTTGTCACCACTACGTGAAAAAAGCATTCATTTATTACGAAAAAAGCATTTTACTCTGTATAATCCTCGGCGGTCATGTGGGGATCTCGAAATCAGGGTGTAGAGGAGCCATTCTGAGAGCAATGTAAGATATAAATAGTGGCTTCGTAGCAACTATTGTTCTGTAAAAAAGTAGCAAATTTCTTCTAAAGAAAGGTGTTGGGCAAGGAGACACGGTCTCCCCCGTAGTATACACAGCTTGGTTAGAAGCAGCATTCAGAGACTTGGAATAGGAGGAAATAAACGTAAGGGCAGATAGAGAATACCTTAGTAATCTACAATTGCTGATCTCATTGTCTTAGTGAGTAACTAAGGGGGTAAATTGCAGACTGATTTACGACCTTTTCAGGAAGCGTAGAAATGTAGGCTTGAAAATCAATATGCAGAAGACATAGGTAAGGTTCTACAGTCTCGGCAAGGAACGGCAATTTACGTTAGGTAGCAAAGCATTGCCACTAGCGAAGCAAATATGTCTACTTAGGGCAGGAAGTGACCGTAGGTGCGGCCCATGAAAGGGAAATAAGAAGGAGAATAAGATTGGGATGGATCACATTTGACAAGCACTCGCAGGTTATGAGTAGCAGCGTACCGGTATCACACAAGACGACATTGTACACTTGCATCTTACTTGTACTCACTTATTGTGCTGAAATGTGGAGGCTAACGAAAATGGTTGTACTTAAGTTGAGGACACCGCACTGGGCTATGGAACGAAAAATGGTTGTAGTAACATTAAGAGGTGGAAAACGTGCGGAGTGTGTCAGAGGAATTATGTTACTGAAATTCTGCTGGAAATCGATAAGAAGAAATGGGCATGAACAGTACATGTAGGGAGAAAAGAGGATACCCAATGGTCGCTTATGGTAATACACTGGATTCCAAGCAAAGGAAAGCGTATCGGGGGAGGCTGAAAGTTAGATGTGCGGATGATGTTAAGACGTACGCAGGGGCCAGTTGGATGCAGCTAGCGCAGGACAGGCTATTCAGAAGAATATGGCAAAGGCCTTTGCCCTCTCACGACGAATGATAATGATGATGATGGCGGCAAATGGGTTAGTAAGCCGCACATCGCGCTAACGTACATTGACTTGGTTTATCTAGATCAGGCTCGTGTTTTGTTGTTTGCTTATTGATGAATCAGTGATTTGTGGTGTTGCTTGGGTGCTCTAAATATTTTGTGTGCTTCAGTACATTTTATTTGCAAGTAAGCGCCCGTCTTTCTCCTTCTCGCGTTCTTGCTTTTTCTTCCTGTGCTTTAAAGATCACACTTTATCAAGTACCTCATTTTGTCATTCTTCTGCAATTAACCTACTTCTTAATTTTAAATAATTGCCTATGGTGCGCAAAGCAGCGGCCAGCATTATGCCACTTGGTTCTGTCACTTGTATCTAAGATTTTAGTATTAGCCCTTGGCTTAAGCTAGCAGCCACAGCAGGTACAATGCAACTACAGTTCTAGCTGCACGACAAGATTATATGAATATGGAGGTTTTTATGTCTCCCACATTTCAACTATAAATATATTTTTTGGCAAATATGCCCTTCGGCATAACAGTCTAAATATATTGATGCAAGCCTCTGACACTAATGTCCGCCAACAACTCTCGGTGGTGTAGCCCGTTGCATACGTACTGTTGTGACACGTGGCCGGGTAGGGTGGTAGCCGTGACTGCGAAAGTGCACCTTGCAGACGACGCAAAGGCCAGGACTAGTCGGGAGATGATCTAGTCTCGCCTCCGTAGCGAGAGCTTGGGATAAAGTGCACGCGTGTAGAGGCGGAGACATTCTTTCGAAAGCACTATGGCGTCTCCTTGAGAGAAGTTCAACAAAGGCAGAGGGAACGTCACCCTCTAGGAACAAGGCGCTTCATTAGTTCCTATTAGATGATGCAAAGTGTGAGGAGCCCACACTACACCCACAGATCAAGGAAATGTTTGCTCTGTATAAGAGACGTCTCTGCTGATGTTAAGTACTTGTTACACCCGGCAAAGCTCGAGATGTTTGTATAGATTCTGTATGTAAGAGCAAATTGGTCGGCGGTGTTGCTCACAGGCTGTCTGCTATCACACACAAAGAGCCACGGATGGACACGAGCTATGCTGTTACAGATGGAAGGCACAGTATAAATACTATGAAAATTGCGCCACTGCCGCCTGTCTAAAAAATGAGCAGTATGTACTACTCGCCCCAGAATAAAACGGAGCATGAACCTGTAAAAAAGTGATCTCCTTCACCTGGGCTGCTCATCAGGCAAACACAGTGAATGTGAAAGTGAATCCCCGGATGACCCACAAGTGACCAAGGTATACACACGCGCATCTGCTTGCAGGCAGCGCAATGAAATGAAACTTTTGTTTCTTCGTGTGCTCCGTTTTATTTTGAAGGCAATAGTATGTAACAGAGCTTTTTTTCTGAGAAGAATAAAGCACTCAACGTTTCATTATTTCAGTTCAGCAAGCACAGATATACCAAAAAGTGAAGCTGGCAACACTAAAATAGGCTGCTTTCAAATTTGCTTCGATGACAGTGTCGCTCTCAATACGGAACGTCAAAAATATGTCCGTAAAAGGATGTTGATATGGCTTTCCGCCAGCCCATATTTCTGAAAAAAAAGGTCATTGCACTTTTTGTGGCTCATATGCAAATACTTTTGTTATTTAGTTAAAACGAATAGCCCATTATGGCGATAGTGATGTGCTCACTCACGCAGTTTTGCCCATTTTTTGTAGAAAAGCCTACCCAAGTTGGTAATACTGTGAAAGAAGGCTCCTCGTGAAGCTCCTCGCGGATGATTGCTCGAATCATTGCCCGCAGATCAAGGTCAGCAGAGGTCGGACCAGTTGCGAAGCCGGGCTGTAGTCGAGAGGACTGCAGCTGGTCGAGGCGTTGACAGGTCGTAATAATTGAATCAACACTTGAAGGATTCTGGGCAACTAAGGTGTGATATGCCATAGCATTGATCCCTTTTAAGACGTGGTGCACACGTTCAGGTTCCGTCATCGTGGGACTAATGCGCCGACAAAGTGCAAGAACAGCCTCTATGTAACGCGCATATGATTCATCGGGACCTTGAAGGTGGGAAGCGAGCTTGTTTCTCGCGATCTCAGTCCGAACTGCCGGGTCGGCGAAGTATTGTCGGAATTGCTGTTTGAAAGTGGTCCAGTTAGTAGTGTGGGGTTCGCGATTAATGAACCAGTTTCTGGCGACCTCAATTAGATAGAACGAAACGTTGAGGAATTTTAAAGCATCGTCCCACCGGTTATAGGCACTGCAGCGTTCATATGTGTCGAGCCAGTCGTCCACGTCTTCGTCACGACGACCAGCGAACAGCGGTGGGTCGCGTTGACGTGTGGGCAGAGTTGGAGGCGTCGGTGCAGCTGAGGTAGAGGGTCCGGCCGGGTCGGGATTGCTCTCGGTGGACATGATTATGGTGGTAGTTGCCAAACGACGACCGGAACGTAGCTCTAGTGAGAGGCAGCAAGGGGATCGAATTCGACCTCCACCGATTGTGGAAGAAGTCTAGGTTGAAACGGCAAGGTCGTGACGGCAAGGCCAGCGATGCCTTGTCTAGCGTTTTAATCCGATGACAAAACCTAGGCGCGTTCCGGAGCCGGCGCCGCGGGACGATGATGATGGTATGTACAAATGAAAGAGGAAGATCATGGCAAGTACAAATTAAAGAACATCCACGGAAGGCTCTCAATACCTATTTCTTATAAAAATTAAATTTCAGCTGAAGGCAATTTTGACGGCTTTCGCTATCGCCCTATAACCAGGCCCCCAAGATAATAAACAATTCGCAATTTTGTTATTGAGATAGTGTACTGCGGCAGGTTTCGAGCCGTCGCGTATCCACGGCGGACGCCACGCTTGATCTTGAACAGCCGATCCAAGCAACCGCTTCAGCCGCGCTCCGCCGGAGGGCGGTACCGTCGGCGTGCCGCGCTCAAACCCCGCGGGCTGCAGTAGCGCCGAACAGATGTTTCGCCGTTGCTTCTGTCTCGCCGTGATTGCTTTCCTATCATCATCATCATCATCATCATCATCATCATCATCATCATCATCAT
>JAJIZL010024894.1:303803-365492 GCA_023969395.1 Amblyomma maculatum | reverse complement strand
ATCATCATCATCATCATCATCATCATCATCATCATCATCATCATCATCATCAGCCTGACTATACCCACTGAAGGAAGAAGGCCTCTCCCGTATTTCTCCAATTAACCCGGTTCTGTGCTAGTTACATCCACTTGACCCCTGTGAACTTCTTAACCTCATCCGCCCACCTAACATTATGCAGCAACTGCTACACTTCCCTTCCCTTGGAATCCAGTTTGTTACCCTAAGCGACCATCGGTTATCCTCTCTTCGCACTACATGTCCTGCCCATGCCCATTTCTTCTTAATTTCCACTAGAATGTCAGTAACTTCAGTTATTACTCTGACCCACTCTGCACGCTTCTTATCTCTTAATTTTACAACTACCACTTTTCGTTCCATAGCCCTCTGAATTGTCCTCAACTTAAGTAGAACCCGTTTGGTTAGCCTCAACGTTTCAGCCCCATAGGTGAGTACAGGTAAGATGTAACTGTTGTATACTTTCCTCTTGAGCGATACCGGTAGGCTGCTAGTCATAATTTGCGAGTGCTTGCCAAATGCGCTCCATCCCAATCTTATTCTTCTTGTTACTTCCTTTTCATGGTCCGGATCTGCGGTTACTACCTGTCCTAAGTAGACATATTCGCCTACTACTTTCAGTGCTTCGCTACCATTCGTAAACTGCTGTTCCTTCCCTTGGCTGTTGAACATTACCTTAGTCTTCTGCGTATTGGTTTTTAAACCTACCTTTCTACTATTTCTGTCTAGGTCATCCATCATTATTTGCAGTTCATTACACAAGTTACTTAGCTAGGCAATGCCATCAGCAAATCGCAGATTACTGAGGTATTCTCCATCTACCCTTACCGCTAACTTCTCCCCTTCCAAGTCTTTGAATACTTCCTCTAGGCAAGCTGTGAATAGTACTGGGAAGATCGTGTCTCTTTGCCAAACACCTTTCTTCATGGGAATTTCTTACTTTATGCAGAACTATGAACGCGGTGCAGCCACTATATATATCTTACAGCACATTCCCGTACGGCTCGTCTACCGCATGAGAAATTTCGCAATGCCTGCATTACCGTCAATATTTTAACTGAGTCAACTGCTTCTTTGTAAATCAATGAATGCTATGTTTTAGGGCTGGCTATATTCCGAGCATTTCGCTATCACCTGGTTGATGGTGCGTATATGATCGATAGTAGAGTACTGTTTCCGAAAACATGCTTGATTCTTTGCTTGATTGCAGTCTAAGGTGGTCCTGATTCTATTCGCGATTACCTTAGTAGATGCCTTATACGTAACAGACAGTAGGCTGATTGGTCTGCAGTTTTAAGGTCCTTAGAATCCCTTTCTTATGATTGAGGATAATGTTTGCATTCTTCCATGGTTCCGACACCGCCGATGACACCAGGCACTGCGTATACAGGGCGGCCAATTTTTCTAGCACGATATCCCCCCGTCCTTTAACAAATCTATAGTTATCTGATCCTCCCCAGCTGATTTCCCCCTTCTCATAGTTTCTAAAGCTCTCTTAAGCTGCGTCACTGGTGGAACATCTTAGCATTTCCCTACCGCCAATATCATTACGGTCCTGCTTTGCTGTGGAGGCTGCTAAAAAGAGGTGTCGGGGACAAGCTGCGGCAAAGAAGCGACAGCGGGCACAAGAGACAGTCGATAAACGTGAAGAACGTCGTGCTAAGCGTCGTGCACAAGATGAAACTCGGCAACTGTGTTCTAGCTCTCCGAGTGCTTCCATCTCGTCGGCTATTGATGAACGCATGACTGCTCAGGAGCGCCGCAATGCCACGAGGCGAGACAGGGCGCTGAAGAATCGCCGGAAGAACAGTCGTAACAATTGTGTGTTATGTGTTACTCAATGGCCAAGCTGTCGAAGTACACAAGCTATGCCACAAGCGAACACACAAGCGTAGCCATGCGGTCATTGCTAACGCAATTTACCAGGCTCAATCAGAGCCAAGCCACTGCCAATGTTTATCTTTAACTGGAGTTTTATTGGCGAACTGTATAACGTGCATAATCTTCGCCTTCCTGTACAATCCGCCTGGATTGAGAGTTGCTAAATGTCATTCGTAATTTTTGTCCAACAGTTTTTTATTGTTCCTTGCTCAGAGGTAAGTGCCAGCAGCTGCAGTCAACATGAGAGAAGCGCGCTGTGAAAAGCCGCACTCCTTTATCTCGCGACAGCCGCAGTGCAATCTGTTTTCAGCAGCGCACAAAGCGCGGATCTGGTGCGCTTCATCAAGCCGCAAACGTGATCGCAAGACTCGTGGCGCGCGGGCAGCACAGAGTGATCTCGTGTATTTTTTATCCTCGTAGTTTTTGTTTTTTCAGGTAAAGCAGGCTGTCCTACGGCTTCCCCGTCGCTACCACCTGGAACCGAGTATATCCATAGTATTCGATTATTTTGGGTTAAATTTGAAGGTACATCGCACAGAGTCATTCCTTGCGACACGCCCCAGTCTCTAAAAGCGACGCCAGTCATTTTTCTGAATAGTATTCTTCGTGTTAGCTATTGTGCTGAAGCCCTTTTGTGCAATTTTTTTTGTAACACATTTTTGAGACGCATCACCACTTTACTTTATGATAAGGAGTTGAAATTTGTCTCAGAAAACAATTTTTAAACTGTGCGCAAGACAGGAGGATATTACTGATATTTAAAACATTGTACTTGTATTGATCATTTAAGCGACTTCATGATTGGAACAATTTAAGAATGATTTGCATTTCCCAGGTTAATTAAAAATTCAAAACATGTGAAGTGTCAAAATAATATTTATTTATATCTAACCTGGAAGAATAATATATACAACTGATAATGAACGTTAAGAAGGATTCAAGAATGTTAAACGAAGCGGTTTATATAAGAAAATGCTCCGAATTGCGCGAAAGGGACTTTCTTGAAACTCGATGAGGCCTCGATTAGAAATCAAGATCTTGCAGATAAAAAAGAAAAGAAAGAAGAGATGTCTCTTGATATACATAAATACACATTCTATTTAGTTTTATTTTTGGTCAAGGTTTCATGCGAGTGAAAACGTTTTTTTTTTCAAATCCATTGCAAACTACAGTAGCGAGCTACTGAACTGTCACTAGAGTGCAGATCAATGATATTTCACCGCCCATTGTTATGTTTCCATATTCCCTGCAATGCCATTTTTTTGCAAGTGATGAGCAGGAAGATAAAGCTGCTGAGAGGGCTACATTACCATTGCATGATACCATTTTTAACGTTTGGTATGCTCACATCATTTTGTTGAGAGCAATACTCGCGAACAGAATGCGTCAACGTTTAGCTGAAGTAAAAAAAAAATTCAAACGGGGTTTTATGAATATAAAGGAAGAAAAAAGTATTTCTCGAGCCTCAGCTTTGATGAAGCGAAGCATACTTTATTTTCAGAATAATATTCTTTAGTATTTAAAACGCGAAGTGCGTTGAACGCCACGTGCTGCGGAGCAATGCAATGAAAGGCATGATAGCAAGTTAGTTAAAGGTTGTAGCAGCAATGTCTTTAGGGAGCAAATCACAAGAGGCCGTATTTGCGAGAAGGCAGAAATTAAACAAAAGGGAAGGAAAGTAATCAGGCTTAAAAGCTACAAAACAAATGCACAGAACAAAATGGCCTTCGAAATTTTATCTACTTAACCAAAGTATACTTGACCGCACTTCAATTCACACCAGTTACAGTTTCAACATTTCATGCTGAAATACTGTATTACTCAAACTGTCCATAAATTTACGCCAAGAATGGACCTGAGACATAGGTTACCTCATACTGTATGGCATAACGAATCAAGATTGAAAATATGGGTTTATGGCAAAACCCCAAGCTGAGAAATAAAGAGTGAAAAATATGAAGTTTGCCGGCGAAACCCGCTTTCTATGAAGGATCGTAAATCTTTTGATGCGCTGCAATATTTCTGCTGTGAAACGAGAGGTAAGCTAGTCTATATCCGTGTCATATAGATTTAAGGCAGTCTAACCAATGACTGACACTGGAAAACAACTCTGCTTTACAGAGTTGACTGGGAGCCCCGAGCTATCAAATTTGGATGTAATCTCGGGCGAAAATATATCTCTTGCGATGCATTTGCATTCATTTAAGTTACAGTCACACGTTTGATTCTTAAAAAGCACGATATCATGCATGAATCATTTAATGAAGTCATAGTTCGACTATGCCTACCACTGTAGTGTTTATGGAAATCAAAACATAATTTCACCAGTCAAAAAAACTAACACGCATAAGCTCTTACACGTCAGGAGCTAAGAAGATGGTGCGTAAAATGAGCATTATCAGATTCTTTATCTCGACAGCTTTGAATGATAACTTTTAATAATAATAATAGATATTTATATCCGAACTCGTTCATACACAATATACTCTGCGCTGACTGAGCACAATTTTGCTTGATTGCGGCACTGGCAGCCAGGGGTCCGCAGTTCAACAAACACACATGTGTTTTGGTAGAAAAAATGTACCTACGTGCTCAAACACTTCTAGCACTTGACAAATAATACATTCATATTTTTAAACAGTAAACGATGAGAAAACTATAAACACCAAGAAAACTGTAAAAGAGATAACAACAAATCGACAAATAAATTTCATCAACACAGCAAAGTATAAGTGTTTTAACTGTCCAACACACTTTTTTATTTCATATTTGTCGTTTTAAACAGTTTATTTTAGGCGCATCCTCGCTTAGGTGACCGAGCAATAATGGAACATAATACTCGCTGCGTCTATTTCTATAGTTGGTATAAATACATGGTCTAAAGAAATGACCATGTTTTCTTAAGTCTAACTTACTAAATTGTTTCATTTTTTAATCTAGGTTCATATTAGTGTTTAACATGTATTACATATTCTCGAGCCTGTTTGATACTCATATTTATGATTTCTAAAGCGCAATGTCAGGTTTCGACACACCATAACCAATATTTTCTGCACATTTCATTATTAGCCTGTTCATTTGTTCCTTGAGAGTTTCGGCACAATGACCAAACATAGTAATCCCATGGTTCACCTATTAGTTTATAAACAATTTGCCTCAGTTTAATACTCGTACACGATTTCATATAATCCAGCTGTGGAGTCTCTGACTTTAGCGTTTTACTCACTGGTTCAGCATGTTTGCACTAAGAGAGCGTGTTATCAACTACAATGCCCAAATATTTAACTGATGTAGGGTAAGGAAGTGGAATAAATGGCCGGTAAGAGTAACTCATTGTTTTCAGCAGTATCATGGGTCTTGACAAATTGACTTTTTGTGTTGAGTATGCACACAAATCAGTTTTGTCTTCGAACCATTATCAAATATAAACTTTTCTTGAAATCATTGCATAATACTATGAATATCTCCCAGCATCTCACCAACAGCTATGTCCAATTGGAAATGTGCCATGACAAGGGCGGTGTCGTCAGCAAACTGACGCATGTTTGAAATATTTTCCCATGCTTAAGTCATTGGCATACACATTTTACACCAATGGTCAAAGAGATAACATCTGCGGAAATTTGTAACTGGTTGTTTGTAATTCAATGTATTTTCCATTTATTTTTAATACTAGATGGCAGTAGCTGAAGTAGCTGCGTAGCAATTAATTGGAAGGTCAATGAAATCTCATGTTTTTAAGTTACAGTAAAAACTGATTACTGTCTATTGTTTCAAACGCTTAAGTGAGGTCCGAAAACGAGGAAAACACTATTTTGATCTGTTGTTGAGTACAATATATTGTAGAAATCTTCCAGCAAGGTGGTAGTTCTGCAGCCTTTCTTGAATCGATATTGGTTATTGAAGAAGAAGGAGTTTATTTCACGAGAACCTGTAATCACTGCATGGACATGGTATTCCATAATGTGTGAGAGCACGAGAACAATTGCTATAGGGTTATAACTTTTAACCTCAAGTTTCGTTTCCTTCTTGTAGATTGGCCTAATAACTAATATTTTTAGTTTCTAAGGTATTATTTCTGTTCCTGAACGTGTTATTTATTATTTCTAGGAGTAAATCCTGCAAATGAGAAATACTCACACCAATATATCGTAATCTTATCCCATCCAGGCCGGGAGGTTTTCGGCACATTCGTCTTCTTTTATAGGTGGCAGAAAAGCCGAGTTGACACACTCAACTCTGCTAAACCTGAAATAATTCGTTTTAGCCATTGTGTCTCTCAACATTCCCACGCAGTTTATAAAATAATCATTAAATACGTCATGTAGGGCACCACCGTTGTACTTCATGAGATTAATCGGAATGGTTTGATCTACTGTAAGCTTATTCTTTTTCCTCATTAGTTGGTTCAGCTACCATGACGTTTTCACATTTTTTATGCTACTTAAATATTTTCTCCAATAGTGGCGCTTTTTCTGTATCACCGCAGTGTTGACTGTCGCCACAACTTCATTTGGCCTCTTGACTCTTGTTTTTGGTTGCAAGTGCGTTAAGGCCATAAAGTATTGATACTTAGTAATAATGGCACATAGATATTGATTTATCGTCTGTACTCTATAGTGGTCAATTGAAGTCTACATGAAAATTGAACTTTTTCATTGCTCTCGTATAGTCTTCGAGCCCATTACCTAATCTGCATAGAGCCAATAATTCAAGATATTTTTGTACACCTGATCTTGTCACCTTGAGCAGAGTAGAGGCCGGGAGCCCATCTGTGGGTTTCGACACCGAAAAGCCGCCGTGGACTGAGTGAAAAGCCTTTTCTGCGAACCCTCGGACCATACAGAGTCCTTCGACGCATCAGACAGCTTGATTACGAGGTCATACCCGGCGGCATGACCACATCTTACAGGCGTCCGGTGCGCCCAGATATCGTCCATCTTTGGCGCCCCAAACCTTATAACTAGCGCTGTAGATGCTTTCATATCTAGCGTATTGTGTATGTTTCTGTACTTCTTTTATAAGCATCGGGTAGATGCCTTCTTTAAAGGGGGAGTAATGCGGCAAAACATTCCAATCTTTATTGGCTCTTTTTCCGACAGCCTAATGGCTGTCGGAAAAATGCTGCCTTATCACTGTGAGTCTATAGCGCGGAATAATTCTGCATTCTTTATTTGTGCATGCTCGTCGTCGTGGACGTAGTTTCATCAGTTTCTTTGTCACGCAAGATGCTCTGAGATGTATCTCAAAAAGTCCGGCTACAACGCGTATAATTTGTCAATGTTTTAGATTCTGCAAGTCCCTTTTTGCGGCTTTATCTAGATGTTTCCTCGCTGCCTTCAAATTCAGCGTTTGTCGGTGTGACGGCATTCTTAGTTTGACGACCGACGAGCAAGGTTTTCTTTATCGGCGCTGCCGACCCTATTCAAGTGCTAACGCACTTGAAAAGACAAGTGCGTTAGCACGCCCTCTATACTCCTTTCTAAAGACGAACTCTCCTTTTTGGAAGGATATGTGTAGTTGTTTTCACCGTCTTTCGTCCTTTTTTAAATGATTTTAGGCGCCTTTTACACGCTGCCATCCACCGTTTGAGTTTTATGCTTTTATCTTTGACTTCTCTCTCTCATGTCATCTTCGGTTTTTAATCTCTTGTGGTTCCTCGCCTTTATCATTTTCTCGTTTCTTGTCTTTATCCATGCGACCTGCCTTTCACCCATGTGTTTTGTCATGATTGAACTGGTTCAATCCTGCCTAGTGTTACTGTTTTTTTTTTATTTAGTGTGGGGGTTATCGCACATTCATGCAGACCAGAGATTATAAAAGAGTGCCTGGGTACCTTTTCTGCTCATTAAAGTTGGAAGTTGCGCTTCTGTCCCTTTGTGTCGTTCTTCCTGTGGTGTTTCGTCAGCGCTATAAGAATCAAGATCATGTACCAACTAACCCGTCAAAAAGTCCTACTGCATCATATTTGGGGGAACCTTGCTCTTTCCTCTTTCTTAACGCATGCAAAGAGGGCCGTCGGGGAAGGACATATTTTTTTAGGAAAGCAATCATCGCCGATAAAGTAAATTACAGATGGTACATCAGCTGTGCAAAACGATACAAGCCCAAAACAATCTCTTCATCCAAACATATATATCAGTAAGGCGTCGTGTAAATTTTTATGCAATGTTTTGTATCAAACAATTCGTAATAAATGATTAAAATTTAGCTGTCTTGATACGCGAGTATTGTTTTTATTGGTCAAAATATCGGCTCTTCTACTTGTATATGCACAATCAAGTTTATACCAAGGCCAATGTAGTGACTATATTTTCAGAGCCATATGGAGTTGTTTGAGAGCGGTACTCTCAAGTTGCATGAATAAAACAGAAGCGTACGCGGCTTTCTTTTGCAGGACGAGGAAATACATTGTCGTTCAACCACGAACAAATGCTCGTGTTGTTTAGCTAAGTGTCCACGTAGTTATTACCAGCTAATTTCTTTAATAATGTTTAACCAGATTACACTGCAGACAAGAATTTTGCCCATATAAACGTTGACCATTATTTATTGTAATTTTGTTGCATTGCATACAGGAATATGTGATGAATAAATGCGACTTCATTGTATCAGCCAACCTTTTTTCATTTGTTTGACTACAGCCTTCATCTGTCATAACATTCCTCAGACAATAAACATCGCAAACAAAAACCAATATATACGCTCTTATGTTTCCCATTTCACTTCGACCACGTAAAAGGCGGAGCACACGACGGCGGTTTTGCGAGCGAAAAATAACGGCAGTCTCTCACAGTTTGTAGCTGGAAGCTTATAAGATATGGCAAAAAATTGGTGAAGGGCTTTGTGGCTTCATGTGACTGCGTAAAATGACCGACTTGGCAGAAGCGGCCAACATGCCCCGCTACATTCAGAAGGAAGAACGAAGAAAATTAAGCCCTCCAGGAAATTGAATACCGTGTTAGACGTGCGTATCATAGGCAAACCAGGGGTGTCCGTATAAATAGGTTGCGCATGACTTTATATCAGAGGAAAACTGCACTTCGCTATATCCGCCAAGTGCGTCAAGCAGGATTATTTAACCTTCAGAGTCTGGAGAATAGGGAGTGTATCGTTACGTCGTAGCACATGATGCCACATATTTACTACCGCTTCGCCGTGCGCCGAAGCATGCCTCGCTACTTATGGCCATGTTAAGAACCACGCGAGGTACCGCTAGATTAAAAGGACGGAAAACCTACCGGTAGGTGTGCTTCTTTAAAATTATGAAGAAGAACCTTGAAAGACCGTCACGAGGACGTCGATAGCGTTACTATTGCACGTAGGCGGCAGGCTTCTTCGATCACACTGCAGATTTGGCTCGCTGATCTCTAGAAATGATTTCCTATGCTATGCGTGGTAGGGTATCAGCTGAAAGAAACGACAAGCTTGACGAACGGCTCGGCAAATAACGGCTGCGAGCTCGGAAACGCCATAAGCGGTGAATATTGGCTGAAATGTTGACAAACACTGTGATTTACTTAGTTTAAAACCAGTAAGACGAAGCCAAAGTTTGGTTAAATTCGGGTAAACGTACTAACACAAACAAGCTTATCAGGTGTAACTGAGATTTTTCTTTGTTTTACTTCGTTTAGCAAAAAGTAACTTCGGGTGTTTTTTTTTTCGTGATATCTTTCTGATGATATCGTACCATGTTTTAGCAGGCTAAAGGTGGCAAACATGATAATAAAAGGGAAAATTAGAGATAAGTGACTGAGCGAGCAATCCACGTGCAGGTACAAGAAAAGAGGAGAGCAACGGTAGACGCGGTTTGGGAGCCCTTAACGCTGTCCTGTCAAACACACAAAAGCAATGCTCATGTCGCCTTCCTCTCCACTATTCCCTCCCCATTTCTGGTGCTCCTATTTCAGTCTTTAATTTCTGTTCTTGATAACTCAATAATGAATTTACTTTGTGCTGTTCCCTGCAATACGTTGCATGGCTCAATAATGCTGACATACAAGTGCTAAATGCGAGAACAAGGGTTAGGTGTGATTGGAGTGGCCGTGTTTCAGTGGAGGCGAAATGAAAGGCGGCAGTGCAGCTTCGGTGAATGCTAAATAAAACCTAGTGGTGGATATTTCCATAAAAAAGATCTTAAGAGGCAACTTCGCGGCAGGGCGTTAAACTTTTTAAGCCACACTACACAAAAAAAGAGCTTCTCTCTTTCTACATAAATAAGGTTCAAAGTACATTTGTTCCTTTTTGGTAATGCATCCAAGAACTTAAAGTGGGAAAATATCTACATATTTTTATAGAAGGTTCAGTGAGGAACACGTTTGCTGGCTCATTGTTCTGACAGAAGACCGGGTCTATAGAAAAGTAAAGATTTTGGAATGGTGCTAAAATATCAGAACTTTTTCAACTCTCTCTAGACAAGCCACAGCGATGGCTCATATGCTGTCTATCAACATTTGGGCGCAATTTCCTCGTGCATTAGTCCTCTATCTTACTGTTCGTGTTTTCTGTTCCAGGTATCGGGAAGTTTCAGGAAAAGTAATGCACGGGGAAAAAAGGAAACTGGGACAATATGTTCTGCAGTGCATGTTTGCTACAAACTGACGCAGAACAAGTATGTTATTCATGCAAATGATTTTTTTTCCATATCTCCAGTGTGCGGGAACCGCAACGCAAGGCGAACCGCGATATTATACTCTAACGCTAGCGCATGGCTGAGCTGCCACAATAGTAGAACCAATATGCACGTAAGGTGTGTACAGAACAAAATATCCGCATGCGCTGTGTGCGAGCAGTACGCGACAAAAAGCAGGAATAACCGCTCTGGCAGCGGCCATCTCGGAAGCGATCGTCGAGCTGTGCTGCCAAACACGAGTGCCGCAATATTTGATGGGATTGAATTGGCTCGGCTGTTCGCGGACTTGATTAAAATTTTGACGTTGGACTGCCAGAAGATCAAATCAGTCGATATTGTCGATCATAACCCCTGACTGCTCATTGGAGAGTCAAATTCTAGAAGTTAAAGCTCAGCTACTTTGGTCATCTGATGAGAAGAGAGGAGTCGCTGGAGAAAGATTTGATGTTGGGAAAGGTTGAGGGTCGCCGGAGAAGGGGTAGGCAGCGAAGGCGATGGTTAGATGGCATCCTCGAGGCACTGCAGATGAAGTTATGTGATGTTAGGAAGATAGTGAGAGACCGGAAAGCGTGGCGTGACATGCTCCATAGGGTCACGAACAGTCGGACACGACTGAACGACTGAACTGAACTGAACTGAACTCAACAGCCATCAGAACTAATGACTGTCCTTTCGCTGTTACAAATTGCAGAACATAATTAATAATCAGCTTTTCGTTCTGAATATTCGTACATGCTAATTATCGACATCAGCTGCATAATTTAGCCTCTTTTTTCGCTAGCGAATTTGTACTGAAATTATGAGAAAACCTGAAAAACTCATGGACTCTGAAAACGGAGATTTGCTAGACAACTGCTTGCCTGAAATCTTACCTAACTTATGTGATTGTGGCCGAAGAATTCACAACTTACAGTAAATGAAATACACTTGTCCAGAGCGCGACAATATTGAATTTGCTGTATATCTTGAGCACGTTCAGGGGCCAAAATGGAAAAAAAAATCAGTTGGTTAATAACTGTTGCTAAGGAACTCAAATGGTTTGTATTTATCAATTTGTAGGGTGCCCGTACTATTACTTAAGATTTGGTTGTACTCTTGTAATCTTTTGCACTGTGCCGCCTTATTCCATTTGCAACCTATAATTACAAATAGCCTTTACCATTCAGTCTTTTCCGTCATTTATTTATTATCATGGTTAACAGCGTTAAAAGTGTGCTTTTGAGCCCACATTGATAATTGTTGCTCTGTAATGCCCGTACGGGACGTATTTTAATCGGCGAGGAGTCGTGGCCTGCCACTTCGTTATTTGTGCACATTTCAATTACTTTTGGTTAAAAATATACTGCGATGAAGCCCTCATCGCCTATCTTTCCAACCATTTATGAGATATAAGGAGTAGGGAGCGCTGCGCGATAGATGAATTGAAGCGGTGCACATATGTCCGAGAACAAACAATTCGAGGCTCATTGGTGCCCTCAGCGTAGCGCAAACTGCGTGATCAATAGGCTGCTTTCAGTAGGCAAGGCATTGTCCGAATAGGGTGAAATGAGCGTTAACATGTCATTTATGTTGTTATCCCCAAAGACATTCTGAATTACGTATGCAAGCCTCTGTAATGTATCGACCTGGAGCAATTCTTGTGGTGCACTTTTAGGTAACTCCTCTGAGAGCCCCTGCAGAAGGTTTGTAGTGCGCAATGTGTTATGCCAAAAAATTCATTGCTCGCGGCTTTCGCGCTTTATTTTAAAGAGCTGCATTAGAGACTGCGATGCAAGAAAGCGTGTCAGTTAGTCACTATTCGTTGGCGAATGTGATGCTTAACCAACTATCTGATAATAATTGAGAGAAATAAATTTCATTAAAACTATTCTGGCGTCAACTAAGCAACTCTTTGAAGCGGGTGGGGCAATAGCGTCCGTTGCTGCTATCTGCAGTTGTCCTTGGGGATTCTCTTTTGCGCATATTCATTTTTTTATAATAATCCATACATAAATATGAGTGTAAAGCGACAAAGTACAGCGTTATGATCACAACGAACCAAAGCAGATATAAAGAAATGTGTTAACAGTGCCGAACCATGTTGCGTGCATTGCCAAAATTTAACCTTTATAACTAGGGATTCAGATGTCATGCTGGGTGATAATACAGCCTGTCCCTCCCGTCTGAAGAAGGTGCTAGTGTATAGGGCTACGTATGGCTTGGTTATGCCAAGTACTCCTATTATTTCACACAATCCAAGCAGATATAAGTGTATGGCTATGTGAACTGCTATAACTGCGTGTAGAATGCTCGTGATTTCCCTTTACGAAACCAACACTGAAGCCGAGAATTTCGGAGCTTGGTTTCCGGTTATTTATATCCAAAACGTTAATTTATATGCACATATATTTCAATTCTCTAGTGGAAACATATTTCAAGCAGTATGTGTGCTCAGTTGTACTGACGTATACCACACTTCTATTTTAGTAAAGTTCGGCAGTTTGTTTTTTGTCGCTTGTCCAAGTGTTTGGTCCTCGTAAGAAGCATATTGTTGCCAGAACTTAGCACCTCCACCATATATCACATGGCAGTGACAAGGCCACAGGCACAACAGAAAAGACAGTTGTAATGATACTGAAATTAAATCTTTATTGGGTTTGCTTGCGCCAGCAAAAGAAGGGTGCAATTCGGTGGTGGCGATAAGCAGCAAATGTGCTCGTCGTTCGTCGAACTGGAATGCCTGTTTCGCGCGTCAGCATCATATTTAAAGACGCGTAGAAAGATCGATATAAAACAGCTAATGGTGAATAATATAGCCTGGAACATTGTAGAAACAGATTCGCGTGGCACTAATCTTTCCAGGTACTTCTCCTTCCAGGTACCTTGAACTCTGAGCGGAGTTGCTTCTGGAGCATGCGTTGATGACGGGCAACAGCAAGTCGAGTAGTAGGCGCTGCGGTCGCGCAAGCTGTAGGTACCTCAAATATAAGACAACTACACAAAGCTACGCGATAGGAGAGGAGAACCTGTATAGATCCACTATCATGTGGTGCAAATAATTAGACAAAATTCTCTGCAATTTTGACGGTCAGTTTCAAACTTTGCAAGGTTTTGATAATATCAGTACCTGCATTTTGGGATTGATAATGGTTAGCGTGATACATGCGTCCTCATACATTTTGCTACAGTCATGTATTCTCCGAGTGATACCTTTGCTAGTTTAATATTTTTTCATCAACTAACTGTCTGCTTGTCACCAAATAACTCTTCACAATAAATGGCAGCCCCCTCAAACGTGATGGCAGAGGTCTGGGTTTGCTCATTACATTATACCTAAGGTTACGTTACGTGTGGCTTACAGTGATCTTCTCAGGTACGCATATATGCTCCCTAAGCCGACACTCTTTAAACTTGTATCACATTTCTGGTCTCACATATCATGTCCTCGATTCACCTTGACAAGCCTGCTCTCCTTGTTCATATTTCCTTTCTGATCCGATGTGGAAGGCTTCTAATGCTAACAAAAACATTGCTTGCTTTCGAAGATTAGTTTTAGTGTTAGTTTAGTCGATTGGGCATAATTCAGTGAATTTTAGCCGAGAGGAAACAAAAACCGCTTACTTCATCTTACCGAAACCTTGTCAAAGATTATTTACAGAATTTTGAACCTACACTGATTAGTGCGTGAGATTTTGTTGCACGCATTGCACAATAGAAATATCGGGTTAATTTTGACCACCTTTCTCTGTTCTTTCTATATATGGCACGCCAAGAGAATCTCCGAAAGTAAAGTCCGCTTGTCAAATCAATGGCTCGCCCACAGCAGTGTCTATTATCGTTTCATCTTATATTGGCTGCAAAGTTTTGAGATATCGCAATGCCAATTGGGGCTAATTATGATTTGTTTCAGGAAGATATTCCTTCATTGCACTGAAATATTAACAGTTGAAAACGCGATCATAGCTGCAATACTAAGAGGTGTGCCTAATGCGACACCCCGTTGACGATTTCACCAATACAGACACCGCAATGTATAAATGAAGCAGCTGCAAAGTAGTCGAGGTCGTACTTGAAGTAATATTGACAATATAGGTTCTGGATTATTTACTTACCTGCTACGTCTATAGTAGCCTGGAGTTCGTTCCCAAAGCATGACATGTAAAGCGTCATCCTAGGTAGGGTTCTTTAACCTATTTCTCTCCCTTCCACTCAGACCATCGCTCCGATCTCCATCCTTTTACTGCAGCTTCTTCTTGAACCTCTCCTGCTAGTTCCTGCTCATACTTGAAGCCCACTATCTTTGTAGTGCATGACTTGTTTCTAGGCATATGTCTATCTTACATTTTTCACGCACACTTCCTTTTTTTTTTGCGGTATCCTTACAACTTCATGTTGGAAAAATCTGATCGTACGCCTAAATACTCCGTGATACAGCAGCGAAATTTAAAAAAGCAGAGTACTGCCAAGCCACCACAGTACACGTTTTTACTTGAACTCGTTGTTCCCATACATTTACTTTTTACTGTACTCAGAAAACTGGTATTTTCTTGTATCGAATTTGCGTAAAAGTAGATTTTGTCAGCATTTTTACCAGTGTGCCGAACACTGCTCGTGGCCAGAGTAGTAATATAGTTACCAATGTGGCGTGCGAAATTCTTGTCACATTCATGAAATGAATGCAGCTCCTCGGTTGTCACTACGGAGACAATGTGTTACAAAAGCAAATGTGCAATATTTTATCCACCAACACAAGACAGCAGCATTTTCTCTCTACTTGTATCTTTTTAGTGCAAAGCGTCTTTGCTTTCCGTCAATGATAGGCGTTTCATTTGGCGAAAACGTTACCAAATGGCTATGACGTAAGGCATTCTCCTAGCATCTTTTCTTTTCGCAAATCTGTGCTAAAGAATATAACCGGTCTGGCTTTGTTGCCTGCTTACGTTGAGGACTGTGGGGAGTAAATTCAGAGTTAACAGCGCACTCCCTGCGTGATCTGTCACGGTGGTAAACACCAGTGCGCCGTGGCTAGATGACACCACCACCGTTTCGAAATTATCAGGGCAGTAAAATGAATTTAGTCCACCAGTGAAACGGTTTCATCCTTCGTGCAGCACAAGCGGTTGATAATCAGAGGCGAATAATATCAGTCAGCGTAATACAAACCTTGTGTTCTATTAAAATTTTGGGTTAGAAGTATTCTAAGACAAAACTAATCATTCGAAACACAAGCGGTATGCGTGAAAAGTTGCATTATGATTGACTCTTAAAACCATTTGAGAAATATCATTTGAGCGAATGCTTTTTATCACATCGGTTATTGAACGGTGACCGGCGTGCAAGGAGAAAAAACGCTTTAGTAACTTTTGCCAAACGGATGCGTGAATATAACATTGAAATTTCACTGCTCTGAAAGAGACCCTTTGTCTGAGTGTTCATATTACTATCAATATATCCCATCCAAGAGCAATAATTGGCCGCCATGCAGATAGTGACCATCAAAAGTAGCCAAGCGAATGAGATGTTCATCAAGAAAATAATTTCATGCGCTCAAAGAGTTTTCCGTTTAAGTTGTCACTAATATTACATTATGCAATGAATCTCTCGCAATCAGGAAAAGAGTAATATTACTAAACTGAAATGTTGAGCATTCATGAAGTTTTACCAAGCAACATTTGTGCGGCCATTTTAATGCTCAACACTATGTCAGTATTGAAACATATCCTTACTTATCTCAGAATAAATTAGTTAATACCTTCATGTAGCCGACGCATTGTAGTGGCCTAAGAAAGTTCGTAATGTTTGTCCTTGATGACGATGACTGGGGGCTATTTTCGTCTTTTGGTTACATAGGTCTTTGGTTTTCACTTACATTTTCACTTCTTTTTTACGCCTACAGATGTTTGAAGGATAACCTCATTAATGAGGGTTTGCTTATTGTACACATATTTGGCACTATCTTCAATGCACTCCAGCTGATCATTTGACAAAAATGGTCATAATGTGGCCTTTCTTTGTACGTAGTTGAGCCATAAATTTCGTCGCAGCTTTGCCGTCGGCAGGACAGACCGAGATCGTCAGACACACAAACCCTCCGAAACATCCCCCCAGATTACACGTAACTACGGAGTGGCAGCTATGTATTCCCTCACCGAATATAGGCAACGGGAACTTGCTATCAGCTGCGGCGATCGCTTAGCAAGCCAGCGCCACCCTTCGAGCAGCAGGGAGAGTATTGCAGGATCGCTCCGGTGCAGACGGCGTAGGAGGCTGGGTATCATAGCGCGAAACTGAAGGCATCGCAAAAAAAAAAAAGCGTGTGAGCAAATGGCTGTTCTAGCAGCTATTTATGCCTTAAATGTTTTATTTATCATTTTCTTTATTTTTCAGAGGCAGTTTAAAGGTAGAGCGCACTTTTTTCAAGAAGGACGCATAGATGGCATGAAGTAGGCTTGTTTCATCTGTAAACAGATTAAAGTGCATGCATCCGACGATCAACCCGTCGCCGCACTTCCTCTTTAAAAAAACCTGTAATAAATGTGCCCCCAGTTCTCTCTGCTTTACGAGTTCGAGCGTTTTCACATGGCTAATAGGGCTTGTGCAGCATAGAACTTTTCAGTTATTTTATTTATTTTATTTATTTATTTCAGATACTGTCAATCCCCATTGGGATTTTTACAGGATGGGCATATAATTCAATAATGACTACAATAATGGCGATACAAAGGATACAAATACATGAATACAGAAAAACAAACAGGTAGCAGGTGATAAACAATGTCATACACAGCATATCTAGGTAATAACGCAGTTAGACAAGGTAAATAATGTAGTAATACGATAGCTTTCATTTAGAGTATTGTAATTGGTTTGTTATATTTGGTTCGAAATGGTTTACGTGTTGTGTAGTAGTTCTTCTAGAAGGGCGACGAGGCATAATTTCAATCTCTCAACGGTGCGGTACCCGAAATTCCTATGCATAGTCATTTCAGATTTCTAAGCATTTATTTTGACAAAAACATGTCTCTGAATGCAACACACAGGCTGTCATTGCTCAGTAGGCAACTAAGGGAGAGTCACATTGAGAAAAAGAAATCATGGTATTGCTGCGCCTCGTATACCTAGGCCATGATGCCGTATATAGTTGCCGCTTATTTAGCATCTTGTTATAACACGAGAGGCTTCTAGACGACACCACAGTACTGCAGATGTCCTGGTTGTGTTCGGGTCAGCAAGAACAATACAAAAGGGCAAATTTAACTTAACGGTAACGTGATCGCGAAGCACCGCAGATGAAAGTTGATATAGACGACGACCAATCAACAGCGCGAAAACATGTTGCATTCTACACGCAGGGCAATCGGCTGCGGCAATAGCTACAAGACTTCGTACCCACTTCCGAGAAGAAAGTCCTGTGTTTTAATGCGCTCAGCTCAGCTCCAAAAGCGTTTTTCCTCATGGTATTCATTGTTCGATTTGACCTTGTTAAGTATAGTGGATTAGAAACGATGTGAACATGGTGCAGCTATTGTGCTTTACAAAATTTTGATCACAAACCCGGCAAGTGTGGCGTATTTATGCAGGTATAGAAAATGTTCATCGGAGGAATTGTTGTACATAAATAGAATTGAAAGCTAAACATTTCTACAGATTTGCCTGTCTGGTTGGGTTGATAACTAAATAAGACTGATAACTAAATAAGATAACTAAATAAGAAGAACCCCACAACAAGTACCCAGGCAAAATTGAACAAGGCATTAAAAGAAGTTTTCAAAAACCTCCCAAACCACCGAAACCTCTACCTGCAGTTATCGTGCACCAACGGATCAGCCCCAGCCTTCTACGGTCTGCCCAAAGTCCATAAACCTGGGACTCCTCTACGCCCAATTGTCGACTTCCGTTTCTCCCCCCTCCGTGCGTTGTCGGAATACCTGCACAAGCTCATAACACCAATCACGGGAAAAACCGCGACCCACGTCCGACACGCCGGGCATTTCATCGAACTCGTATCCCAGGTGAGCCTTGAGGCCGACGAGTGCCTTGTTTCCTTTGACGTGGTGTCCCTTTTCACAAATGTCCCTGTAAATCTCGCGTTGGCCGCCACTCGAGAAGCCCTACAACGCGACGATACACTCAGCGCACGAACCCCACTCAGTGTAGACGAGATATGCCGCCTTCTGGAACTATGCTTATCAAACACATACTTCTCATGCCGAGGAGAATTCTACAAACAAGTTAAGGGAACACCAATGGGTGCCTCCATCTCTGTCGCTATGGCGAATATAACTATGCAGCACATCGAAGAACGAGCTCTCAACTCTTTCCGCCCACCGCCAAAAATTTTTCTGAGATATGTCGATGACTGTTTCTCAATTATTAAGAAATCTGAAGTCCAAAATTTCCTCTCTGATCTAAATTCTATTCAACCGGAGATTCAGTTCACCCTAGAAATGGAGAAGCGAGGCGCCCTGCCGTTTTTGGACGTTCTGGTGACCCGAAAAAACAACCGCCTGCGATTCTCCGTATACCGAAAACCCACCCACACAGGGCGATATCTGCATTTCACTTCGAACCACCCGACAAGCCATAAAGCGTCAGTTGTGAAGACCTTATTACAAAGAGTGGAAACACATTGCACCACAGAGCCCGACAAAGCAAACGAAAAACGCTTAATATTCAAGGAACTAACCATGAACGGCTACCCAAAAAAATTTATCCGGAAAATCATTCGCCGCCAAAAACGCAACGACAGGCCCCGGGAAGAAAATAACCAGCAGCAAACAACTACATCTCAAAAGTACGTCACTGTCCCCTATGTCCGAGGCGCCAGCAAAACCATCGCCCGTATTCTAAGAAAAGAGGGAATTCGAATGGCGCACAAGCCTTCAAACACTTTGGGGAGCCTGCTACCCTTCCCCAAAGATCGACCACCAAGAGAAAGAGCCCAAGGCATTGTCTACAAAATTCCCGGCGCCGACTGTGATGCTAGCTACATTGGCGAAACAAAAAACCTAAAAGAAAGAATTCGGCAACACAAGAACGATGTACGAAATTTTTCAAGAGAACGCAACCCCATAGCTGAACATTCAGAAGATTCCGACCACAGAATAAATTTCGAAGAAACGTTCATCTTGGAGACCGATACCAATTACCGCAAAAGACGCCTCCTCGACTCATGGCACATACAGTCTACCGCAAATAACATCAACCGGACAACAGGCAACCTCCCTGCTGTATACTTGCAAGGTCTTCGCTCTCTCCTGGCCACTTCACAGAAGAAAAGAAAAAAGTCGCCAGCGAGCACACCTGCACCTGCGGCACCCTCACTCGTCTAAACCCCCCTCCTTCCTTCTCATTCCTTTCACACACATTCCACCCCCTCCCCATTCTCCCCCCCCCCTTCTTCTCCCCCTCGACCATTCCTTTACTTATAGCTGCACGCAGCCCCGCGTCATGCACCCCTGAAGAAGGAGCCGAGCCGGCTCCGAAACGTCGGGTTTTATAAAATAAAAGTGTTGGTTGGAGAAATTTCAAGTCTTATTTATAAATAGAATTGCACGAAAATGGAGGAATCAGTCAATTAATAACACCTGGCTCAGGCGAAATGAAAGGCTGATAATACTTTAAAAGGGTCTGCATATTGTTCCATTAGTAAAAAAATAAATAGCTATTGCCTTTCAAGCAAGGTAAAATAAACACGCCTATTAGGAAAACGTTCCCTAACTATTTATTTGTTCGCAGAATTCCCATTTCGCCCAAAACATTTGACAGTTGTTAATTTAGAGCACATATACGACTAGCTCAATAGCATGCTTCAGGTAAAATCTGGCTTTTGAGAATGCAGTCTTCCTCGCGTTCTGTGCAATCATCATATATATTTGCTGTGGGATGGGAATCAATTACGGCAGGTGCAACAGACATATTTGTGAGGGTAGATGTAGAGCTAGCCAGAAATTTTGAATGATTTTCTTTTCTGGAAATATTTTATTAATATAACGATCAACTATGTAATTATATGTATATTAGTTTTTAAAACTTATTAACTAGCAATTTGTTGGAGTTTCGGTTTTATAACACTTTTGATGGGCTCTTTATTTGCCTTCACAACGAGAAGAAAATGTAGCTCCAATTCTCGACTAACTTTTGCGGAAGAAATTTTGATCGATGGCGCATACGCTCTAATAATGGCATACATCCTTGCAATAAATGACAAGAGCTGCATCCTGCCTGATGCAACGTTTTCCTCGAGACAACCACAATTAAATTACTATTGTAAGCAATCAAGCAGTGTTCACAGAGAATTAGATATGTTCATGCCTGCGAAATCGACCACGCAATTACTTATGCTCAAAATCGGCTCCTTTTGCTAACGGAGAATGCAGCGGCATCCTCGCCGAAGTCGGAATGCAAGCGTTTCCGTACGTTCGGCAGCGAGCGTATCCTACAGCAAGTGCGCTCCTCGCCTCGAGAGGCGCTCCCATCGGCGCCGGAAAGCAGGAAAGTGACATAATGTTAGTAATGTAGAAACAAAACTTCAAGCAATAAAATGATGGTATAGTTAACCAATCTAAACCAATAATTAAGATATAGGGAGAAAAATGAGCATGATAACTACTGCTACCACCCCGTTACAAAGGGGACGCTCTTATATTCCATCCATCCATCCGATTTACTTCCGCGCGTTGCATATATACGCGTTTGTGCTCGCGGACTCACAGGCATAAAAACATAACTATCCCAAGCTGCGAAGTGGTAGAGGCGCTGAGAGAGCTGGATCGCGTCAGCGCCCTGATCACACTTCAACATGATTACCAGCGTTGCTAGAGGAATAACATTTCTTGAACTGTGAACTCAGGATATTGTTTGGTTTAGGGGCCATGGTAAGCAGTCGTAGTGAAAAACACGATTGCTATATTGCAACTGATGATTGTGTACCGGTGAGCGGAGCGAAGGGTAAAAATGATCATCAAAGAATCGAAAAGAGATAGTGGATCTGAAGGCAATAACAGGTGATCTAATTCTCGCTGAAGTTTTTATTTTAGGCACGGACCCTGCGAAGGCCGATGGGCAATAGAAGCTTATCCACAGCCTCTAATCGACGCAGCTGTGACACAAACATATATTGGCTGAGAAGGACAGCAACAAAAAAGGAAAGAGAAGGGAACTGAAAGGAGGGATGCAGGCACTGACACTTCTAAAGAAACAAAAATACTGACGCAGGCTTATAGGCACCCAATTCAGCGCTTCAGCAGTCTCTGGAGAGACGTCATCGCTCTAACGAGTACCATTATATTTTCATTCTCCTCGCGTATCGGTAGTTCCATTTGCGTCTCATATTCTTCTTTGCCTAGGCAAGCGACTGCAGGTGGGAAGCGAAAGCGCTTCGACAGAAAGACAGAGCTTGGTGCCAAGATTCCCTCTGTGAGTTTCAAGAGTAACCAAATATTCTGATGCCTGGTTATTTATATTGTCAGTAAAGTAATCACGTAGTTTACGGGCATGTATGTGGACCACTTGCTGGAATCTTTTCTCACCTTGCATTGAATGAATTGGCAGGCTGCAAAAATATTCCCCTTTTTTATGCACTAATATATTCTTGTTGGAAGATATGTGCGTAATGTGATAGAAGATTTTAATTTATTTCGGAATCAACAAAATTCGCACAAACGCGGAGACAGAGACATGCGCATGTTTATTATCCCCAAACTTCGAACAAGTTTTCAATCCTTTATGTGATTTGCTTTACTTTAATTTACAATGCAATCTGAGCCACATTTGGTTTTGTAAAGCATGTCAATATTTTGTTAAACGCAGCCATGTAGACTATTGGGTTGGTTTATTTCGTAGTGAAATTGCATACCTGACTCAGTTTTGATCTAGTAATATTTCACGGCCGATACACGTAAAAGACGTTTAAATCTACATATGGCGAGCTAGCTGAACACTCAGAACACATAACGTGCGCCACCAAGGCCCCTGAAGGGTTTAGCTGAAATAATTTATGTAGTAAGTATGAACAGCAGGTTTATCATAAGGGCATATGTGACAGCCTCTTAAGTTGCTATTTCGGCAGCTGAGGAAAACGCCAGCTTTAGAATTAATTGGATTTTAGAGTGGCATGAATAACTGTTGATTGGTATATAAATGGTCGGTCTGAATCGAGAATTATAACTAGCGCCTGGCTACTTTTTTCCGTTGGAATCAAGTGTGCAGTAAAAGTAGGAACAATAATTAGTAACAGTACAGAAATATGTAATAACAATTTCTTCAGTAACAGCAAGTATAAGAAATGGGAACTAAAGATCCCAGTTGAACAGTTTAGAGATCGGTGTAGCTGAGGCGCATTTTCTTTTCCTCATGGGTGGTTACCTCACACTATTTATCGCAATCTTTTACATTGTGGCTATCTGCCATATTCGCACATCCCCCCCAGTTGAGCGTAAAGAAGAGGTGGACAATAAGTACACAAAATTACGCTCCGCAAAACTCTCCATGATAGCCTAAAAGTCATAAAGCCCCTCGCAAGTATATTTGGCCATATTTCAAAGAACAGAAGGATCTGGGGTCATTTTTTTAGAAGTTACGTACGCCTGCATTTTCTAAGTGTTACCGCTGAACTTATGCCGCAACCGTATTTTCAAGGTGAGGCTAGAGAAATATGCGTGCATAAATTCACACTTTGATTTAGTTTAGAATTTCTCGACTTGGCTGACAGAAAAAAAATCCAGTTCTGCTTATTAACCTTATCGCTTAGCTCTCAAATTATCCACTTGTCGACCATCGCCCTTAACCCTTTTATTGATGCAACCTGTTCGCCGAGAGATGAATAAATGAGTGAATCTAGCCTTCATTATAATTAAGGGATGGCTCTCGGCCGCTGTTCGGGTAATTAGCGAGTTAGGAGGGTTGGGAGTGTAGCTTCGTCTTCACGGTTCTTCAAGGTGTTGCTCGTTTTTTGCCATGCTGCCAGTCGACCTCTCTCACACCACTCGAAGCAGGCCGCTCTCACTGCCGTAAGTAACGATGAAATGCTGTATTGCAGTGCTTGATAGAATTACATCTGCTATAGTGGGCATGTCGTAGTGTAAATATCCGTAATTTTGTTTCTTCCGCGTATAAACGATGGACTTTGCGATATATGGTGTTTTAGGTCTATCGTCACTGTTCCTGAAAGTGGGTGCACATGTTCTGTTTGAGTGTTTTGTGTCTTCCGAGAAACCACTTGCAAGTATGTGTGGTGTGTAAGCAGCGTTTGTTATTAATGTCCTGAAAAATATCTCTTGCGGTCGAGTAAGCCATTTAATTGTTGTCAAACACCGGCGTTGGTGTTGCTTCGTATACCCTTAGCTTGCTGTCGTGTTTTATTTTGATGCGTGCATAATGCATCATCGATCTGCCAGGGGCGCATTTAGAGAGCATTGATTTGTTAGGATTTAAAACAATGGGGTTAGGCATGGAGATGAATTGTGGGACGATGTACCTTTCAACAAGCCCACATGCTTGCGCGGCTGCTTTTCCCCCGTCCGTGCAGTATGTCCCGATGTCTATAATATTTAAATTTCTTTTCCAACTTCCCGCATTCGCCTCAGCCTCTTTCTGATGTCCTTGGCCACTAAAACGTGTGTAGTTGGGCCGTAGGATCTGCAATCACTGCATAAGAATTGGTTAAAAGTCGATATCTATTCAAATTATTTTTTTCTGGCTACAGCTATCGTAATTGTGCTAATGGATCTCCTTATGACACGCAACTGACAAGCGTGCAAAATTGTTGTCCCATGTAGGTGCCACGTGTTCTGTCCGTTGTGGTGTGGCCCTGGAACAGGAAACCATGTCACACTCACCCTTTTAATTCTGGTTGAAGTGTCAGTATAGATGTCTTCTGTATTCAGAGGTCTTGTGAGGGCCGTTCTCTAATCTAATGGTGCCTAGCCACCGCGTTCTGCCTACTACTACGTCGTTGTGGTCTCTAAGGGTCTCGGAGCAGTTTTGTTCGGTTATCCCATGCCACCATTTACTGGCCTTGTGCCGTGTTTTCTAGTCAAATTGTAGAACTCCACTACCTAATTATTTCGATGATATTTGGGCTGAGCACTGTTCCTGAGCACTGGAAGAGTAGCCACCTGGTTGCTCTTTTGCAGCGCGGAAAGCCCCTTCTCGAACTGAACTCACACCGGCAAGTTGCCCTTGCAAGGTATGTTGGAAAAGGTATGGTGCGATTGGGCTGGCATGACTTGCGTGGTTTATAGAAAGTAATGATGGTTATCCGATTTTGCCGGGGACGCTCTTCCTTCGAAAGCATCATCGACCTTGTGGCTACTGTAAAATTCGGAAAGCGTCACCGTCGAATAGTAGCTGCTGTCTTTTTAGATATATAGGGGGCTGACGACAACATCTTCCAGGATGTTATTCTTAATGGACTTGACGATGTGGGAGTGGTTGTCCGGTTGTACTTGGGGATTTTGAGTTTCCTCAATGGCCACTCTGTTTACATAACTATGCCTGATGGAGATACTATCCACTATCATGTCGGTAGTGGAGTTCCATAGGGAGGAGTCCTCAGCCCAACTTTATTTAACGTTGTGCTAATTGTACTGGTTAGTGAACTGCCAACTAACATCCACATCAGTGCATATGCTGACGACATCTGCATCAGAGATTCTGGTTTGTCGTACCCACAACTAAGTGCGAGATTGAAACGAGCTGTGTCATCGCCATTGATGTACTTACGGCGTCAAGGTTTGCTTTTAGCTATGGAAAGTGTGCAGTGATCGCATTTACGAGAAAATATGTCAGCCGCTACCCGATTACCCTTCATGGATTCGTAATACCGTACGTCTCCAAGCACATATTCCTGGGAGTAATACCTGACCATCGACTGTGTTGGTCGAACATATAATTATGGTGAATAAAAGGCTAATAAATATTCGTCATATACTTAGTATCATAGCTGGCATCAAATGGGGTTCAACTGAGCGTCCCTAATACAGCTTGGTGAGACTGTTCGTTGGCTACATCCAGTACAGCCTCCAAGTACTCTCTAATATGAGCATTTCTTGCTTGCGGACTTTGGAGAGCGTGCAAGCGCAGGCAGTGAAAATATGCTATAGGACTGCCCAGATTCACGTGTAACAAAGGCACTATTGAAGAGGCACATGCTCACCCAATATTCATATGCGTGTCATACGACCACTTCGTGTATATTTACGAGCACTTAAAAGACATTGTTTTCACCCAGTGAGCAAGATTCTGGATGAGCGGCCGGACGGCAATTTTACAAGCGCACTCCACTGCCATCAGTCGCAAGTACCAACAGGATATGCCCTCCTATATCAACCCTCTAAACCACCATGGGTGATGGATAAACCTTTGGTGTACCTTCGTGTTCCCGGAATACTAAAGAAATGAATGGTACCCCTTAGTGGTCTCAAACAACTTACTCTGGCGCACATCTCGTCAGAATATACAAATTATATTCACGTATACACTGACGGATCTGTGTCAGCACAGGCATCCGTTGCAGCTGCGGTCATACCAGCTCAGAACATGACTCTACATTTCCTTTTGGGACATACTTCTACATCATCCGCTGCTGAACGTGTACCCATTCTGGAATCTATTTGCTACTTATGTGCGAAACCACCTAAAAAATGATGTATATTCACGGACTCAAAGACAGCATTGCAAATTTCGGAAAACTGCTTACTCTACACTGCCTACCAGTCCCTGGAACTATAAACATAATGGAGCTCCTCACACCTGCCCACCTGCAAGGTCACAGCATATAGTTTCTATGAATCCCTGCCCACTGTGGGCTCCATGAAAATGAACAGGCCGATGTTTAAGCGAAAAGCGCAGTCAGCAATGAATTACAAACTGCTGTGCCTTTTTCAAGAGCGGATACGACGTGCCTTCTTACTGCTTACCCAGCAGGACACGCGACACATTTATCTAAAAAGGCTCGATGGAACATTATTTCATGTTCCGCATGATATTCCGCGTCATCATGCATCCTTAGTACATAAACTTCGTTTAAACTTGGCTTTTATGCGCAGCTACCTACATTTAATTGGACAGGTGGCCCCGGAATGTTCAACTTGTGACATCCCCGAGACTCTGGACCATATATTAATGGTGTGCCCAGTGTGTGCGTGTGAAATAAATGTGCTAGCCGCTTCTTTGAAGCGTTTGAACAAGATGAAGGCAGGGCAAGGGGAACGGTGCCCAGGCAGTGCGGGCTTTTTGCCGTTTCTTGTGCGCCACCGGTCTTGATTCGCGCTGGTAAAGCAAGCTGCCGTGCCGGTATATGTATTTCATGTGCCTTCTCCCACATCGTCACCCATCATGATCTTCTTTCTCCTCCCCTTCCTCTTCCCCAGTGCAGAATAGCAGGCCAGATTTTAATAATTCCGACCAACCTCTCTGCATTTCTTTTCACTAAATCCATCTATATATATATATATAACTACTCGGGATCGCGTTGTTATTTTTGCTTCTCTTGTAGTGAGAGATAATTAGACATTTTCGGACTGTTATTTTTTGTGTTCTATATTGCTTGCCACTAGTCAATGTCTACCTACGTACTGCCGATCAGTTCTCAGTTCTGTGCCAGCCTAAGAATCTGACTTTTCTGTTTCAAACACTACACCAGAAGGCGTGATTGCATGTGAGAAGAGACGGGGAGTGATCTCTACACTTCCTTCACGACAGCTTGAAAAGAACGGTAAAAAATAATTGCAGAATAGAAGGAAAGCGACGAGGTTTGGAAAAATATGCGGAAGCGGCACATCAATCGTCCGTTTTATTTAATGTGGTACTGAATCGTTCTTCCTAGCGAATTTTAGAAAATAATTTGCCCTAATAAAATAGCTTGGATGAATTTGTTATATTTCATTCGTGATCAAGCTTCATATTTGTGAAATAAGAAGGCTATTACTAAGTTTCCGTTGTTACCTCATGCTGAAATAATTCATAAAAGCATGCATAACCTCACAATGTTTTGGCGCCTATTTAATACCTCCTATGCAACTCCATGCAGGAGCAACGCCGCTGATAAAGTTACAGTCACTTCGAATTATTAACTAACCGATCCGCTTGATACCTGACCTCCCCAAGGATGTCAGAAAGAATTTTATTTTGCAAGTATAAAATCAAACAGGCACATTGTAGTATAGAGTTAGTAGCGTCAAATAAAAGTAGGTCTGGTAGTTTATGAGGTCACCGCCAGGCAATCACGCTTTTGTTAGGTAGCCCAATTTTGTCTGGGAGCTTAGCCAGCTGCCAAATCAAACATTTACACTAATTTTTGTGGAAATTTTGACCAGCTTTATATCTTCCGCGATCACATAATCAGTGATTATATCTCATGTGAAATTAATGCATTCACGAATTTCTAGACCAATCATGCGATTACCTGGCACACGACGCGTGTCTTACCCTGGAATTACGATTTAAGTGCTTGTGCAATAAAATTGTTTTTTTATTCAGCAAGCACAGGTGACGCTACTTAACTACACGTAGCTAGAGTGCAGTTAAGGTTGAAGCATAGAGCGGCCACATATAGCCGCTGAACTATCAATCTGCGCTTTCTTTAGTTATGTATAGTTAGGTATCGCAGCTCAGAGACAAATTGAATCCACCCCCAACATCATCTTCATCATCGTCGTCGTCGTCATTGTCATCACCATCATCAGCCTGACTATACCCACTGCAGGGCGAAGGCCTCTCCTTATATTTCTCCAATTCACCCGGTCCTGCGCTAGCTGCATCCACTTGGCCCCTGCAAACTTCTTGACCTCATCCGCCCACCTAACTTTCAGCCGCCCCCTACTTCGCTTTCCTTCCCTTGGAATCCAGTTTGTTACCTAAGCGACCATCGGTTATCCTCTCTTCGCACTACATGTCCTGCCCATGCCCATTTCTTCTTAATTTCCACTAGAATGTCAGTAACGTGTGTTATTTCTCTGATCCACTCTGCACACTTCCTATCTCTTAATGCTACTCCTACATTTTTTTGTTCCATAGCACTCTCAGTTCTCCTCAACTTAAGTAGAACCCTCTTGGTTAGCCTCCACGTTTCAGCCTCATAGGTGAGTACAGGTAAGATGCAACTGTTGTATACTTCCCTCTAGAGCGATACCGGTAGGCTACTAGTCTTAATTTGCGAGTGCTTGCCAAATGCGCTCCATCCTAATCTTATTGTTCTTATATACGTTTCATGGTCCGGATCTGCGGCTACTACCTGTCCTAAGTAGACATATTCGCCTACTACTTCCAGTGCTCTGCTACCTAATGTAAAATGCTGTTCCCTCCCGAGGCTGTTGAACATTACCTTAGTCTTCTGCATATAAGTTTTTAAACCTACAATTCTACTTTTCCTGTCTAGGTCATCAATCATTATTTGCAGTTCACCGAGGTACTTAGCTAGGTAATGTCATCAGCAAATCGCAGATTACTGAGGTATTCTCCATCTACCCTTATCCCTAACTGCTCCCATTCCAAGTCTGAATACTTCCTCTAGGCTAGCTGTGAATAGTACTGGGGAGATCGTGTCTCCTTGCCTAACACATTTCTTTATGGGAATTTTGTTACTTTTATGCAGAAGTATGGTTGCGGTGCAGCTACTATATTTATCTTCCAGCACTTTCACGCATCGGCTCGTCTACCCCCTGATTTCGCAATGCCTGCATCACCGCCGGTGTTTCAACTGAGCCAAAGGCTTTTTCGTAATCGATGAATGCTATGCATAAAGGCTGATTATATTCCGAGCATGTTTATATCACCTGATTGATGTTATGGTTATGATCGATAGTGGAGTACCGTTTCCGCAAACCTGCTTGATCCTTTGCTTGATTGCAGTGTAAGGTTGTCCTGATTCTATTAGCGATCACCTTAGGAAATGTCTTACACGTAGCAGACAGTAAGCTAATTTGTCTGTAAGTTTTAAGGTCCTTAGAGTCCCCTTTCTAATGAATGAGAATAATGTTTGCATTCTTCCATGGTTCCGATACCGTCGATGACTTTAGGAGGGCCAGTTTTTCTAGCCCGATATACCCCCGCCGTCCTTTAACAAATCTGTAGTTTTCTGATCTTTTCCAGCTGATTTCCCTTTTTCATATTTTCTGATGCTTTCTTGACCTCGTCCTTCGTCACTGGCTAAATGTCTGACTGTTTTTCTCTACCGCCAATTTCATTAAGGTCCTGACTGTTTTGCCCATATTCGTGATGACGTTGCCCGCCTTGTCCCTTATCGCATGTATCTGGCTTTTGCATGTGCCCAATTTCTTCTTTACCGCTTTAAGGCTTCTGCCGTTCTTTACATCGTGCTCAACTTTCTGTATGGTACACTTCCTCATATCGGCCACCTTGCGCTTGTTGATTAGCTTTGATATCTCGGCCAATTCTATCTGGTCTGTTGGATTGGAAGCTTTCATACTCTGGTGTTTCTTAAGCAAATCTTTCGTCTCCTTAGACAGCTTACTGGTATGCTTACTATCCTACCGCTTACTTCCACAGTGCACTCTGTAATGATATCTCTGAAATTATTGTTCATTGCTTGTGGCGTAATGTCGCCATCCTGAGTTAAAGCTGATATCAATTCTGTAGCAAGATCCTTAACTATTATGCCCTCCCCCTCACCGCTAATTCGTTGATGGGTTTCTTTCTTCTTAATCTGTTGCATTCCTTCTTCAGATTTAGGCTAATTCGGGACCTCACCATCCTGTAGTAACTGCATCGCATGTTCCCGATTACCTCTACATCTTGCATAATGGCGGTGGTTGAACACAGTATGAAGGCAATTTCATTTTTAGACTCCCCATTAGGACTTTTCCATGTCCATTTCCAGGTTCCACGTTTGACTCCAGATTCGTTCAAATTTTTCAACTCCTATAAATACGGGATCGGTGGAAGATGGTTTTTTGAACATGAATCACTATTCGCGTTCCACCGCACCTAGATAGTGCAATGGTTGCGAACCAACAATCCGGGATTAAATCCCGACCACGGCGGCCGCTTTTCGGTGGAGGCGAAAAGCTAGGCGCTCATGTGCTTTTCGTTTTCAGTGCATATTATGACGGGTATTGCGCCAAACGTCCAGGCAACGCCCTGAGCCTAGAAGACTGCCGAAGTCCGAGAGTGGTTCGAGCAGCGGTCAGAGCGCAGTTCCAGGCCACCAACATCGTCGTCTACGCCAACCAGCAGTCACTTCATCGTCTACGCCAACTAGCCACTGATTGGCTGCGCTTCATCGTCGACTATAGTTTGTATCACTGCCCCCTTTCTCTGTAGCATCGACTCAATGCGCGCGGTGTTACTAGGAAGAAGTTAGCGAAAGGGTGCACAAACTTGTCACAAGGACCCAGCGGCGTTGACGAAAAGTTCAGTCATGCACGATCATGATAGGGCTTCAGCCGAACCACGTGCACGCCTTCAGGACGCTGTGGCCTTCGCGATGGAGCTGAAGCTGCGGGAACAACGGCGTAGGTGACGTCACTGATACGGCGAACAATCTCGTAAGGGCTGAATTATCGGCGTAGTAACTATTCAGATAGGCCGCGATGACGAACAGGTGTCCACACCCAGACGAAGACGCCCGGCTCGTAAGTGACGATTCTTCGGCTAAGGTTATACCGAGCAGGTCATTCGCCTGTTGTCGGTGGATTCTGAGCCGTGCTAGATGCCGCGCTTCCTCAGCACGCTGAACAAAGATGTCGGCGTAAAGTTCGGAGTCAGAGCCGCAAGAAGGATCAACTGGCATCATGGCATCCAACAGCGTGCTCACTTGGCGACCGAATACAAGGTGAAACGGGGTCAGTCGCGTTGTCTCTTGAGTGGTGGTATTGTACGCGAAAGTTATATAGGGCAAAATCGCATGCCAGGTGCAATGTTCTGCGTCCACATATATAGAAATAAAGTCGGTGAGGGTGCAATTGAGGCGCTCCACCAGCCCGTTGGTCTGAGGGTGATAGGCCGTCACACGTCGATGGCTAGTGTGAGTCAGAGTCATGACCAACCGGATTACGCGAGCCGTAAAAGCTGTTCCACGGTCAGGGACTACCACGGCAGGGGCGCCATGACGTAGTACAATGTTATGAACGACAAATATAGCAACGTCGGCTGCAGTACCTTTAACAAGGGACGCGGTCTCTGCGTACCGTGTTAGGTAGTCTGTCGCGACGACTACCCAAAGGTTGCCAGGCGAGGACTTCGGAAAAGGACCGAGAAGATCCATGCCCACTTGATGGAAAGGGGTCTTCGGCGGAGCAATAGGGTGAAGAAATCCAGCGGGTTTCAATGGCGGAGAGTTCCGACGTTGGCTATCACGACATGAGCGTACCGCGTACCGAGGCCTGCACCGATGGGAGTAACCTGTGCCAATAATACTTTTCACGAATTCGTGCAAGTATACGGCTCACCCCCAGGTGGCCGGCGGTGGGTTCATCACGACAGGCACTCAATATATCTCGGTGCAACTGGGAGGGCACAACAAGAAGAAACGTCTCTTCATTGTTAGCAAAATTTCGCTTGTAGAGCACGTTACCACGCAGAATGAACTTGAAGCGCACGATGAAAAACACGGGGAATACGGGCGTCGACGCCCTGCAGATAGTCGACGAGTGACGATAACTCGGGGTCCATTCTTTGCAGCTGCGTCATTTGGGTTGTACTAATAGCCCCCAGAAAGGAAAAATCCTCGGCCATTTCTTCTGGACATATGGCGATGGGCGAGCGCGACAGACAGTCAGCATCCTGATGCTTTCGTCCTGATTTGTATACGACTGTTACGTCATACTCTTGTAATCTAAGGCTCCATATAGCGAATCGTCCTGAGGGACCTCTGAGGCTCGCGAGCCAGCATAATGAATGGTGGTCGCTTATAACGCGGAAAGGTCGGCCGAATAGGTATGGTCGGAACTTGCTGAGGACCCATATTACCGCCAGACATTCTTTCTCAGTTGTTGAATAGTTGGTTTCGGAGCGGGTAAGTGTTAGGCTCGTGTAAGCGGTGACCCGTTCTGCACCGTCTTGCCACTGAATTAGTGCTGCACCAACCCCAACGTTGCTGGTATCAGTGTGAATGTCAGTTGCGGAATTTTCGTCAAAATCGCCTAGTATTGGGGATTCTGTAGGCGGCTCCGAAGCTCAAGGAAAGCTACCTCTTGTTCACTTCCCCATAGGAACGGCGTGTCATTTCAAGTCAGTGTGGTTAGCGGTTCCGCGATGTGCGAAAAGTCTCGTACAAAGCATCTGTAATAGGACCACAAACCTAAAAACCGTCAAACAGCTTTCTTGTCAGTAGGGTGAGGAACACCAGAAACGGCAGCTGTTTTTTCAGGGTCCGGGCGAACACCTTTGGCGCTGACTACGTGACCAAGGTAGCGAAGTTCTTCAAAGCCGAAGTGACATTTCTCCGGTTTAATTTTCAGGTTGGCGTCTCGGAGAGCTTTTAACACAAGGCGTAACCTTTCTAGGTGTTGGTCGAAGGTGGTCGAAAATATGACGACATCGTCCAGGTAAACAAAACACGACTGCCACTTCAAACCGGACAGAACGGTGTCCATCATGCGTTGGAACGTGGCAGGTGCCGAACATAGGCCGAACGGTAGCACCTTAAACTCATACAAGCCATCGGGTGTCACGAAAGCGGTCTTCTCCCGGTCTCTCTCATCCACTTCTATTTGCCAGAACCCACTTTTTAGGTCTAGCGACGAGAAGTATCGGGCATATCGCAGTCGATCGAGTGCGTCGTCTATGCGGGGAAGTGGGTAAACGTCCTTTTTAGTGACGAGATTAAGTTTTCTGTAATCGACACAGAACCGCAGAGTGTTGTGCTTCTTTCTGACGAGAACAACCGGCGAAGTCCACGGGCTTGTAGACGGCTGAATGACATCGTCGGAAAGCATTTCGGTGACCTGTTTCTGAATCGCTGCTCGTTCCGTTGGAGAAACGCGGTATGGGCGTTGGCATAGGCGGCGCGTGGTCTCGTTTGTAATTATACGGTGCTTGGCGACCGGAGTTCGGCCCACTCTGAAAGACGTTGCGAAGCAGTCTGCGAAATCTGCCAAGACTGCCGAAAGCAGATCATTCTGAGCCGGCGATAACTCGGTGTTTATTTCGACAGGTGGCAGAGCGTGGCGAGGTTCAGTGTCGTCTTGAAGGGCTTCTTCCACGGTGCACAAATGTGGACACTCCGCGACGTCTTGGAGGAAGGAGATCACCATGCCTTTCACGAGGTGCAGAAATTCATTCGAAAAGTTGGTGAGCAGAACAGTAGTGCAGCCATCCCGTAGGTGAACGAGACCTCCGGCAACAATGAGACCCCTCTCAAGCAGCACCGGGATATAACCTTCCGCCATGCCCTCAAAGTCATGAAATAGGTCATTCTGCACGCGCATTACGACACTGCACCGTGGTGGCACCGTGACATCATCTTCCACAATACGCAGAGTATGGCTACAGGGATCGTGGGTGTCTAAGCGTGCCACAGCCCGTTTGGTCAAGAATGTGACTCGTGCGTCGCGTAGGTCGATCACAGCACCTTTTGCCTGCAGAAAGTCGAGCCCCAGAATCAAATCGCTCGAACATTCGCGCAAGACAACGAATTCCGCGGCGTAGACAAAACCGCGGATGCCAATTCGGGCTGTGCACCTTCCGGCCGGGCTAATGAGGTGACCTCCAGCCGTGCGAAAACTAGGGCCCAACCATGGCGTCACAATTTTGCTCAATTCCTGAGCTAGGGCGTGGCTCATAACTGAATAGTCTGCACCGGTGTCAAGTAAAGTGATCGTGTCAGTGCCGTCAAGTGTCACGCACAAATCAGAAGTAGCGCGTCGGATGCTGTCGCTACCCTGCCCCTGTGAGAAATCAGCGTATCGGTGTATCGACGGCGGAGGACCTTCAATTTTTCCCACAGCAGCGGCCCTGCCTCAGGAGACCGCTGGAATTAGGTTTCCCGGTGTTTAGTGGGAGAACGCCGCTCAGTATTGCTGGCGTCTCTGCGAGGGCTTGGGGAACGGTACCGCAGCGGAGATGACGATCCTGAGTCATGGCGCCTGTATCTCCCAGGCCTCTGACGGGCAGACAGATGAGCTTCAATTTCGAGCGGCCGTTCACCGTTCCGTGGACAGGGCGCATCGAGTCCGAAGCCGCGACGTCCCACTCGGCGATACGGGCATGCACGGTAAGGGTGACCGGCCTCCCCGCAGTGGTAGCAGATTGGCCTGCGCTCCCACGTGCGCCACACGTCCGACTTGCGAGGGCGTGGAACAGGTACCACAGCTTGAGCCGATGCGTCATACGAACTGATGTGGCTAACCACCGGTGTCGGGCCAATAGGATCATAGGCAGCTGCTTGACGTGCAACGAACGCGTACGTTCGTTTGTAGTCGACCCGTGGAGGCATGGTAGCGACAGGATCGTAGGCAGCTGCCTGACGAACAACGGATGTGTGCGTGGGTATTTCATGGACGCGCTGCAGTATGTTGGTGACCGGCAATTCACGAGCAGCCTGGCGTACTTCATCTCTGACGACTTCGATCAGTGATGTCACTGGCGCACTCTGAGGCAGACGGAAACGTTGGAGTTCCTCTAGAACAACCGACTGAATGAAGTCACGTAAGGCGTACGCACCGCCTCCATGGCACGACGAAAAACCATCTGGGACCAGGCTGCTGACATCCCGGTTGTACTGCCGGGCCCGTTGTTGGAGCGTCGTTTCCATGGTCGTTGCCTCTGCGAGGAATTCAGCAATGGTACGCGGTGGACTGCGAACGAGGCCACTAACAGCTCCTGCTCAAATCCACGCATGAGGTGGCGAAACTTCTCCTCTTTCATATTGGGGTCTGCGTGCTGGAAAAGACGTGTCATGTCTTCACAGAACATGCGCACACTTTCATTTGGCCGCCGGTTTCTGGACTTGAGTGCAGCTTCAGCTTTCTCGCGGCAGTCGGCGTCGGAGAAGGTGGTCAGAAGTTCACGGCAAAACGCTTGCCAGGTGGTAAGGGCGTCCTCGTGGTTTTTGAACCACGTACGCGCAGACTCTTCTAGGGCGAAGTAAACATTGTAAGGTGTTTATTGGAGCTCCAAGACCGTAGGCAACGTCCGCAAGCCAAAGCGACAGGGGTAGAATTCGAATCAACAGTGCAGTGCCAACAAGGCTCCGGTTCCGCTTCGTCTACCTCTTCGGGTTGGCGCGCGAGCTGATGGCGATCGGGATTACTACAATACCCCCCAGCGGAAACGGAGCCATCCTGGCGACCCATGGTGAGGAAAGGGTAGGGGGATCAAAACACGGCTTGAGGCGGTCGACATGTACAGTTTCTCGGCCGCGGCCGCGATGATTTGGAGATGGGTTCAAGGGCCCTACTACGTAACTGGCGCGAGAAGATTGTTCGAGAATGCGGTAAGGTCCATCGTATCACGATAGAAGTTTGGATGAGAGGCCGGGTGCAGAGGAAGGCACCCAGAGCCAAACGAGGGCACCTGAGGGATATGAAGGCGCTGGATTTGTAGGGTCCCGGTTATGCTTTTGTTGAGCGTGGTTCTCCGTTGTGAAGTAGCTCCCCAATTGTCGCCCTTCTTCGGCAAATGTGGGCGCTTCATACAGTAGAGTGGTCTCTGAAGCGTCGGGGTGATAGGGCAGGATAGTATCCACGGTGGACGTGGGTTCACGACCATATAAAAGAAAGAAGGGGGAGAGCCCAGTCGTAGTCTGCGTAGCCGTATTGTAGGCGTACGTTACGAAAGGCAGCACTTGGTCCGAATTAGAGTGACAGCTATCAACGTACATGGCTAGCATGTCACTAAGAGTGTGATTAAATCCCTCAGTCATGCCGTTCGTTTGGGAGCGATACGCTGTGCTGCTCCGGTGAATGATCTGGCACAGTTGGAGGAGGGCTTCGACAGTGTCGGAAAGAAACGCACGTCCGCGCACTGATCAATTCATTCGGTGCGCCGCGACGAAGAACGAGGCGATGCAGAATGAACGAAGCAACATCCCGTGCGGTGGCAGACTGCAAGGCCGATGTTTCCACGTAACGGGTTAGGTGGTCAACGGCTACGATGACCCAGCGGTTGTTAGCCGAAGCGGTCGGAAGCGGGCCATACAGATCGATACCGACACGGTCAAAAGGGCGGCTGGGGCAAGGCAATGGCTGCAACGGAGCGGCTGGCTGAGGGGGTGGATTCTTGCGACATTGGCAGGCGGTACAGGATCGGATGTATTGACGAATGAAGCGGCACATGCCGCGCCAGTGATATTGTCGCGTAAACAGCGACCTTTACAGTTGCGCCCGATGTCCAAGGCGTGGCAAAGGCTCTACGAACAGCGTCAGAGTTCAGGCTCGAGGTTAGCACACTTCTTCCTCTCACACTTGTGCGCTTCTTTGTCGTCAACGCATGCTACATTAGCCCCCCCCCCCCCGTGCGAAAAGCATCGTCCCGATGCTATATTGAAAGAGGAACAGAGTAAAAGGGGCCGCTATCTGGCATGAAAAGGCTTCAAGCGGACCACGTGGACCACTTCAGAACGCTTGGGACGCCGGGGCTCTGGTTCCTCGTGCGGAACGACTTCATAGTCCAGTTCACTGACGCGTCGAAGAACGCGGTAGGGGCCGAAATAACGGCGCAAGAGTTTTTCGCTGAGTCCGCGTCGTCGAATGGGGTACCAAACCCAGACAAGGTCACCTGGCAGATAGTCTGCAGTCCGCCGCCGCAGGTTGTAGCGTTGTGCATCTCGGCCTTGCTGCTGCTGTATTCGCACCCGTGCAAGTTGACGGGCCTCTTCGGCACGCTGTAGAAAAGAGGCGACATCATCATTTGGACCTTCGTTTATGTGGGGCAGCATGGCGTCGAGCGTGGTCGTCACTTGTCGGCCGTAAACTAGGCTGAATGGAGTCATGTTGGTAGTTTCCTGAACGGCGGTATTGTATGCAAATGTTACATACGGCAATACTTCGTCCCATGTCTTGTGATGGACGTCCACATACATTGACAACATATCGGCAATGGTCTTGTTCAAACGTTCTGTCAGGCCGTTTGTTTGCGGGTGGTATGCAGTCGTGCGACGATGATTGGTGCGACTAAGAACAAGGATATGCTGGATGAGCTCTGCAGAAAATGCAGCTCCTCTGTCAGTAATGAGTACTTCTGGTGCGCCATTTCTCAGGACTATTTGAAGAACGAAAAATTTCGCAACTTCAAAAGCGGTAGCACAAGGAAGAGCAGCGGTTTCTGCGTAGCGAGTCAGGTAGTCAGTAGCTACTATAATACACCTGTTCCCACAGGTGGAAGTAGGGAACGGTCCGAGCAAGTCCATCCCTATTACCTGGAATGGTCTGGACGGTGGCGTAATGGGCTTTAAAAGACCGGCTGGCCTCAGAGGCGGAGCCTTTCGACGTTGGCAGTCACGGCAAGTTCGAACATAATGCGTTACTTCGCTTGGCAAACGAGGCCAGTAATACCGTTCTTTAATTCTGGATATCGTCCGAGTGACTCCCAGGTGGCCGGATGTGGGTTCGTCGTGGCAGGCTTGAAAAATCTCATCCCTTAAGCTTGCTGGTACAACGAGGAGGTATTGGCGACTGTTGGCTGTAAAATTCTTCTTGACGAGAACGCCATCACGGAGACACAAAGAAGACAAAGTACGACGGAAAGGGCTAGGGACCATGCTGCCGGCACCTTGAAGAAAGTCGATTACCTGGCGAAGTTCGGGATCATTCCGTTGGGCATCGGCAAAATTGTCTGAGCTAATTGCACTCAGAAATGCGTCGTCGTCACCTGAGGCGTCCGAAGCTGGTTGTACAGGAGCACGAGACAGGCAGTCAGCGTCTAAATGCTTACGACCTGACTTGTAGGTTACAGTGATGTCGTATTCTTGAAGTCGTAGGCTCCACCTGGCGAGACGTGCAGAAGGATCTTTAAGGCTTGTCAGCCAACAAAGCGCGTGATGGTCGGTCACCACTTTGAAGGGTCTGCCGTACAGGTATGGTCGAAACTTCGAAATAGACCACACGATGGCCAGGCATTCCTTTTCAGTGGCAGAGTAGTTTGTCTCAGCCCTAGACAAAGCCCGACTAGCGTAGGCGATCACACGTTGTTCACTGTTCCGTATCTGTACTAGGACAGCGCCCAAACCGACATTGCTTGCATCCGTGTGGAGTTCGGTGTCTGCGGTTTCATCGAAATGTGCTAGAACTGGAGGTGACTGCAGGCGACATTGAAGCTCCTGAAATGCGTCCATTTGCTGGTCGCCCCATGTGAACGGCATATCAGCCTTAGTAAGAAGTGTAAGGGGGGCGGCTATTTTAGAAAAGTTTTTCACGAAACGTCGATAATATGCACATAGCCCAAGAAAGCGTCGCACCTCTTTCTGGTCCCGCGGCGTCGGAAAATTGGCGATGGCAACTGTTTTTTCCGGATCCGGCAGAACTCCCGCTTGGTTTACGACATGGCCCAAAAACTTCAGCTCTTCATAAGCAAAATGGCATTTTTCGGCTTTCAGAGTGAGGCCCGACGTTTGGATGGCGTCTAGTACTGCGTCTAGGCGACGGAGGTGCTCCTCGAAATTCGGGGCAAACACAATTACGTCGTCCAAGTATACAAGACATGTCGTCCACTTCAGATCTCCAAGGACGCTGTCCATGAGTCTCTGAAAGGTTGCGGGCGCGGAGCAAAGGCCGAAGGGCATGACTTGGAATTCGTATAGCCCGTCAGGTGTAATGAAAGCAGTCTTTTCGCGGTCCCTTTCATCGGCCTCTATCTGCCAGTATCCAGACTTGAGATCCATGGAGGAGAAGTATCTTGTGTTGCACAGACGATCTAAGGCTTCATCTATTCTGGGCAAAGGGTAAACATCTTTTTTCTTAACGTTGCTCAGTCGGCGATAGTCTAGGCAGAAACGAAGTGTGCCATCTTTTTTCTTCACAAGTACCACAGGTGCAGCCCAGGGGCTGCGGGAAGGGCGAATGACATCGTTATCGAGCATTTCCTTCACTTGGTCTCGGATGGCAGTACGTTCTTTAGGGGAAACTCGATAAGGCGACTGGCGGAGTGGTCGAACAGTTTCGTCTGTAATGACGCGGTGCTTTGCAAGGTGGGTTCGACCGACGCGTGATGATCTGGCAAATGCATTAGAGTAGCGACGGAGGAGGTGCCGTAGTTTCTCTCGATACTTTCGAGGTAAGGCCGGGTTTATATCGTACAGAGGTTCAGTTTTGTCGGAGGGTTCTGTTGCTGAAGCGCTGGTGAAATTGCATTCATAACTAGTGTCAGTTATGGCGTCGAGATATGCGACAGTTGTCCCTCTGTTCAGATGTTGATGTTCATTGCTGAAGTTCGTGAGAAGAACATCAACTTTGCCATTTTCAACAAAAACAACTGCCCTGGCAACGGCGATGCCTCTTTCAATAAGCAGTTTTTGTTTTGTCTCGACGACACCTTCTATATCTTGGATTGGGAGGGAACCCACGGAGACCATAATGCTTGAACGTGGGGGCACACTAACATGGTCATCAATAATGTGGAGTGCAGCGGGGAGCAGGCTGTTGGATTCGATAGCATTCTCAACTGAAAATCTCACGGACTTATTCTGCAGATCGATAATGGCGCCATTTTCGGTTAAAAAGTCCATACCGAGGATGACGTCACGGGAACACTGAGCCAATACGATGAACGTCGCCAGAAAAGTTTACCCTTGTACAGTGATCCTCGACGTGCACACTCCCGTGGGCATAATTACATGTCCGCCAGCTGTGCGTATTTGCGGGCCACCCCATGACGTTGTGACCTTTCTGAGAGCTTTGGCGAAGGGTGCACTTAGAATTGAATAATCAGCGCCAGTGTCGACTAGAGCAGTGACGTCGACGCCATCAACGGAGATCTGCAGGTCGGCAGTTTGTTGTGTCGGGCGGCGACAGCTTCGTGAGGTTCGGTCTCGACTTCGATGCTCTGAAGGAGTGGTGGGGCGAATGTCGGCGTCGTGGTTACGTTGAGGATCAGCGGAATTTCGTAGCGGCGTCGATTGTGCTGGTGGCCGTATGTAACGAACTGTAGTTTGCAGTGAAGAACTTTCGTGGGTCTGTGGAGGATCTTGAAATTTTCGCACTGTAGCAGCCGCACCTCCAGAGGCTGCTGCATCTAGTTTCCCCTATGGGGACTTTGGAGTTGCTCCTGGCGTCCAGGAGAGCTGTAACGGCGAGGCGACGGCGATCGGAGGCGGCTTGGGCCTGTGTTGGAACGCGAAATGTATTCTGCGATTTCGCGTGGCTGCTGACCAGGCAACGGACGACGGGCATCAAAAGAAAACCCACGGAGGCCGAGTTCCCTGTAGGGGCAGCGGCGACACAGGTGTCCAGCTTCGCCGCAATGGTAGCACAACGGTTGGTGATCGGGCGTTCGCCAGATATCGGTCCTTCGGCGGCGTACGCTCGGCCGTGAAGACACATGGGCGACCGGTGCGCGAGGCTCGTAGGATGCTGTCGAAGGCGGCAGGTAGCGGCTGGTGACCGCGGCGTAGCTCAGGGTCTGGGGCAGCGGTGTAGCTACGACGGGTTCAGGCGCGGCGACGGGTGCGGGCCCGGTGATGGGTGCGTGCACGGTGACGGGTGCGGGAACACCCAGCGCCTGTTGTACTTCCTCACGGATGATATCGAAAACTGTGGCAACCTGTGGCTGTGGAGGAATCCGCAGGTATTTGGCCACCTCTTCCCGGACTATCGCCCGGATCGTATCACGCAGCGATTCTGACGAAAACTGTACGGCTTCACCTGCACTCGCGGCGTTCATAGACAGTGTAGTGCGCTGGTATTGCCGGGCGCGCATGTCAAGTGCCTTCTCGATGGTAGACGCCTCACTTATGAATTCGGCGACAGTTGTTGGTGGACTTCGCACCAGGCCTGCAAATAACTGCTCTTTAACACCTTGCATCAAAAAGCGCACTTTTTTCTCTTCCGACATGGTTGGGTCCGCGCGTCGAAAGAGTCGCTTCATCTCTTCGGCGTAGGCCGTAACAGTTTCATTCGGATGTTGTATACGGCTATTTAAAAGCAATTGCGCTTTTTCCTTGCGAAGCGTGTTGGTAAACATACGCAAGAATTCTGCCTTGAATGTATCCCACGTTCGGAGTCCGGCTTCTTGGTTTTCGAACCATGTCCTCGCAGAATCCTCCAGTGCGAAGTAGACATGGCGAAGCTTCGAGTCAGCGTTCCAGGCGTTGAAGGCAGCCACCCGGTCGAACTGCTCCAGCCAGTCTTCAGCATCTTCATGTGGCAGGCCGTGGAAATGTGGTGGATCCCGCTGGTGGTTGAGCAGGACAGGAGTTGTCGATACCGGGGGATTCATCGCGCTGAGAGAAACGCTCCTTGTTGGTCTGCGGTCAGGGAGAGGACCACACTCGGGAGGCAGACCTTGCAGTCGGCGGCTGCTCTGGTGTACTGGGGTCTCCACCTTAGGGGTGCGTCCTGGGCTTGTAGGGGGCGTCCGGCTCATGAAAATCGTACCCGGCAGCTCCACCAGATGTCGCGTAAACAGCGACCTTTACAGTTGCGTCCGAGGTCCAAGGCGTGGCAAAGGTTCTACGAACAGCGTCAGAGTTCAGGCTCGAGGTTAGCACACTTCTTCCTCTCACACTTCTGCGCTTCTTTGTCGTCAACGCATGCTACAATATCTCATACGCAGTCGAGAATAGGTTTTCATGACACCTGCATGGCCGCATTGGAGATCGGCGTGAAAAGAGGCGCAGATTTCAGCACGGAGATGTCGCGAAATCACGAGAAGCCACTTTCGCCCTGTAGGATGTTAACTGCGGCGGTATAAAGGTCCATCACGAGTGGCGAAGTGGTGGTCCTGACGACGAAGTGCACGTGACAGAGACAGCTCTGCGGGCGTAGACAGGAATGTTAAGAGGGAGGATATCCATGGATCCTTCTGCTGCTCAGATTTCATGTTGGTAATGTTGAGCGGCGACATATCGTAGGCACAAACGAAGCCAGCCGTCGAGTCGTTAGGAAGCGGTGAACGGGAAAGGGCATCGGCGTCGGTGTGCTTGCGTCCAGATCGATAGAAGACGTGGATATCGTACTCCTGAAGACGTAACGCCCACCGGGTGAGGCGGCCGGAGGGGTCTTTGAGGGAGGATAGCCAACAAAGCGCGTGGTGGTCGGTAACAACGTAGAATGGGCGACCGTAAATATAAGGACGAAACACCATATGATAGCCAGGCAATCCTTTTCGGTCACATAATAGTTCGATTCCGCTTTCGTGAGGGTACGACTAGCGTACGCGACGACATACTCGGAATACCCATGTTTCCGTTGAGCAAGAACAGCGCTCTGACCTACGCCGCTTGCATCAGTGTGCATTTTGGTCGAGCAGGCAGGGTCAAAATGGCGGAGTATAGGGGGAGAGACCAGTAGACGGCGTAGTGTACTGAACGCAGCATCACAGACAGGTGACCAAGAGGAGAGGTTCGGGCCTCCGGCGAGAAGTTGCGTTAAAGTGGCGATGATACAAGCGAAGTTGAGGATAAAACGGCGGAAATACGAACATAAACCGACAAACCTGCGAAGTTCTTTCAAGGTTGTGGGCTTGGGGAAGTCTGCGATGGCACGAATTTTGGTAGGATCCGGTAGAACGCCATCCTTGAATATGACATGACCAAGTATTGTGAGCTTGGCAGCGGCAAAGTGACATTTCTTCAAGTTGAGCTGTAGGCCGGCTTCAGTAAGGCACGTAAGGACACGCTGAAGGCACAGAAGGTAGGAAGGGAAATCTTTTCAGAAAACGACAATGCCATCTAGATAAGACAATGCCATCTAGATAAGAAGACACGTTTCCCATTTGAGCCCACTGAGAATGTTATCCATCATTCTCTCGAAGGTGGCGGGGGCGTTGCACAGTCCGAAAGGCATTACATTGAGTTCATACAAGCCATCGGGAGTGATGAAGGCTGTTTTCGGGTGGTCAGCGGAAGCCATCAGTACTTGTCAATAGCCAGAGCGCAAATCTAGCAACGAAAAGAACTCCGCTCCTTGCAAACAATCTAGCGCGTCATCAATTCGTGGTAGTGGGTAAACATCTTTGCGGGTTATCTTATTCAGACGCCGGTAGTCCACGCAGAAGCGAATCGTGCCATCTTTCTTTGTCACCAACACTATGAGGGAGGCCCAAGGGCTATGAGATGGTCGTATGATGCCCCGTTGAAGCATATTGGCGACATTGTCACGAATGACGCGGCGCTCAGTGGGCAACACGCGATATGTTCGCTGCCGCAGGGGAGCATGAGGACCAGTGCCGATTGCATGCGAAACGGTCAAGGTGCGGCCCAAGGAAGGCTGGGACACGTCAAAAGATGCACTGAAGCGCTGAAGCAGGGCGACTATTTGGTCCCGTTAGGCGGATGTAAGGTCGGTCGCGATAGCTCGACGAAGGGCGTCGACAGGAAGCTCATCACTCGTAGCAGTACAAGACGTCAGGGCAGCGACGTGAGGAAAATTTTCAGGTTCGGAGAACATGTAAGTGCGATCAGGGACCAGCTCTTCAATGTAGCCGAGGCACTCCCCGCGAAGAACAACCGTCGGGCAGGGAAAAGGGTTGGAAGCATAGATGACACAGCTGCCATCAGAAATCGTTAGAACGGCGAAAGGAAGAAGGAGGCAGTTATGGGGGACGGAGGTGAATTTGGGCGTAAAGAGAACAGGACTAGGGAGGGCAGATGTCGAAACAAGGGGAACGAGATCAGAAGAAAAGGGAGAAATGTCGGTGTCTGCAGCTACAAATAGTTTAGTAGGGCGCACAGGCGGGTCACACAGGAAAACATTAACACAGGGGAAAGCTCAACTTCAGCAAGGGCACAATCAATCACAGCACTGTGAGTCGACATAAAGTCGTAGCCGAGGATGATGTCGCGGGAGCAAGCGTAAAGCACCACCATCTCGACGAGATACGTAATGTCTTTGATGCAAACTCGTACCGTGCACGCTGCCGCAGGGGTGATGCGCTCTGAACTGGCCGTACGAAGCGAAAAGGCAGAAAGCGGCGTTGTGACCTTGCGAATTTTGCGGCGAAGGTTATCACTAATTACGGAAACGGCAGCACCTGTCTCTACCAGCGTAAGAATAGGAAAACCTTCTACGAACACTTCAATGATGTTGGCGGGAGAAGGCGGAGGACTTAACGAGTTCGTCAAACGGGCAGTTCTTGCCTCCGGAACTGCGCCATTTAGTTTTCCCCTTGCGTAGGGCCCTGCCGCCGGAGCATCGGCGAGATGGAACGTCGGCGAGGCGAAGGCGAACGGCGTGTCGAGTACTGAGCCCCAGGTGGAGACTATCCAGAAGAGACGTTGCTCAAGGGCGACTCACGATCGTAGTGGTACTGACGGACTGCGTTCTCAGGATGAAGCGGGCGCTGACGGCAAAGGCGAGCGACGTGACCCGGGAGCCCGCAAGCATAGCAAATTGGGCGATTGTCGGCGGTTCGCCATGGGTTTGTAATGCGGCGTCTCGGTCCAAGGATCGGAGACTGAGGGGCCAAGAAACGAGGTGGAGCATAAAATGTAGGACCGTTCTGGTAAGACGATGTAGGAAGCGGACCGTGCGTTCCAACGGTTACTTGAGCGTAAGTGAGTGGGGCTTGCATAGGAGCGATGGGAACACTAGAAGGCAGCGCTTCGGCGACTTTCTCCTTGATAACTTGGCGGATAGCCGGCGAGATGGATGGCGCCTTGGCCGGCGCTAATTGCGAAGTGCAGAAGGTCGGCTGAACTGGATGGAGGAGGGACAGCTGGCGTGCAACTTCTTCGCAGTTGAAGTCTTGGATATTCTGCATAAATTGAGACTGTTCCGCAGACGACGTAGCCAGTGCCAAGCCAGCAATGCCGGCAGGTGCTGCAGCCCGCCGTGTAGAAGCGCGTTGCGTTCGTAGCTCGTCAAACCTCTGGCACAGGGTTGTAATGTCGGATACGGAAGTAGGGTCCCAGGCCGACATCATATAGTACGCATCATCAGTGAGACCTTTTAGAACATGTGCGAATCTTTCGGGCTCCGGCATGGACGGATTGACCCGCTTGCAGAGGTCAACCACGTCCTCAGTGTAGCTGGTAAACGTTTCCTCGGGAAGTTGAAGCCTTGCATGGAGGCGTTGTTCGGCGCGGAGTTTGCGAACTGCAGGACAGCCGAAGACATCCGCGAAGTTCTTGAAGACAGACCACGTCGAAAAATTGGCTTCGTGGTTTCGAAACCACAGATTTGCCACGTCCGTAAGGTAGAAGAGGATGTTGCTCAGTTTTATAGAATCGTCCCAGCGGTTTTAAGTGCTGACGCGCTCGAAAGAGGCCAGCCAGTCGTCAACGTCATGGTCGTCGGTACCACTGAAGAAAGGTGGGTCAGGGAGGCGTTGTGCCCCGGAACAGAAGATGGTGGCAGGAGTGGCAGGGATGGGCGCCGATGGTTGGCTGGGAACGTCCTGTATTGTTGTGACCGAAGGCGGTAGCGTGCGGTTCCGAAGTTCCAGGGTGAAATTTGCGAGGAGGACTGGGGCGACGACCGAGACACTTCCTCCAAGTGTAGGTGTTTATTGGAGCTGCGAGACCGTAGGCAACGTTCGCAAACCAAAGCGATGGGGTTAGCGTTCGAACCGACAGTGCAGTGCCAACGAGGCTCCGGCTCCACTTCGTCTACCTCTTCGGGTTGGCGCGCGAGCTGATGGCGATCGGGATTACTACAACATTATTGAGCTTTCGCTCGTCACTCCAGCCGCTGTATCCAGCCACTCGCTCGAAGGTCGCCAGCCAATCCGAAGCGTCTTCAAAGACGTCGCCGTGAAAAGATGATGGCGTTTGCGGCGGGTGGCGAAGGATCGGATCTGAGAGCCTGGGATCAGTGGCCATGTCGAGGTGGCTCGAGAGTTGCGGCTGCGTGATCCTCAGAGGGGTGGAAAGGGGCCCAACCTCAGGCGACTGTCCGCGTAGGCGGCGACTGAGTCGCTGGTGGACCGGAATCAGATCCGTCGTTAAGCGTGTAAGCGTGGGAAAGCGTACCCAGCGCACTCCACCACACTGTACGGGTATTGGGCCAAACATCCAGGCAACGCCCTGAGCCTAGAAGACTGCCGAAGTCCGAGAGTGGACCGAGCAGCGGTCTGAGCGCGGTTCCAGGCTAACAACTTCGTCGTCTACGCCAACTAGCAACCACTTCATCGTCTACGTCAACTAGCCACTCATTGTCTCCGCTTCGTCGTCGACTATAGTTTGTATCAATATTAAATACCCCTATCTTGTCGATATTTTTGGAGCCCTCAACTACGGCGTCTCTCATAGCTGTAGTCGCTTTGGGGCATTGAACCCCAGCACCAAACCAAACCTTGTCGCGCACCAAAGCGAACAGCCGAAACAATGACGATGAGTGTCAACATGAGACAAGAATGAGGGCAAAGCTATGTGCGCGGACGAGAAACATGAAGCGCGACTCAGCGCTAAAAATAGTTGCTTTTTTTCTTCAAAACTTCTGAATAATCTCGATGGAGGAGCGTTATACTGCATAACAATGTTATACTGCAAGAAAACGCTGCTTGACTGCGTGATCTTCATGAGCGTTTAATAAAAACTTATCAAGCATGTACAGTAGTTGGGAGAGCATTGGGCTGCATGTTTTCAGCATGGTCCTCCCTTTATACATTTGTCTCAGCGCTATCATTCCCCTTTGTCGTTTAAATAACCCGCACGAGGGCCTGCAGTTATGAAGTCATGGCCCTGTAATTTAATCAGGTAATTACGGTGCACAGAACGCTAGATTTTCTCTCGATAACAGCTTGAATCGTCTTCAAATAGTGTACAATAAGAAAAAAAGAGCATGCGTGCTTGGCACGCCAGAAGACATTCCGCAGAAGGTTAAGATTATGTAGAGGAGACAGACTGCCTCTGAGGCTAGACTGATGTGGAGAGCGCAAAGAACCCTTCAAACCTGCCATCACGGCGCCTACGTCAACGCTTTAAGGTGTTAATACGGACCGACGCCAATCAGGCACGCACGCTGCGCTAGGCTGGCGAGAGCAAGTCAACGCACTCCAGGCCCCAATGTAACCTTTGGCTGTGAGTGCATCCAAAGGGCACGAGGTAGAGTTGGCGCCTCATTTATCAGTTCGTGAGCACCGCGCACCTCGTGAATCCGTAATGTGTCGCACAGAAAAAAATTATAGATGTTCACACGAGTGGCATTATTAGCGCTTGCAACAGATGTGGATCGTTTCATCTGATTGTGTGCGGAGCAACTGCTTAATGAAATCAAGTAGCACCCCTGAATCTTCAATACGATATGATAAAAAAGATGTAAAATTGACCAAGGCTTAGAATTTTCTGGCCACATAAAATATTTCAAAAAGAATAAAATGAAGTGGTGTGCCAAAAGAGCCTAATACGTCATGTAATGAACAATACCACTGTACTTATGTAGTTAGGATTGTAACGATATTTTTAAACTGAGCGGGGCACTGATGATAGTAATAATGTTCGCAAAGAATTCAATTCGTAACAGGGTCTTGTAAATACGACTGTATAGATATTACTGGGATGCATAGGGCACTGAGACATTTTATTGGTGATTACTGCAAAGATAAATGAAATGTGCTTGATGCTTGTTGAATCCATCGGGAGGAATTTTAGCACTATGCTAAAACATCCTATGGAACCATAAATCGGGTCTTGTTTTGCTCTATAGCCGTGGCATGATGTTTACGTATGATTTTGTTTGGGCGACGCTAGCTAGAGGGAATTAGGCAAAATAACGGTTCGGCACAGGTTCAGCATAAGTGCCATTGTGACGTGTTCAGTGTTCAGGAAAGATGCTGGCGGCTCAAAAGCGTTGTCGGGTCTGCGTGGATGCTGCTCTTCCGGATTCATGTTTGCATATATCCATTTTACTAATACCGTAATTATATGCTCTGTTTATGTGCCTCCAATGTCTCACATATACTCTAAACCACAAGTCCTAAGCAAGGTCACTAAATGAACAACCACGCAAAGTAATATACATTTTCGTTTTAGTCAAACACTTCTTAACGTAACCACGAACATTGGAGTTATGAGCTCGGAACAAGGTGGGAACAAAGCACAAGCGCATACAACCAGCTGCTAATCAGAACACTAGGTGCAAAAAACTCCTTCCTTCACATCCTAGCACACCTTTCTTCACAACCAAACACATGATCATCAACATCATCATCATCATCAGCCTGATTATACCCACTGCAGGGCGAAGGCCTCTCCCATATTTCTCCACTTAACCCGGTTCTGTGCAATCTGCATCCTCTTGACCCCTGCGAACTTCTTAATCTCATCCGCCCACCTAACTTTCTGCCGCCCCCTGCTACGCTTTCCTTCTCTTGGAATCCAGTTTGTTACCCTCAGCGACCATCGGTTATCCTCTCTTCGCACTACATGTCCTGCCCATGTCCATTTCTTCTTAATTTCCACTAGAATGTCGGTAACTTGAGTTATTTCTCTCACCCACTCTGCACGCTTCCTATCTCTTAATGTTACCCCTACCATTTTTGCATTCCATAGCCCTCTGGGTTGTCCTCAACTTAAGTAGAACTCTCTTGGTTAGCCTCCACGTTTCAGCCCCATAGGTGAGTACAGGCAAGATGCAACTGTTGCATACTTTCCTCTTGAGCGATAGCGGTAAGCTGCTAGTCATAATCTGCGAGTGCTTGCCAAATGCGCTCCATGCCAATCTTATTCTTCTTGTTATTTCCTTTTCATGGTCCGGATCTGCAGTTACTGCCTGCCCTAAGTCGACATATTCGCCTACTACTTCCAGTAATTCGCTACCTAATGTAAACTGCTGTTCCTTCCCGAGGCTGTTGAACGTTACCTTAGTCTTCTGCATATTGAATTTCAAGCCTACCTTTCTACTTTTTCTGTCTAGATCATCAATCATTATTTGCAGTTCATCCCCCGAGTTGCTTAGCAAGGCAATGTCATCAGCAAATCGCAGATTACTGAGGTATTCTCCATCCACCCTTATCCCTAACTGCTCCCATTCCAAGTCTCTGAATACTTCCTCTAAACAAGCTGTGAATAGTACTGGGGAGATTGTGTCTCCTTGCCTAACACCTTTCTTTATGGGAATTTTGTTGCTTTCTTTATGCAGAACTATGGTTGCTGTGCAGCCACTATATATATCTTCCAGCACTTTCACGTACGACTCATCTACCCCCTGATTTCGCAATGCCTGCATCACCGCCGAGGTTTCAACTGAGTCAAATGCTTTTTCGTAATCAATGAATGCTATGTATAAGGGCTGGTTATATTCCGAGCATTTTTCTATCTCCTGATTGATGGTATGGATATGATCTATAGTAGAGTACTGTTTCCGAAACCCTGCTTGATCCTTTGCTTGATTGCAGTCTAAGGTTGTCCTGATTCTATTAGCGATTACCTTAGCAAATACCTTATACGTAACAGACAGCAAGCTGATTGGTCTGTAATTTTTAAGGTCCTTAGAGTCCCCTTTCTTGTGAATGAGGATAATGTTTGCATTCTTCCATGGTTCCGGTACCGTCGATGACACCGGGCACTGCGTATACGGGGTGGCCAGTTTTTCTAGCACGATATCCCCCCCGTCCTTCAGCAAATCTGTAGTTATCTGATCCTCTCCAGCTGATTTCCCCCTTTTCATAGTTTCTAGTGCTTTCTTGACCTCTTCCTTCGTCACTGGTGGAACGTCTGACTATTTTTCCCTACCGCCAATCTCATTACGTTCGTGACTACTTTGGCTACTGTAGAGATCTGTATAGAACTCCTCGGCTACTTTGACTATCTTGTCCATATTAGTGACGACGTTGCCCGCCTTGTCCCTTATCGCATACATCTGGTTTTTGCCTATGCCCAATTTCTTCTTTACCGCTTTAAGGCTTCCCCCGTTCTTTAAAGCATGCTCAATTTTCTCCATGTTATACTTCCTCATATCGGCCACCTTGCGCTTATTGATTAGCTTTGATATCTCGGCCAGTTCGATCTGGTCTGTTGGATTGGAAGCTTTCATACTCTGGCGTTTCTTAATCAAATCTTTCGTCTCCTTAGACAGCTTACCGGTATCCTCTCTAACTCTCCTACCGCCTACTTCTACCGCGCACTCAGTAATTATATCTCTGATGTTATTGATCACACATGATATAGCATTCTATCACCAGCGGAGAAAGCTCCATAAAAAGAAAATTTTTTATTTCAAAAATAAGAATTAGCAAGCTTTTTATTCAAAGCAGTCTGCAATCAACACAAATCAAGTAGCGGTGGCGGATGCCTGAGATAGAAGGAGGTGATTATGAATGTGTGTGAAATAGAATGTGTTTATCTTTGTGTTTTATCAACAGACCATAGTTAATTGGCATATTTCAGTTGTGTTGGCTTGTGACTTTAATTTGCGTCATGTTTCGTGTGACTACAAGACAGATTTGTAAATATATTGTCACGTACACGGTGACTAAGGATACCAATGATAGCAGAGGGTAGCCCAGACACAACAACACAGCAGCACAGACGCAAACATGCAAGCGACACTTTGTCATCCTCTTCAACTTCGTCCTCCTTTCCCGCCTCAGTCATGCGCCACCTGGCAACGCGAGGTGGCATTACCCCCTCCTTCCGAAAAAAATGAGAAGGGCCGGTAAAAATGGTGTGAAAAGCAAGAGAGTGGTCACAGCGGGTGGCCATACGCTATCGGTGGTAGTACGGCTTCAGTCGCACAATGTGCACAATGTCGGAGCTGTGCTTTCGACGTTTTGGTTGTGTGGCACCGTCTGCGATAACTTCATAACTGGGGTCACTCACACGGCGCAACACTGTACGGCCCGAAGTAGCTGGAAAGGAGTTTCGCTGACAAGCCTGGACGGCGAACTGGTGCCCATACCTAGACTTGGTCTCCAGGCTTGTAGTCAACCTGACGGTGCCGTAGGTTGTAACGGTGCGCGACAGTAGTCTGCTGCTGCCCAGTGTGAACACGGGCGAGCTGGCGGGCTTCCTCAGCGCGGATGGCATATTGCTGGGCATCTGAGGATAGCTGGTCATCATCTGGGCAAGGGAGCATGGAATCGAGCATGCTCTGAACTTCGCGTCCGTAAACAAGTCGAAATGGTGTGAAGCGGGTTGTCTCTTGTAAGGCTGTATTATACGCAAATGTGACGTACGGCAGCACCTCGTCCTAGGTCTTGTGCTGCACATCGACCTACATTGCCAACATGTCCGCAATCGTCTTATTCAATCTTTCTGTAAGGCCATTGCTTTGTGGATGGTACGCTGTGGTCTTGCGATGGCTCGTGCAACTCAGCTCAAATACGCGGTCGATCAGCTGTGAGGTGAAAGCTGTCCCTCTGTCGGTAATGACATAGGAAGGGGCGCCATGCCGCAAGACTATGTTGTGCATGAAAAACTCTGCTACTTCGGAAGCTGTAGCATGAGGGATTGCCTTTGTCTCAGCGTATCGAGTCAGGTAGTCAGTAGCGACTACTATCCATTTGTTTCCGGCCTGCGACAAAGGGAAACGGCCAAGGAAATCCATTCCAATTTGGTCGAACGGAATGCGGGGCACTTTAACGGGTTTGAGAAATCCGGCATGCTTCTGGGGCGGTGTTTTGCGACGCTGGCATTCGCGACAGCTTCGTACATAGCGTTTCACAGCTGCGGAGAGTCTTGCCCAGTAATACATGTTGCGCACTCGAGCAAGAGTCCGTGAGCAACCCAAATGACCAAACGTCGGTTCATCATTGCAAGCAAGGAGAATACCCTCACGGAGCTCGCATGCCACTACCAGAAGGTAAGTTCTGTCTTGGCCCTGGGAGTTTCTTTTATACAAGACGCCTTGCCGTATGCAGAAGGAACCAAGGTTCCGAGATAGATGTCGAGGCAGGGTCGTATCACGACCTTCCAGATAATCGATGAGTGGAAGGATGTCTGGATCAGCTATTTGTCGATCCCCGAGTTCAGATGCGCTGAGGGCTCCTAGAAAACCACTATCGTCATCGGCTGTAGTATCGCCAGTGTCAACGGGTGCTCGTGACAGCGTGTCGGCGTTGTCGTGTTAGCGGCCGGACTCGTAAACAATGGTTATGTCAAACTCCTGAAGCCGTAAACTCCAGCGTGCAAGTCGTCCAGATGGGTCTCGTAGATTTGCCAGCCAGCACAAACAATGATGGTGGGTGACGACTTTAAATGGCCGGCCGTACAGATAGGGACGAAACTTCATAGTAGCCCATACGACCGCCAGGCATTCCTTTTCTGAGGTGGAGTAGTTCATTTCGGCACGAGAGAGAGTGCGGCTAGCATAGGCTATTACTCGCTCAAACCCATCTTGATGCTGAACAAGGACCGCGCCAAGACCGATACTACTGGCGTCAGTGTGCACCTCAGTATCAGCCGCTTCATCGAAGTGCCCCAGAACAGGGGATGTTTTAAGGCGCTCACGAAGCAAAGAGAAGGCCATCTCCTGCTCAGAGTTCCACACAAACGAGGTGTCCTTCCTTGTAAGGCGCGTCAGAGGTTCTGCGATTTGAGAAAAGTCCGCAATGAAACGCCGATAATATGCGCACAGGCCGAGGAAGCGCTGAACAGCCTTCTTATTAGCTGGAACGGGAAATCGTGCGATGGCAGCAGTCTTATCGGGATCCGGGCGCACCCCATCAGCGCTTACAACATGGCCGAGGAACATGAGTTTTGTATACCCGAAGTGGCATTTCTGGGGCTTCAGCGTGAGATCAGCAGAACGGAGGGCTTCCAGGACAGCTCGAAGGCGTTCGAGGTGTTGATCAAATGTTTCGGAAAAAACAACTACGTCGTCCAAGTACACAAGACAGATCTGCCACTTGAGGCCAGTGAGGACGGTGTCCATCATCCTTTGGAATGTAGCTGGGGCAGAGCACAATCCAAATGGGAGTACTTTGAGTTCATATAGGCCATCTGAAGTGACAAATGCGGTTTCTTCTCGGTCTCTTTCGTCTACTTCGATTTGCCAATAGCCCCTTTTTAAATCAATAGATGAAAAATACTTCGCACGTCGCAGTCTGTCCAGTGAGTCATCGATGCGCGGCAACGGGTATACATCTTTCTTTGTCACATTATTCAATTTCCGATAGTCGACGCAAAATCAAAGAGTGCCGTCTTTCTTTTGACCAAGACTACTGGTGAAGACCACGGACTTTGTGAAGGCTGCACAACACCATCATCCAGTATCTCCTGAACTTGCGTCTGGATCACTTCTCGTTCTTTGGCAGACACACGATAAGGCTGCTGTCGTATTGGGCGAGCGTCGTCATAAGTAATGATGCGATGTTGTGTGATGGGCGTTTGACGAACCTTCGAGGAAGAAGCAAAGCAGTGCTTGAAGTCTAGCAGCAGTTGCTCTAAGGCACGCCGTTTCTTCTTTGACAAGTGACAGTTAATGTCAATGTTGTCAAGAGATGGCTCGTTAGTTTCTACTATCGTGGATGCAAAACAGACCGGATCGTGCGCAACATGGTCAGCAAAAGCGATAGCAGTCCCCGGGAACAAGTGTCGGTGCTCATTAGAAACATTTGTGACAAGGAGTGCAGCCCGGCCATTGTGAAACGACAATAAACTTCAAGGAGCGCAAATGCCTTGAGCAAGCAGGAGTGAATGGCTCGCCTTCGCTACAGCATCACCGGTACGGAAATCGCCACAGGTAATTTCCACAAGAGCACTGCTTCGCGGCGGCAGCGAGATGCTCTCAGCGGAAACACGAAGTGCGGTATTGCAAGGACTGCTACTATCTTGTTCGGTAGATTGTCCCATCAAAAACGTGACGAGTCTATTTCGCAGGTCGACAACTGCTCCGGACTCCCGCAGAAAGTCAATGCCGAGGATAAGGTCACGGGAACAATCACTCAAAACAACACAACTAACGACGAACGTACGTCCGCTAATCTGAATGCGAGCCGTGCATATCCCCTTTGGAGTAACTATATGACCGCCGCCGGTTCGAAGGTACACACCTGGCCAAGCAGTAAGCACCTTTCTCAAAACAGTCGCCATGCGACCACTCAAGATTGAATAATCGGCACCGGTGTCCACTAATGCATTGACCGTAGTGCGACCGTCTAAAATAACCGGAATGTCCAGAAAAACGCTTTTTGCTTCCCTAGGTGACGGTACCTGCAGCTGGCGGTCGTATCGAAGCGGCGACGACGCGATGTCTTCAACGCAGCGACTACCAGCGGCCTCATCCCCGAAGGTCGCTGTTTTCAGTTTTCCCGATAAGGGCTAGACGAGCGGCCTTGGTCCTCTCGCGATGAACCGTGGGTGAACGAGGAGGAGCGCCTTGGCGAAGGGGAGCGGGGCTGACGCTGCGAACGAGATGAAGAACGCTGCTCCGCCAGGTACTCCTCAATAACTCGGGGTCGTTGACCAAACCGGGGAGGAGGCGAGCCGATGCGGAAGCCGTGGAGACCGAGGCGTCGATACGGACAATCCCGGTAGAGATGTCCTGGTTCACCGCAGTGGAAGCAAAGCGGACGGCGGTCAGGCGTGCGCCAAATGTCGGCTTTGCGTCGGGGCAGCGGACGATTGTCGACGTTCTGCACTGGCTGCACCGAGGGCAGCGGAACTGTAGGTGACGCGAGAATGGGCGGTGGTGAAGGGGGAGCCTGACTGTGCAGAACTTCTGCATATGTGGGATGATTGTCGGTGCCTGACAGCAATGGCGGGCTCGGAACTACAGGCGAAAGAGGGCTCTAGAGTGCCTGCCGCACCTCCTCCCGCACTATAGCAGAAACGGAAGTTGGCGATTGCTGCAGAGGGCTCCAGAACTTGCTTAGTTCTTCGCGCACGACGCTGCGAATCAGTTCGCGCAATGCATCGGGATGCCGTTCTGAAGATGCAAATGATCCGCAATTGTGCTTGTATGAAAAGGTCGGTCATAAGCCACGGCACGTTGTTGCAGCACCTTTTCCATTGTGGTGGCCTCCGCAAGGAATCCGTTTACAGTCGACGGTGGGTTTCGCATAAGGCCTGCCAACAGCTGCTCTTTCAAACCCTGCATCAAGTGCCTGACCTTTTTGTCCTCGGACATGGCGGGATCGGCTCGCCTGAAGAGGCGCGTCATGTCCTCGACGTATGCTTGGACACTCTCATTCGGCCTTTGGATGCGAGAGTGAATGGCACGTTCTGCATGCTCGCGACGATCCGCGCTAGTGTAAGCCTCGAGCAGTTGACGACGGAATTCCCGCCACGAAGTTAATACTTGCTCTCGGTTCTCGAACCAGATACGGGCGCCGTCCTCAAGGCTGAAGTAGACGCTCCTTAGTTTGGCAGCATCGTCCCACTGGTTGAAAGCAGCGACACGTTCAAACTGAAGGAAACAGTCCTCCACATCCTCAAAGAGGTCCCCATGGAAAGACTTCGGTACCCGAGGGGCCTGCAAGGTGTAGTTACTGGCCGGTGTGACGCCCGTTACCTGCTGAGCAGGAGCACTAGATGTCATGGCGGCGGGTGATGGCTGAAACTCCGGAGACACTCCCTGGAGCCGTCGACTGGAGCGATGCACGGGGGTGTCCAATGGTACAGGGCTGGCGCGACGTCTTGTAGATGGAGATTTTTGCATAGGCGATCGTTTTTCCCAGCAGCTCCACCAGAATGTCACGTACACAGTGACTAAGGATACCAATGATAGCAGGGGGTAGCCCAGACACAACAACACAGCAGCACAGACGCAAACGTACAAGCGACACTTTATCGTCCTCTTCAACTTCGTCCTCCTTTCACACCTCAGTCATGCGCCACCTGGCAACGCTAGGTGGCAATATGTTCTTATCACATTTATCATTTACATTCGCGCTCTGCTCTTGACACAGTGATTACCATGGATGCAGAACAAAAATCAAAACGCTTATGCTCGGTGACTGACGATTGCTGTAAAAAGTCTGAGTTCTTGGTGCGGAGTCCAGGAATTTCAGGTGTAGGAATTACAATTGCGGAAAATGTGCATGGAAGAAGCTTCTCCACAATCAGTGCGCGAAAGACGTGCAAAATTTTAAGTTCACCGCCGCTAATTTTAAACGTATAATATCAAAAGCGAAAGAAAAGGTTTGACTTAAAAGATTTTACTCTCCTTTCTAAATCTCGCGATCGAAGTTCCCTTTTCGGGTTTAACTTACTTAATGTGGCAAGTTGGGCGTGCTGCTAAATGGTTCTGAGATAGGCAGCGCAAAAACTAAAAACGCGGACAAGGTCGAGACGACAAGGACGGGAGCTGAACTTACAACAGCTTTTATTTCGGAAAAATTTACTGTTATATTTATTCTCTAAAGCCGTGCCTTTCGCTTATGCATGCGTAAATAGTTTAGCTCTATTTGAAAATATGTGGCAAGAGACTGTGCTGACGCAACCCTCTCCCAGTCTATATGTCTGTTCAGATTATATGATTTCTCTTGTGATGCATTATTTGCTCTTCCTAGTTACACAGGTATTAATAAGTGCAGGTAAACAATGCTGGCAGGTAACACAATTGCTTCGAGAAAACTCAAAATCTTCCCTCGCGCATTTTTGACGTTTCTGGCATGCTCCCGTAACCTTCGTTCATGCATCTCCCATTTTCTCAACATACGTTTTTCCATAATTTAAGCGAATTTGGTCAAATACATATTCTGCAAATTCAAACAATTTCACCTGTATTTTTTGCCACAGCCACGCTCCCGTGTTGCCTCCTTATCAGTTATTCTGTACAGATTGGAAAGCTTGCGAGGAGCAGAAAACACGATTGTTGAGTCGCAACGCTGGGTTACTTTTTTCAAATTGTGCGATAGTATGTGTATGTAAGTATTATTGCGACCTTCTGCCTATGCTGTACGCCGGCATCGCACGTTTGTGCCGTACCGCTTATATTTTTCAGGGGGCTTCCTGCGATTGAAACCAATAGGTGATTTGATACCCAGCGCTCAGTAGTCATTGGGCTTGATGGTGAAACACTGCTGATATAAGATGGGGGCAAGTTTTGCCGAGAGCGTTCTTGAGGCACGACATAACAATAACTGTTTAACGAGCTTCCGGTGGGCGGAACTTAACGACAAAAGTGGTATGTTGGCGCACGATTCATAGCACCCGCAGACACCAACATCTTCTAAGTGGAAATGAATATTTAAAAAACGCATTTGACCATTGACTGGGAGTTCGTGGGTGACCAGAGAGAGCAAAGAACGCTTCTTGTAGTCTGGAAGAGGGCTGGGTCAGCATCGCCTCTTTTATCTTTCCCCGAAAGCTGAAATTTTGCGCATGTATAAGCGATAGCCACTGCTGTACAGAACGTATATAACAGTGAATGTTTCTAAACTAAAAGCTGTTGTCAGTTAAGCACCCATAAATGTCATCTCGTCCTTGTCCGCGTCTTTTTTACGTTGTCTTTCTCACAATCGAGTTTTACCGGTGACGGAAAAAGATTTCGGCTTCACAAACTCAACCTTCTCTTGTTTTGACTCTACAGGAAGCAATAGACACATTTGAAGCAATTCCCCAATGACTGGAGAAGCAGTTCTCGTCAGCACTTTCTTCATGGTAAACGCCTGCAGTGCCAATATATCTATTTAAGTGAGACCCCCGAATTAGCCTTTGTGAAATTTCTCCTATAGGGATAAAATTGTCAGCTGCTGCTCCGGGGCCTCATAGCGTAACTACTAAAACGACAACGATTCTTTTCAGAATCGTTTCACTCGTTTTAAGAGGTAATAATTTATTCCGTCAAATACGTTTGAACGCCTCCACAATGGAAACTTCCCAAAGTGACTTCTTTACTTTACGTGGCTGAATTACGACCTGAAATGACCTGATCGCCATCAAATCGGTCAGTGAATGTGCTCCGCGCCAGTTTGAGACATTTTCGGACAATCTATGTCCATATTTGCTCATCTTTTGCAGATTTCTTCTTCTTGCCGGAGCGCATCTCGTCAGGCCTAGCTCACCAAGGGCTCATACATTTGCCGGTTAGGCCTAGCGCCGCCGGCTGCTCATCGCCCAAACTCCTTTACTGCTTCCTCTTTCAAGCTGGAAGTTGGTGTAGAAGGAGAAGATATTTCACCAGAAGAATTTCATAACAATCCTCGTTGGACCCGTGCGGTGCGGGTCAGGAACAAGCTCTACCCCAACCTGAAGCAAGCCTCGGACAGCAGCGTGTCCGCGTCCGCTGGAGCCTCGACAAGTTCGGACAACCTTGCTTCCGCGCCGAAAGGCAAGGTTTCCACTCTCAAGCAGAAGAGGCATGCTCCTCTTCCCCGGTTGTCGACATCGGACTACAAGGTTGTTTTCCGACCGGGCGGGGCTTGAATCTTCGCCTAATAAATGGAGGTGCACTTCTGCCTCTGATCTGTGCTGAAGCAGTAGTACACTACCACGAAGCCAGAATCAACGACAAGTTGCGCATCAACCCGCACAAGTCTTTCACGGTGAGCACACCTTCTGAAACTCGAAAGAAACAGTTTGTCCGCATGCAAGGACCTCGCCTCAACGACCAGATGTACCCCCTGAAAGCTTATGTCGCGGCCCTCGACAACGCCGTAAGAGGCGTTATTTACAAAGCTGCCTACAATCAGACGCAAGGTGAAATCTTCCAAGACCTTGTGGCCCTTAATCAGAGCAAGTCCTTCACCATTGCCGATGCCCGACAGCTCGGCAGGACCTAGTCAATTTTAGTCACGTTCATCGACACCGCGGAGGTACCGCGTCAACTGAACTTCTACGGCACTATTTATTTTTGCTACCCATTCAAGGCAAAAGTTGAAGCTTGCTTCAACTGTCGGAAGCCTGGACACCGTGCAGACGTCTGTCCCAAGGAAAAGACTGACCTGTGTTCCCGCTGCGGAGTTGCCCATGCACCCAAGCAAACGCCGGAATGCACGCCCAGGTGCATCTTATGGGGTGAAGCCCACTTCACGGGGACCAAACGCTGCAATGTGCGCTTCGAACGCTCCGGAAACTCACCTAAACATTTACACCGCCGATAATGCTTTTGGACACTCGACCTCCTGAGACAACTCTCAAGTCCTCTAGACCATCAAGAAGTCGGTTTCGATCGTCTTCGAAGACGCGCAGCTGCTCCAAGACGGGATCCCGCCATGGCCACAGCAGAAGCTGCTCGAGGTCCTTCCCGTCACTCCCGGGCCGAACAGTCCAGGAATCGACGAAACAGGTGAGCTGGAGGCCGCAGTCTTCCCCGCTCGAGCGAGAGAACGCGGAACTCAAAGCTCAGTTAAAAACAATGTAAAGAAGTTGTCGAGCTTAAACGGCAGCTGCAACTCCTTTCAAGGCGAGAGCAGTCCTCTGCAGTATTGAAAACCCAAGTATCTCCCACCATTTTCAAAACTCCTTCAAGCCTCCCCCCTCCGCGACCTCTTCGCGCGCTACGTCGCCTGGTCGTGGCGTTCCCGCAAAACGCAAGATAGACACTGGGGTAGTTCCTTCCGAGCCATCAATGCCAGACCAGACTGTTCTCCTTATGATGGCAATGCAGTCCCTGGAACGCTCGGTACAATGTTTCCGCGCCGAAACCCAGAACTGGAATACGAACACCGCAAAACGACTAGAGGCTATTGAGAAACGTCAAAGTGCTCAAGAAGCCTCGTTTTCTCAAATCCAAACCCAAGTTTGTGAGCTTCTCCCCGGAGGTTGCACTGTACTACCTATCCCTTTAGCTATTACTGATATCACCCAACATGGCAGCACACCCCAACAGAATTAGCGTGTAGCAGTGGAACTGCACAGGTTTCCGCACGAAGCGGAATAATCTACAACTTCACTTATCTACCCTATCCCGGCTGATAGCGCTGCTGGAGACGCTTGTTTCGGTTAAGCTCCGCGACTATACTATTTAAGAGCCCTCCACCTAGCCTCAATCCAGGGTAGCGTCGTTGGTGCACCGCAACTTTACTGCGGTCGAACACCCTCTTGAGGTGGATGACGTGGATGGTCTCTTGCTGGAACAGAATCCGTCTCATTCGCCGCATAGCCAATCGCCATCGTGGGATGCGCGAGCATGACCTCAGACGCCTGGTACAGGCATTTGTCCTGAGCCGTGTTGTGTACTCGCTCCCCTACCTTTTCCTCACGTGGGTGGAGGAAGACAAGGTTAACGCCCTTATCCGACATGCGTACAAGGCCGCCCTCAACTTACCTCGCTACACTTCCAATGAACGCCTTCTTCACATGGGCATCCATAACTCCCTAGCTGAGCTCACGGAAGCCCACCGCTCAGCCCAGTTGGAGCGATTATCATCTACCCTCACCGGCCGGAACATCCTTGCTCGCATCCATCTCTCACCTCCCGGTCACTGCTCTACACAACATACACTTCCCCCTGCGATACACCGCGTTCTTAAGGTGCATCCCCTGCCAAAGAATATGCACCCAGAGCACCATGTCGCTCGCCGCAAGGTACGCGCAGAAGCTCTTCACAAACACTATGGCTTCCAGCCAGACACCGTTTACGTAGACGCTGCCTCATACTCGTCCCGCCCAGCGTTCGCCCTTTGCAACTGGTCGCGGCCGGTACAACTTTTGCGTCCACTTCCCTGGAGGCGGAGGAGGAGGCGGTTGCCCTCGTCATAGCTACTACCCGAGCCACAACCATCTTTAGCGATTCTAAATCCGTAGTACGGAACTTCGCTCGCGGTCGGATCTCTACCCCAGCCTTCCGGTTCCTCGCCTCCCTCCCCCCACCCGAACACCCTATTCAATTAATATGGGTGCCCGCTCACACGGGTCACCCAGGCAACGAAGCAGCTCACTCTTTTGCTCGAGGATACGTCAGCCGAACAGGGACTGCCACTGCCTGGGGCGATGCTCGCGAGCGCATGGTATCCTATCACGAAATTTTTCTCCATTACAGTGATCAGCGAACCATTTACCCTCCTCATCATAAATCTATGACTAAGCTACAACAGGTGACGTGGCGCCAGCCTCAGTCGCGTACATTCCCATCCTCTGCTTTCTTTGATCCATCCAGGACTGTTCTCGCCGCAGTGCACCCTGTGTGGGGCACCTAAAGCTGCTTTTGAGCACATTATGATCAAATGCTCGGCATTCCACCCTCCAGCCACTTGGCAACTCTCCGACCTCGAGCGATGGGAGGCTGCGGTGTCCAGCTCTGACCCGGCCGTTCAAAAGCGGCTGACGGACTGGGCTTTGGGTGTCGCTGGGAAGCACC
>JAJIZL010024894.1:251251-298803 GCA_023969395.1 Amblyomma maculatum | reverse complement strand
TAAGGGCGCATCGTTAATAATACCCCCTTAATTATTAACGGGTGACAATTATTCTGGCGTCCGCGACAGGACGTTTGGTGCATTCAAGCTCAGAGGACGGAGAACGAGTTGAAGAGTTTACGAAAAGGTCGTAAACAGTGTAACAGCAGAGCGATAGCGTGAGGTACCGCGCTGAAGCGGTTGTGTAAGGTCCATTGATAGTGCTATGTGTTAGTATTAGCAGTTCAGATTGAAGATGAATCTCAAGGAGATTATTGCGTTGGGCTTAGAGAAAGGTCTAAAAGGAGCTGAACTGCGGGAGTGGGTGGACCGAAAAGAAAGAGAGGTTCGAGAAGAGGCTGAGAAAGAAAGAGAGAGGCAAAGAGAAGAACGAGAGAAAGAATGGCTCAGGAAGCAAGCAGAGGCAAAGAGACAAGCAGAAGAAAGAGAAAAAGAATGGCTCAGGAAGCAAGCAGAGGCAAAGAGACAAGAAGAAGAAAGAGAAAAGGAATGGCTCAGGAAGAGAGCCGAAAGAGAAAAAGAATGGCTGAGGAAGCAGGCAGAAAAAGAAAAAGAATTCTTAAAAGAGAGAGATATCCTTCTCAAAAAGCTGGCTGAAGTGCGGCGTTTGAAAGGTATTACCGAGCCTCCGGAGGTTACCTTTCCTTATATTAGAAAGTACAGTGAACCAAGCGATACTGTAGAAATTGGCTCCAGCAGCCAGAATGAGGTTGTGGATCAGCGTGTTCCTGCAACAGAAACTTCAGATGACCGAACTGAAGTTCATAATTCTCAGAAAAAAGAGATTGTGCCCTCCGAGACGACAGGTTGCAGAGAAGCTGCAACGGCAGATGTCGAGCCAGAAACCTCGGTGTTTTCAAAGCCTGAAGATGAAGAAGGGCAGGATTGTAGCTCCTCATTAAATGACACCATGGCTGAGTGCATGAGTGACCGGGATGAGGGGACTTCAAATTGCAGTGAGCACGAAAGCTGGGATGAAGGTGGCAGTGCAGATCCTAACCTTGAGGATTCAGAAATGGAAGAAAGCGAAGACTGCACTGCAATGAAAAGTTTCAAGAAACATTTTAAGGAACAGGAGGTAACCAAAAGTGAGGATAATGAGTCCCTAGTTGAAAATGAGTCCTGCTTTGAGAAGGTACGACTTAAGATCGCAAAGAAAAGAAAGAAAATGAAAAGGATTGAGGGAGAACAAAGTTCTCAAAAAGACGCTCCTTTCAGACAGCAATGTTCTGATTATGCGGGTAAAACCGGATCAAACGTTCCTCGGACAAAGGTGCGAATAAAAGTGAAAATGAAAAGAAACAACTTCAGACCTGCCAAGTCAGGTGAAATGGAGCCGGAAAAGTCAAGAAGAAAGAAAAGGAAGAACTTACTGAAGGACTTGAAGCGCAAGGAGAACAGCTCAACCAGAGAAGAAACTGGGCGGCCGGCACGGAATAATATTAGGCCTGCAGACAACATTTCTCTCCGCGAGCGTAGTGTTAGGGCCCCCAGATACAAGGGCCAAACTACTTCTGATCGGCAAATAGACAATATAAGGAAGATCGAAGCGCGAATGAGGAAGAAAAGCAGGACACGCGTGAGAAAGAAGTACCAGTGCTTCGTAAGAAAGAAAACTGGCGTATCTGAAAGTTGGAGAGGGACCGATACGTTCCAAGAAGGTGCATCCCGAGTGTGGAAATATAGGCGAAAGCATGCCTTAGGTTTGTGCGCTTCATATTTGAATAACTGTGTGTTTCTGTGTTGTTGATTCCGATGTGTATCCGAGAACAGTGTGTTGCTGTTTGTGAATTTCATGGCATTGATGTATGAATTTTGTAATGTGTTATTACAGTTTGTGAAATTTGTGCAATGTGTGTGATGTGAACATTTGCCCCATACAATTGTGAGCGCATGCATGGGCGCGCGATGTTCGTGGTTGTTGTGAATATTGTGGGACAATATTCTTTAAGGGAGGGGCAGTGTCACGAAATCGGCGCCCATTTTCATCAAGCCGGTACAGCGCTAGGCGCGCGCGGCGTCGCGTGGAGAGCATGGAGAGAAAAGCCCCTTCCCCGCGCGGGAGAGCGCGTAGCTTTGTACGCGCTGCCGTGACCCTCTTTCCCATTGCCTGGGGAGGACGGTGGTTCATCGGCCTGGAATGTGCCAGGCCTTTCGAGAAGGTTCTATGGGACCTGGCCAATGACGACGCGCGGCTCGACGGGAGGAGAAGAAGGAGCTATAACCAGCGAAGCTATGTGTGTGTGCGCGCTAGCTTTGGCGCGTGTTAACAAACAGACGCGGCGCGCCCTATTTAAAGCGACCGCGCCGCTTGTTGAGTCAGTCAGTCAGTTCGTCAGTGCTTTGCGACGTGTTCGGCTGGACTCCCGGGGATCACCCGCTGCTGGCAAGCCCACGGACTTTCAAGGGAGCGGCGCTCGTCTCGTATGGCGGCCACATCGTGACTCTTGAGGCGTCGGACTGCAACAGTGCCCGGTGAACAATTTGGTGTTTGTTTATGTACTCTCTCGTGTTTCATCTGTTGTAAAGCCTCTACGTTATTGGATACCTGTGTAATTGCATGCTTAGCGTTTGTATACTGTAAACCTCTCGTCTGTTATATTTCAAGTGATCTTGTGTATTCCTTTGTATCGTCTCTTGCTGTGCATAAATTGTGTTTTGTTTGTTACTTCTGACTCCGATCCTTACTCTGGTTTGAACCGGCGACCGCTGGGCACCAAACGACCACCCCCTTCTGTCACTACAAGGTAGTTGAATTCCGGCTGAGCTTGCCACGCAGGTCGAGGGCATCTCATTTGCGACCGGAACAGCTACCCCCACTCACTCTAAGGGTGTCTGGGAGTGTGCGCATCGTTAAGGGCGCATCGTTAATAATACCCCCTTAATTATTAACGGGTGACAGTCGGTCTGCCATATGCATTGTGACCTTTCATTTTGTTTTCTTTTTTTCACCTTTTAGTTTCTTTTCCTCTAACCTCCAACAATTTTCCTTTTACACGTGTAATCATATATCAAAAGCTTTATTTGCTGCCCAATTCTTGGTCGATCTTCCTGTGTGTGAATGGGCAATTGTTTATTTGGTAAACACAACTGCTCAACTGCTCGTGCGTGCTTGCGTTTTCTTCTCTCTTTGTACTGTCTTCATTGCGACGCTGTTGGTTGATGGACCCACTAGCCCCTCAATCTGTTATTCTGAAGCCCCTGTATTGTCAAGGAGAAGGTGGTCTGGCTCGGTGTCAAAGGCCCGTGCTGAGTTCTTGAAATCCCCAAGGATGCGGTCGAAATGGCCTTCATCGGCGTTCTTGCGCAGCTGTTTCGGGAGATGTGTGCAGCAATTCCCACACTTTAAACAGGGAGGTAGCATGCGAATCAGTGAGAACAAAAGGGCGGGTAAGCATGATCAGGCTGGAGATTGTAGTTTTCCCTGCGCTGCTGGCCAACAACCCCGCCGGTGTTGTTGGTTCTGATCCGCCTGGCAGAAAGCAGGTCGTGGAGTCTGCGTTCATACTTTATGCCATCACGGCATATCGAGGCTTGATTGCGAAGCATTTCTTCTCGCAAGACCAGACTTATCAGCTCAGCCAACGATTCCGGGATACCAGGATGTACTTTCGCGACGGAAGTGTTAGCACTCGCCCAGAGCTGGAGATCATGCGATAGAGTTTCAGAGCTTCAAACGTGTGGCAGTGCCCAGAGACATCAGCGGCGTAGTCAAATTCAATTTTGACGATCAAGAATGTGAAAACGTATTCAACAATTCCTTTAAGCAAATGTCCAACATTAGGTATGAAACCTCAGAGGTAACTAATTTGCATAACTTCAACATGTCTTCGATAAATTTGGTTTTCGGTTCTCCAACTTCTTGCGCTAGCCCAAGCAGATTTTGTTCCACTAGTTCTGTTTTCGCAGATCCACCGAAAATAATTTATGATTTCCTTTTTAAAGCATTCTCAGCTGATCAATCTTCAGGCCTGTCGAATCAAATTAGCATGGTTGCTTTCGAAAAACACAAAATTGGCTGATTTCCGATTAGAATCCTACCAACGTTCCTGCTATTAGCTTGCACTTCGCGAGCCAGTAATAAAATAATTCGTACGATTTCAAGGCAACGATCTGCTGCTCCTGGAATGCTGTTAGTTGCTCAACGAAGGTGTGGCTCACCCGATGCTGGCGCTTGAGCCCTATTTCGCGGTGCTTGTAGTAAACCAGCATGTCACACGGATCCCTCAAAATCCTTAAGAATCCGTTTTGGGCGGGTCAGCACCTCCAGCACAATTTTTTTAGAATGGAAGTAGAAACGGAGATTTTAGAGAGTAGGGACCGGGAGTTCCTTAAGGTCTACGAAAATTTGCTTCGTCTCTCATTCGCCATATTCTTCCGTTATTCCGATGCCGCCCCAAGCACCTTACATTATATAGAGATGGTTATTTGGTTTCGCGCCTCCATTTCCCTTCAATCATGTTTATTGAAAGAGACATATTGTTGATTGACCCCAACGTGGCTGTGCATGGACTTGTAGAAATGTGTTTGACTATACAAAAGCATCTTGCGATATCGCATTTCCACTCGTGATGCCTGAGCACATTTAGAGCACACTCCGACGACGCAATTCCGCAAGTAGTGTGCAATGCTCTCAGTTTCTAACCCTCTGAAATGTTGGTATAATGGAGCTTGCGTAATGTTAAGCAAGACACCGTGGAAGATTTAAATATTTTGCAGTTCTTTCAAACTGGTAGTATCCGCGGCATACGAGGCACGAGCTCATGGAAATTACGTATTTTCTGCTTTTCTTTTACTCGAATAAATATGGCATAAATTTAAAACTTCAAATTTTGATCTCAACAATTTTATAATAGAGCTTAGGCGCCACTTGTGATTGCTTCCAACGTTTTTCTTCAATCTCAAATACCTAATACACCCCCCTTAAAAGAAACACATGGATTAAGTAGTCACATTCTCTGCGCCTAACTCTTCAGTAACGAAAAGCAAACATAAATTATTAACTGTGAAATTATACTGCATGCATTGTATATATTTGTGCGCTACTTCGAAGAAAAAAGTGTGGAAGGTTTGAACCTGCAAAACGTCTTAACATGTTTCAATCACAGTATGTAACGTTGTTTATGGAGATCACAAGCTTGATCTATCATTATGAGCTGTTGTAGAAGACACTTGTGTCTTGTGTGTTAATTATTTTAACTCTGTTTAGTATGCTAGAAAAACATGACGGAAAAAAACTTAGAGTGCCTAACAATAGTAATGGTTCGTCGCTAATAGGGACGTCCGCCTTGCATTCTGCAGGGTGTCGGTGTGTATCCTCAGTGCCGACATGTCTTCCTCAGTTGTCACACCTGTGCAAGCTTTCAATATACAGGGTGCACGAAAGGCATTGTTTGGCAATTACCTAATTAGTAATTAGGATAATTTTTCTAATTTATTCACTATTTCCTTTAGACAGCAGAGCATATTTAGAGTTGGCGAGCATATTCTAAAACCCCCCTTTCATTTATTTCCAATAAAGAAAGCCTCATGTGTATTGTTTTCCCAAGCCCTAAAGAAAGCGCGCAAAATGCGAAAAATACCACGTGACTGGCGCATTTCTGCGCCAGGATCACGGTGTAAGAGTTTGCACCGTGGCCAGGATTGTGGTTCTCTCAATCGTGGCCCGAGTGAACCAAATCAGCTGCGGCCGTGACTCGACAGGGCGGGCTGATATGTTGGCGTTGACTGCAGCCGGCGCGGTGAGCTCGTTGCGACTTGCATCGTCACGCACGCCGACTGGCTGAAGCGGACGAAGAACCACCGCACACACATCGGCCTGCCGCTCAACGGAGTTGTGAAGCCAATGCCGCTGCTGATTTCGTTCACCGAAAGCTAGGTTGAGAGCAGCACAATTGTGCCGTATGAATGCGCCAGTCACGTGATATTTTTTGTATCTCGCGGGTTTTAAGGGTTGAAAAAATGATACACGTGAGACTTTCTTTATCGGAAATAGTTGGTATGGGGGTTTTAGAAGATGCACCCCAATTCTGCAAATCACATTTGTTGTCTAAAGGCAATAGTTAGTAGATTAGAAAAATTATCTTAATTAATAATTACCTAATTGCAACACAAAAATTGCCTGTTGCACACCTGATGGCTGGCAGCTGTATACAGGTGCTTTCTCTGGACTATCTCAAACGTTCCATTTTTTAACCCTTGGCGAAAGTTAGCTTGGACACCCTGTATATAGTAAGTATTGGGGAGGTATTTTCTTTCATTTCATCGTTCGATACCCCCCTCTTCTCTCCGTAGGCTTTATTTCCAGGTAATACAGCACGCCATTGCCTTCACTGCTCCAGCTTGGTGGTCTCGCCCCGTTCATTTCCGCGTTCGGGATAAGATAATTACTGTGCAGCGTGTCCCTCCTCTCGCTCTCACAGGAGCATTCCGTACAACACGCACGGCTGCTCTTTAGGTGCTCCTCCGGTTACCTCCTCCGCCCTTGGAGCTGGACTTCCTCTTTGCAAAGTCCAGTCCCGTCACTTTTGGAGGTCTCACTTATCTCCCGTCCGATATTCTTCCACGCTTTGATTCCTGGGGTGAGCACCCCTTACTGGCCTTTTCTTTGTCGTTCACCCGTCTCCTCTCATAATTTTTCTTTTCAGTCGTCCCTTCCCGGCCTTCATATTTTCACGGACGGTTTCTGTACATCCCGCTCTGCGGGCGCTGTCTATGTTGCATTTTCATCTTGTGGCGCGCTATGTAAAGTAGCTCGGTTTCGCCTTGAGACAGCCTCCAGTGCCTTCTGCGCGGAGGTTGTTGCGTTTCACGATGCTTGTTGTTATGCCCGGCACGCTCCTTCTTCCTTGCCCTTGCACATCTACTCCGATTGTCTTTCTCTCCTTCAGGCTATCCTTTCTCTTTCCACCCGAGACTTCCACATTCGCAACATAAAATTTACCTTTGCCACCAGTTCTCCTCACCGTTCTGGCTTTTTATATCATGTCCTACCCACTGTGGTGTCTGGGGCAACGAGCTAGCGGACAGGGCAGCCTCTCTGGCGTCGACGCGTAGCCTCTTACTACCGTCGCGGCTATCGCCTTTGTCTGTGCGCACTCGTATGCGCACTACTGTTCTAAAGATATGGGCATCCATCTGGGCCGCAGATCACGCGGATATCCTCATGTTTATTTTTGTCCTCTTCATTCTTTGCCTACCCCTATCTTTTCCTCCCTCCCGTTTTCTTGTTCCTCTCCTAAGGGCCACGGCGGCTTTTCTTCGTACTCCCATCGCTTTGCACTTCTCTCTTCGCCTTCCTGTCTATGCGCTGAAGCTAAGGGTGACGTGATTCAATACCTACGCGCATGTCCACTCACCGCGGATATAGCAAAGATGCTGCCTGGGTATCCGAACTTTGTTTCCCCTCAAGACTTCCCTTCTTTGTTGTCTTCCGCTCGTTCGCGTGCACTGCTTATAGACCTTTTCAGGATCATGGGAGAAACCTATTTGACTGAGCTGTGAAGCAGGCGTGGGGGGAGAATCCGCGGCTTATTCCTGTGTTATGAGCACAGCTCGGTCTCCAATGTGGCAGCGCCCTTTGGCCAATTTTGAAAAGATCTGTATGAATTGCCGTTCGTGTCTCTTCTTTGCTTCCACCTGCCAATCGCGTTCATTCCCACCCGGATGGTTTGTAGCCCTACCGGTCCATTCAAAGTCTTTAAGATGTCTTGTGCGATAGGGGGTGCCATATGGCCGATTTTGGTGGCTGTGGACCTGCCCCTGCCATCTGGACATGGGGCTTTCCTGTTTTCTTGCCCGGAGTGTTCTCGTTATTTTGATCTGTATTATTACATAGATTTGTTCCGTAATAGCTGTTAGCTGGACACCTTTTGCTCTTTTTTTTTTTTACTTGTTGTGCATCAGTTTCCGTGTTCCTATCTGTTTCTGCTCCATGTTTTCTTTTCTATTTCCTGCGTTTTTTCTTTTTGTTCCTGGGAGCTGAATTCCTTACCCCCCCATTGAACTGCCCCCTCTCCCTATCTTCCTTTTTTTTAATAACCTCGTCTTCTTTTATCGACTTCTCTTCCTTCTCACAGTTGCCCGCCCTTTCCTTTACCGTGGCCAGTTGCGAGCACATCGCAAGGTTCTTGGCACACGGATCCAGCCTTGTGCTTTTTTTTTTCGTCTTTATAATGAGTCATTTTGTCGCGGGGCATTTCTGCCCTGAAACCCACTCTTGCAGCCCAGCATTTGTGTTATAGTTTTCTTTTTCTTCTGATTGGCTTTCTTTATATCTTTTCTTGGGAGTTTATCTTTTTTTATTTTCAGTTGGTTTTTTCCTGCGATAATCTCAGGTTTGGTGCGGGCTTCTCTCACATTTATTTAGTTTTTTTGGTCATTTTGAGAGTTTACATTAAAGGGGAGGTATTTCTCTATACATATTTTATTTTACCGCATACAGACAATGCTTGCTACCCAAGTTTAGTTCAGTCGTTCAGTCGTGTCCGACTCTTCGTGACCCTATGGACCATGTCACGCCACGCTTTCCGGTCTCTCACTATCTTCCTAACATCACATAACTTCATCTGCAGTGCCTCGAGGATGCCATCTAACCATCGCGTTCGCGGCCTGCTCCTTCTCCGGCGAACCTCAACCTTTCCCAACATCACATCTTTCTCCAGCGACTCCTCTCTTCTCATCAGATGACCAAAGTAGCTGAGCTTTAACTTTAGAATTTGACCCTTCAATGAGCAGTCAGGGTTTATGGTCGACAATATCGACTGATTTGATCTTCTGGCAGTCCAAGGAACTCTCAAGAGTCTTCGCCAGCACCACAATTCAAACGCGTCAATTCTTCGGCGGTCAGCCTTTTTTCAAAGTCCAACTCTCGCATCCATACATCACAACTGGAAAAACCATAGCACGAGTTATGCGGATCTTGGTTGGCAGACCAATGTCTCTGGTCATTACTAGGCGGTCAAGGCTAACCATTGCTCTCTTTTCCAGAAGCAGGCGTCTCCTAATTTCATGGCTGCAGTCTCCTTCCGAGGTAATCTTGGAGCCCAAGAAGAGAAAATCTGTCACAGCTTCCACTTCTTGTCCATTGATGCTCCAGGACTTGATACGGCAAGACGCCATGATCTCTGTCTTTTTAATGTCCAGTTTATGCCCAAACTTCTCACTCTCTACTTGTACGCGCATCAGAAGTCTCTTGAGTTCCACTTCACTTTCTGCCATTAAAGTGATATCATCCGCATATCTAAGGTTGTTGACACGTTTTCCAGCAATCTTCACTCCAGCTGAAGACTCGTCCAGGCCGGCCTTCCTCATGATGCACTCTGCATACAGGTTAAATAGGCAGGGCGACAGTATGCAGCCTTGCCTCACTCCTTTCCAAATCGGAAACCATTCAGTAAGACCATGCCCAGTTCTGACTGTGGCCTCTTGTCCTTCATACAGGTTCCTGAGGAGACAGATGAGGTGAATTGGAACTCCCATCTCTTGGAGAGCTTGCCACAATCTGCTGTGATCTACGCAGTCAAACGCTTTCGCATAATCAATAAAGCAGAAGTAGATGGGTTTCTGGAACTCTCTTGCTTTTTCTATGATCCAGCGAAGGTTGGCAATTTGGTGTTTAGTTCCTCTGCCCTTGCGAAGACCAGCTTGCACGTCCGGAAGCTCCCGATCCACATACTGCTGCAGCCTACCTTGGAGGATTTTCAACATCACCGTGCTAGCATGCGAAATAAGCGCGATTGCGGTAGTTGGAACAATCTTTGCCACTGCCTTTTTTTGGATTGGGGATGTAAACTGTCCTCCTCCAATCCTGTGCCAACTGCAGGGTTGTCCAAATCTTCTGACATAATGTATGCAGAATGTTAACAGCGTCATGGTTGAGGTTTTGAAGCAACTCAGCTGGAATGCCATCAATTCCGCTAGCTTTGTTCTTAGCAAGGCTGGCTAAGGCCCCTTCAACTTCACTCTTCAGGATTCCCGGCTCGAGATCAGTAATCACAACCATCTTATGTTGGGTTTTCACATTCGGGTCCTTCATGTACAGTTCTTCTGTGTATTCCTGCCACCTCTTCTTTATCTCTGAGGCTTCAGTGAGGTCCTTGCCTCGTTTGTCCTTTATCACGCCCAGCTTAGCACAGAAGCTTCCTTTGATATCTTTTATTGTCTTATACAGAGCTCTTGTGTTCCTTAATTGGCTGTTGTCCTCAACTGCTTGTCACTGTATGTTCAGGAAGGCACTTATCTCTCCTTGCTATTTTCCGAAAATCCGCATTGAGAACCTTGTATCTTTCTCTTTCCCCCATAATTTTTGCCATCCTCCTTTCCTCAGCTATTTGCAAAGCCTCTTCAGATAACCAGTTTGCTTTCTTGCATTTCTTTTGCTTTGGAACTACCTTAGTAGCAACTTCCTGTATTATATCATGAACATCAGTCCACATCTCTTCGGGCTCTCTGTCTTTTAGATCTAATTCTTGAAATCGATTCCTCACTTGCACAGCATATTCTAATGGAATTTGATCCAGATCATACCTGAAAGGCCTCTACTGTGAATACATATAATTTTTTTTGTCCATATATAAGGTACCTACACTATAAGTGTATGTTTAGATGCAGCGCTATTGGTTTTACTGCTTACCTGAGTGTATTCCTTCATAATGAACTAGAAATATCCACTTGGCCATGTTGTAAACATTGAATGTCGCAAGGTCCAAACCTATAAAACAGGTGCTTTTTTTTCAGGTGTGTCATATTAAACAGAAAATAATGTTGCTAGCAACCAGTCTATACGTGCTCCTTCAGGCTGTTCAAATCACTACGTTGTTACGACCAAGCATCCGCATTTGCGCGCTCTATTGTTCGCCTGTGGGCATGGATAAGTGCTGTGAATATGTGGTGATGGTCCAGTGGCTCTAAGTGAGCCTGTTTCCAGGAATCCTGTTTTGTAAGCCTGTTTTGCTTTGTGGACACTCTGCAAATGCCAAATTGACCCTGCCAAGAGAACGTCTGGAAAAACACAAAGAAATGTCCCCCTGCGGGAAATGCAGGAAGTGCTTTCTTTCTTTTGTTCACCCTTCCAGTCGATAAGCCCTATCGTCCAGTGAGGAATGTCTACTTTCCAAAGGAGACGACAGAGTGACATGTCCGCTGACGTGCAGGAGAAGAAAGGAGCATGACGCATACAGCCATTAAGTGATTTCCCGGGAATGCAGGAAAGATTTGCAATTGTCGAAAAGGGACAATGTTGGGAGCCCTATGCGGCGCGCACGTGTACTTGGGTTTCTGAGAAGTAAATCCTCTTGCCGGAACCAGCTGCCTATCGATTCTTGGCTGAAGAATAGAAATGTACCTCCTCTCCTCGCCGTTCCCAAGCTTTTCCCGCCAACAAGTGATCACGCCCAACGAAACAATGCCGGACCAGTCAGTGCTTCAGACCATCAGTGCAGTGATGTGTTCGATTGGATGCCGATATCTGAGAGGCGTGCCCTGGATTTGGTTGGTCAGCATCTTCAGAGAGGGGCTGGACATAGGGGGGGTTTTAAGGACGCTGCAGAGCACGAAATGTCGCTCTGGGCCCTGGGTAAACGGCTCATCCAGTCGCTTCTCGCTATGAACTCTTAACGCTTGCCATTTTGCTGATGTACCCTTCTTTTTCGTGTAAATAATCTTGTAAATAAGTTTTCCCAAAGTGCCATTAAACCTGCTTGTACATATTTCACCAACTTCGAAGATTCAATCCTACTTCAACCCCGAGTCTCTGCACGCTACCAAGTGAAGGCCGGGTCGACGTAGCCCCAGCGTCACGACAACGTCAATATCGTCATCAGTGTCAACTCCAGCATTTCCTCCCGATACAGTCGCATTTCTCCAAGGCAAGTTAAAATACTTGATTCTGGTTAAAGCTGTTGAGGTTTCTGAAATTGCGTCAATATACTCCCATTGAATTGATTGTGATTGCACCGCTTTCGTTGAAGACATCACCAAATTGTCAAGTGTAATTGACAAGCAGTACGTAGAAAAGGATTCTTCAGACCTCCTAAGATCATTGTACGTTTAACAATTCCAAGAAACTATAGTGCGACTAAATTTTCTGTGTCACATAAAAGGCGAAAAATATTCTTTTCACATATCTGATAACTAGAAGCCCAGATTAAACGTGCAACGATCCTGCGTATCTTTTTTATGTTTTTCCTAGAACATTACAAAACCGGCATCACATGACTTGCTCATTCAGCTCTCAAAAAATAGACCGCTTCTGTTTACGGTGGTAATATTTATAGTTATCCAACGAGCTTTACTGTTTCGCACTTTGTATCTTCTGCCTCTTTATAATATCAATATGTTTTCAGGCAAACCTTAGAAAGCCCGATTTTAACAGTGCTAGGTATTTTGTCACGCTCTTCGAATGGAAGTAAATTTTGCGACAGAAATATATTCTGTGCATTAATGCGTGTCGTAATCCATGTTTTAGCCCGCATCCTGGCAGCAGTACCACGAAGCCAATGAATGCACTTTTAAAGTAAGCGTTTTGCATATGTAAACACTCAAATACGTGTGTCATTATAAATAAAAAGACTAGCGCAAATAACATAGACACAGACATAGGAGTAGACAGGACGAGCGCTATTGTTTTTATTTATAATGACACACCAACTAGTCCAGCTTTCTGCTTTGATTGGAATATGTGTGGCTCAGTATGCGGCTATCTGTGTAACATTGGCACTTCGTGGCATGGCCAGCGCTGAGTCTCAGTTATGCTCGACAATATTTTTACCGTCGCTAGCGAAACGCTACGTTCTTCCTGGCACTTTCATGTTGAGGGCTCTTCTTCAGCCGCATATATGAATATACTCCGAAAGATCGAACGCGCTGAATTCATTTTTGCTTGTGCTGAACGTCGGCGCTTGTGGGAAAGAACATATTACGCGCCTATCCGCTGCCCAGGGTACACTTCGGTGGCATCATAATCATAGGTTAAAGGTATATGTGTCAAAATGTTTGCCCCCGATATATAGAGACGTTAAGTATCGTGTAAGCTTCAATGCTTGTATAGCGGTCTGGCATGTACCGGAATTATCATTCTGGTTGGACGTCATCGAGCGTTGCGGCTTGATTTGAAAAACAGAAAAACTCTGTTCGCTAGCAATTTTATAAAATATTGTTTAGTCGCTTTGAGTTAACCGGATCTGGTCTATGCAGTACATAAGCTCCATACCAGACCGGTAGATTGACCTTCAGGTACATACCGGTAATGATATCTATAGTATTAGCTTCGTATCGGACCAGTTCGACCGGATTGAAGTCCATACCATAAATGTGCGGTCAGGATCCACATCTATACTGGACAAGGGCTGTCTAATGTAAGCTCCATATCGGAGTCACCTTTCCGATATGAGAGTTTTACTGGTTCAGTATAAACTTATTTTAACTTGATGTAGAAAGCGCCCACCAATTTGAGATTTATACCGGATTATTATGGTCAAGAAACGGGATTGGAGCAATAAGAAATTTTTCAATATAGATGTAAGGAAAAAGCGAGGTAACCTATCTTAGATTATAATAAGTAACTGTGTAATAATGAAATAATTTTTGAAGAGATTCTTTTTTCCGGGTTGAGGTAAGTAGAAGAGGCCTTTTTAATGAAATCGGTCTACTGAGGTTAACCATGATGATGATCAACAGAAAAATGTTTGTCTGCAGATCTTAAGTTTGTGTACGTAATATTTGGTATCTTGTACGCAAACCTTCTGCAGGCGGCATTTGCCAATATGGATCAGTATTCTTTAGCGGAATATATTACCCTGATAACTCTTGTGAAAGAGTGACATGCTATGGCTCAGAAAAACGGATGACAATTGAAAAGTGAGTACTAGGTATTTGTCCAAGGGTGTGCTTTCATGATAAAATCTTCTTTCATGATACAATCTGTGTCGTGCGGTGACACACGTGCACAATTGACCCGCTCTTTCTTAGGTGTTACATGGAGAATTCACAGTTAAATTTTTACTTAAACGATTAACCCTGTTCAGTGTTTTGTGCTGCTCACCCTTAAAATGGTATGTTTGGGGGATACATAGTCATAGCTAATGTACTTTAAACATAATTTGTACTCACGAATTTGCTCAGAAGATGTTCTGGATAGGCTCGTAAAACTCTCTCCTTAGTGTTTGAAGTACATTTTTAAAACGTCTCGAAAAATGCAAGATCTTAATGCCCACTTGCAGCATATTTTGACTATATGAAAGATCGTGGATAGGTTTTAACAGGATAGCGTTAAGGGCCCCGTGTAGCAGAAAGGTGGGTGTCGGCGTGATGGTTTTAATACGAAAATCAGAAGAAAGCAAAGAAACTTTCAAAGCATTGCAGAAACCTGCAGAGTCGAACGCGGCTCCCTCGCAGTGCGAGGCGAGCACGCAACCACTCCGCCGAAGAACCGCACTGCTTTTTTTGCCAAAAAGGGGGCCCAATATATGCATTGTCTTGTGAACATCAACTAATGTTAAGGTGCATTATTAGAACGAAACTAATTGTGAAAGTAGTAGTTAGGCGAGTAGCAAAGAGCACACTGATTCGTTTACCTCCGTACGGCGCTGAGGCAACAAATGGCGCGAGCTGCCACCCGATTGAAAGCCTTATGTATCCATACGTCGTCTTCAAATCAATAGGGTTTAAATGCTATCGCATTGAACTTTTAAAGGCGATGCTTAAGCGTCCTCAAATTTGAATCAATTCCACAAAGAAACAAAGATCTACATTACAAATTTAAATTAGTTCGTCTAAAATCTACTTCGCCTTGTTTAGTACTCTAAACGAGTTTTTAAAATGTGGCAAAAGTGAAGCACATTTATGTGTGTGTGCTGCGAGCTCGGTTCAAATACACACAAAATTATAGACTAGAACTGCATGTTAGCAAGTAGTTGAATATTTACTTAGTAGAAATGAAGTTATCTCATTCCAACTATTTTTGAAAATGACAAAATGAGAGTCCTGAAAAATGCATTTTAGGCACTCTGCAAGTTTTCGTGGTATCCAGTACTTGCATATCATCTCGGTTAACGCAAAAATGCTTCATCTGCTGCTTTTCTATTCGTGTATTATAATGTCTGGCCGGCCTACACCCACCGCCAAGCTAACAAGTTCTACTTAAGGTGCAAACTTTATTGCTATAAGAGGCAGCGATCATAGCACAATATTTAGTTGATTCTATACATCCAGAAACCTCTTCTGCAAAGTTGCATAAAACAAAACACGCTAAAATAACCCCTAGTGCATCAGCACGGAGGCATTCACTGGTAAGTTGTTCACAAGATGTGTCGCACATTGCATCCAGGGGGACACAATATACATGGAAATAAAAAACCATCAGGCGCACAATTAAAACCACTCGCCTTTGGGAATGCGGAAGCATTATCGTTTTGTGCAGTTGACTTGTGCTTAGATTCCTCAGCGAGGTGTAGCAAGCTTGCCTGCAGTTTTAGTTAGCGATGCACGCTATGGGCAAAGATAAATCATATGGCTTCTTCTGAGAGGCTCTAATACAAACACTTGGGTCATAAGCTTGATACGACTGTTTGAAGATGCTTTCAATATTGATAATTGGAGGTGCATATCAAGTAAGCTGAAACTCCTCTCGCAAGCACGACTTTAACATAACTAACTATTGTATGCTATTTCAAACGAGGAATTGTACGGCTTCACCGAGATCGCTTCACAAAAGAACTGTTGAATGATAAGTTTGATTGGAACGTCTCAGAACTTATTCCACAATTACGTCAGCGAAGGATGAAGTTCATTGCGAAGAGAGGGCTGCCGCCGGGATGGAATAGGTGAAGGGTGGATGTTCCTGGCTCTACGGGGATGGGACGGTGGGTCAACGCCGCTTGCGGAGGGGGCCAGCCACTAAATTTTTATCTGTTGTAGGCCGTCATTGCACCCGCAACCGCTTAGGTGGTGGACAACGGCTGTTGCAGCGGGCGTCTCTCTCTCTTCTTTTTCTTCCCTCTATGCTTTCTTTCTCCAGGCCGTACGAGGCAGCGGAGGTGGCTCAACTACAAAGCCAGTAGCAGGTCTGTGCGTTTTCTTTTCCTTCTTCCTACAGCCGCAACAACAACAGGGCTGCCGCTATGTCGTCATTATCTATTATCAAGTTTGTTAAAAAGAGGCCGCGATCCATCCCAATCTGTTGAAATTGCCTATTCAGGAGGTTCAGTAGCCGGGCTGGTCTAAGCGAGGACGTCCAGCGTCGCTGACACTCAAGGCCTGGTTTCACGCAATGGGTAGCATCTTCAGGCATCCGCAGCTAGTAGTACTTCTCCTGGATTGGCTGCAACGTGAGAGCAAACGCGAAATGCCCTGCTGTCGGCTCATTGTGAAACGCATACAGAATTTTCTCCCGGGGGCTCTTAACTACAATAAGCCGCTGCGTAGTATTGATGGGTGCGAAGTTCTTCACTAGGACGTCATTGCTTAACGCGAAAGACGGCGAATGATGTTCGAACCCAGAAGGAGCGGAATGGGAGCTGTCGTCTTCCAGACAATCGGCTTGGTATTTCAACTAAGAATCAGAATGTTTCCGTTGTGCGAAACTGCTGGCGCTTACAAGTCCGATGAAGGCGCCGTCATCTTCTTTCGGGAGAGTGTCGACAGGGGCTCGGGATATGCAGATGCAGTCTTCGTTTATTGCTTGCTTCCGGACTTCTAAACATTTATTGAGGCGAAAGCCTTTAATGGGTCGTGCTTTCATGGACAAAATGTGTCCCGCTTTCGCGGCGACTAGCATTGGCCAAAGCGGGATGACGTCATAGTGGTCTCTACCAAGCACAGAGCACCACCACAGTATGCGCGAACGCGTGCCTTATATGGCCATATGACAATCAATTATCAAGTACTAAATAATGAATAATTAGGTAAATAAGTCATTACCTATTTAACAAATAATTAAAGTATTCCTAATTAGTGCCAGGGGTGTAGCAGAATGCTGCACTCAGGCTTTCGCCTTTAACTACTATATTCGCTTTAGTCCCTCGTAATTTTTACGTTAGAGTCCATGACAGACCCCTCCCGCACCACATGTGCATAGCGACTACTCGCTATGCACATGTGGTGCGGGAGGGGTCTGGCATAAGCCAATGAGCGAAATAAATGAGGAGGTCCTTTGGGAAATGGTTTTTAATTAGAAGGTATTAAATAAGTAGGGCGCAGCTACTCAGCGACCCACAGCCGATGAAGTGAGCACGGGGAGACTCCACATATCTCCCCTGGGAAGTAGAAGGAAGGGATAGGATATGGGAAAGGAGACGTGGGAATAAGGATTGGGTTATGGGAATTAGGTGGGAAATGTGGGCAGCCTAGGATTTTTATTGACAATTTGAGTCCAGTTTTATTTGTGGCCTCCGTAGAGGGCGAGCACTAGCTTTTAGCCGAATGTGCGGCCCTCGGCCTCGAGATCATTCCACCACCACAAGGCGCTTGCCGTTTTTCCGGCGTCTGAGACAGGTCCCTTTCATGAAGCTGCTTTTGAGGTTCCCCGTCCCCTAAGTCCGGTTCCCCCGCCCCTCCCGATTCTACTTGAGGTACTAGAGAGATAGATTTCACCATCACGTTCATACCTACTCCAAGGTACTAGGCATGTGATAAGATTTTAATCTGGCGCACACGTACGGATACTCCTCCCCGGTTTTCGCCCGACATTGCATGTTGGACGGTATATCAGGCAGGATGAGGAGCCCTGAAGTCCCACCCGTTGCTAGCAAACAATGTCAAATTCTTGAAGAAATAGACTACATCGGGCATGCCAACGTGTAGGGGTATTTCAAATTCGTGAGCCAGTAGTGTGTGTGGTGATCGCGTACCAGTGGTCGACCATATAGGTATGGGCGGAACTTTCGCCTAAATTATCGCAAGACATTTTTTCTCGGTTGTCGAAAAATGCTCTTCGTCTTTGGAAAGGGTCATGCTAGCGTACGCGATAAATTTCTCATGTCCATCACTCTTCTGAACAAGAACGGCACATAGGACCTCACGTCTTGCATCAGTGTGAATTTCAGAGTCGTCGTTTCCATCAAAGCCGCCTAGGACACTGTATGGGACTTCAGGTGGCGCTTGCGTTTGTTGAAGGCTTGTGCTTGTGAAGCTTTCCATTTAAAATTATCGGTGGAGCGCACACAAGGAGGACGAGAGGGGAAACAGTCAGCGCTGAAAAAACACTCTGTCTGTGTCTCCTCTTGTCTTGGTCGAATGCGTTCCACTTAAAATAACTAACCGATTTGCCCAAGCCTCTACTGTGCCCACTTAGAAGGTACATCGGCCTTTTTAAGTTGCGTCAATGGTTTCAGTTCAGTTCAGGCGTTCAGTCGTGTCCGACTCTTCGTGACCCTATGAACCATGTCACGCCACGCTTTCCGGTCTCTCACTATCTTCTTAACATCACATAGCTTCATCTGCAATGCCTCGAGAATGCCATCTAACCATCGCGTTCGCTGCCTACCCCTTCTCCGGCGACCCTCAACCTTTCCCAACATCAAATCTTTCTCCAGCGACTCCTCTCTTCTCATCAGATGACCAAAGTAGCTGAGCTTTAACTTTAGAATTTGACCCTCCAATGAGCAGTCAGGGTTTATGGTCGACAATATCGACTGATTTGATCTTCTGGCAGTCCAGGGAACTCTTAAGAGTCTTCGCCAGCACCACAATTCAAACGCGTCAATTATTCTGCGGTCAGCCTTTTTCACAGCCCAACTCTCGCATCCATACATCACAACTGGAAAGACCATAGCACGGGTTATACGGATCTTGGTTGGCAGACTAATGTCTCTGCTCTTTAATAGGCGGTCAAGGCTAACCATTGCTCTCTTTCCCAGAAGCAGGCGTCTCCTAATTTCATGGCTGCAGTCTCCTTCCGAGGTAATCTTGGCGCCCAAGAACAGAAAATCTGTCACAGCTTCCACTTCTTGTCCATTGATGCTCCAGGACTTGATAGGGCAAGACGCCTTGATCTTCGTCTTTTTAATGTTCAGTTTAAGCCCAAACTTCTCACTCTCTTCTTGTACGCGTATCAGAAGTCTCTTGAGTTCCACTTCACTTTCTGCCATTAAAGTGGTATCATCCGCATATCTAAGGTTGTTGATACGTTTTCCAGCAATCTTCACTCCAGCTGAAGACTCGTCCAGACCGGCCTTTCTCATGATGCACTCTGCATATAGGTTGAATAGGCAGGGCGACAGTATGCAGCCTTGCCTCACCCCTTTCTCAATCGGAAACCAATCAGTAAGACCATGCCCAGTTCTGACTGTGGCCTCTTGCCCTTCATTAAGGTTCCTGAGGAGACAGATGAGGTGAATTGGAACTCCCATCTCTTGGAGAGCTTGCCACAAACTGCTGTGATCTACGCAGTCAAACGCTTTCGCATAATCAATAAAGCAGAAGTAAATGGGTTTCTGGAACTCTCTTGCTTTTTCCATGATCCAGCGAAGGTTGGAAATATTCCTGGCAAGGCGCCGGTAGTAGCCGCATAGCCTAGTTAATCTGTGCACAACATATTTGTCGGCACGCTTTGGTAACTGTGCGAGCGCAATTCTTTTCAGTGATTCTAGACGAACACCTTCCTTGCTTACAATACGGCTAGGCTAGGAAATAGCAGTTTCTTCTAGGCGAACTGTCATTTGTACAGTTTGAATGTTATCTTTGATGATGGTCTTGAATGCTTGGGAAGACAACGACGTCATCCAAGTATAGCAGAAAAGACACCTTCAGGGGTTTCGATGTCGCCGGTACTCACGGAGAGAAAAATGCTTCATCGGAGCGGTACGCTCAATGCTTCATTGATGTCCTTTAGAATAGCATGATGCGCTAAACGTGCTGCCGCAGGTGTGCATTTATTCGTAGAAACCTTGACGAGCTTTAGGGGAGGTTATAATGATCGCCCGAAGTTCATTTCGAAAGTCCATGCCTGAAAACATATATCGCAATAAAAGCTATAGAACCACGAATTTCTTAGGTTAAGTACGTTCATTTGCGATTATTATTGCTGTGTGTCGCCCCGACGAGTAGTGAGGCAACCCCCAGCGACGCGAAGCACAGGGTCAAATGGTCGTTACTTTCCTTAGCTCGATGGCAAATGGTCCACTGATGACTCAGTTTTCAGCTCCAGTGTATACTAGGGTACAGATTTTACGACCGTAGACAGCAAGTTCAAGGTTGCTCGTTCGTGTTTTCGCATTGCGCGTGGGACTTGGTGTCCGACCTCGGCTCCTGTTGTACTGATATAGCGGCCGGGGTACACCATTGTCACTCCGCTGCGCCACGGTGTCAGCTCGCAGTCAGGTCTCGCCGTCGTCAATACCGTCGTCGTGGGAGTTGTAAATGCTTCAGTGTCATCACTCGTCGTCGGCGGCAGAGGAGTTTCGTTTTTTGCCGTTGAGCAAACTCACTTCCGAAGGTTGCTGTCTAGAGTTTCCCCTACGGGGACTGGGGGATTTTCTTTGCATAGTGCTACTGTAGCTATGGCCCGACGACGCAAAACAGGCGCTGAACAGAGATGGGAAGCAGTACCGCCGATTTGGTGATTCTATCGGGCGCAAGTAGCAGTCAAATTCTTTTAGTTTTTCTCTAAGACGGGGTCATGAGGCCTCAATGGTGAAACCGCGCAGGAAGCAGAAAGTGACCCAGGATGTGACCATGCTGGACGCCTGTTCGATATCCACCAGCCGTGCTATTTCCTGAAGCTTGTTGGTCATTCATAGAAATGACGGATGCAGGTCAAAGGTTGGCTTTTGGGGGCAGTATGGTAGCGGCAAGCGCTTAGTGTTTCACTTCGGAAATGCGATCTACATAGCGTTCCGGCGTAGTTCACGGCTGATGATTGCTCAGAAGCGGCTGCCTGGGTTGGCGTTCTAACCAAATGCGTGCTCTACCACTTTGAGTACAATGTTGGTAAGCGTCGCTACTTGAGGTAGTGAGGTGATATAGCATCCGGCGAAACTCTCGCGGACGACTTCGCGATTATGTTCTCGCAAGTGATCGCTGGTGTTCGCAGTTTTTAGGGGAGCTACGCTGAGTAGTTACGGGCCGTCGTACTGTCGAGCTCGGGCATCGAGGGTCGGTTGAATTGAGGATGCTTGTTCTTTGATTTCGGCCGTGATTCTGGGTGAGTTTATCTCGACGCTAGCAAAAGAAACTGTTTGACGTTATTGCATCAAGAAATAACTTTCTTTCTTTTGTCATGTTGGGGTCAGTGCAGCGAAAGAGGCGCTTCATTCCTTCGATATAGTTTAGGTTGGACTCACTTGAGAGCTAAATCAGTCTGAAGGAGCATTCCCTCTCTTTTTTCTCGCAACATGTGCCAACACGCTAATGAGCGCCTTCTTGAAGTCTTCCCATGACGTGAATAAAGTTTTGATTCTGGTACCAAGTACGGCTGCCCAATCCAGTGCAAAGAAAATGTTAAGGATCTTTAAAAAATTGTGAAAAATTAAAAGAGGCACTCTCTCGTGCTGATCGAGCCAGTTCTCTGGAACCTGTCGCGGGGTGCCGTTGAATACAGGGGCATTTCGGCGCTGCTGAATTACAACAGGAACCGCACTTCCGACTGATCAATATCTGTCCCGTTACCTTTCTTGTGTCCGTGTGTGTTTTCGCGTTTTGAACTTAGGATGGGCCATCCTCGTTTCAGAATCTTACATTGGGTTCAGGTGAGGTCCGGCAGTAACCCGTGTTACGCTTGGAGCCATTGATTTCGGCGGGTGGCTGTAGGCAGGTCTTCCGGGGCGACATGCATAGGGCTGGTCTTTCAACTGGTAGAAGGAGTCCCAAACATGAAAGCCAGCACCTCCACTAGATGTGACGTGGTAGTTATAATGCAGTTCCAGACAAGTGAAGCCACTATCATTGCAAAGAAAGAAATTTTTATTCGGTTAACTTCCGCTCTCAAAAGGGCTAGTCGAATCTGCGTTGGCTGTACCAGCAAGCGCGCATGATGTTCGTCGATTTACGGATGTCAGTTGCAATTGGCAGTGCTCACTTTCAAGTTGCCATAGGAACATCTAGGTAAACCTGCGTAGAGATAGTGTAAATCTACCTAAAACGATCAAGACACTTGCGCTTCCTACAATCATACCAGCCTAATGTTAGCTCATTGCATGCTACAAAGAAAGCAATATAACCCGGCCGTATCACGCTGCCGAACATTACCAAGTAAAGATCATAATATTAGTCCGTGAAGCACAATTTCATTGACAAGACCGCAAGCCATCATCTGTTGAAAAGCAGCAAATGAAGACAATAATGGTTCGCAGCAATATCACGAGGACGTACTCAATACTTTTTGTACTTACGACCAACAGAAATGAAAACGACAACTAGATGAAGCGAACATGTAGTTAGAACCGCGTGCACAGTAATGACATTCAGTTCAGTTCAGTCGTTCAGTCGTGTCCGACGCTTCGTGACCCTATGGACCATATCAAGCCACGCTTTGGGTCTCTCACTATCTTCCTAACTTCACATAACTTCATCTGCAGCGCCTTGAGGATGCCATCTAAACATCGCGTTCGCTACCTACCCCTTCTCCGGTGACCCTCAACCTTTCCCAACAACAAATCTTTCTCCAGCGACTCCTTTCGTCTCATGAGATGACCAAAGTTGCTGAGCTTTAACTTTAGAATTTGACCCTCCAATGAGCAGTCAGGGTTTATGGTCGACAATATTGACTTTTTTATCTTCTGGCAGTTTAAGGAACTCTCAAGAATCACCGCCAGTGCCACAATTACACCGCGGCAATTCTTCTGCGGTCAGCCTTCTTCACAGTCCAACTCTCGCATCCATACATAACAACTGGAAATATCTTAGCACGCGTTATACGGATCTTAGTTGGCACTCTAATGTCTCTGCTCTTTACTAGGCGGTCAACGCTAGCCATGGCTCTCTTTCCCAGAGCAGGCGTCTCCTAATTTCATGGCTGCAGTGTACTTCCGGTGTAATCTTGTAGCCCAAGAAGAGACAATCTGTCACAGCTTCCACCTTTTGTCCCTTGATGCTCCAGGACTTGATAGGGCAAGAAGCCATGATCTTTGTATTCTTAATGTACAGTTGAAGCCCAAATTCTCACTCTCTTCTTGTACGCGCATCAGAAGTCTCTTGAGTTGCATTTCACTTTATATCATTAAAGCGGTATCATCCGCATATCTAAGGTTGTTGACCCGTTTTCCAGCAATCTTCACTCCAGCCTAAGACTCATCCAGACCGGCTTACCTCAATATGCACTCAGCATATAGGCTAAATAGGCAGGGCGACAGTATTCCGCCTTGTCTCACTCCTTTCTCAGTAGGACGCCAATCAGTAAGACCATGCGCAGTTCTGACTGTGGCCTCTTGCCCTTCATTAAGGTTCCTGAGGAGACAGATGCGGCGAATTGGAACCACCATCTCTTGAAGAGCTTGCGACAATCAGCTGTGATCTACGCAGTCAAACGCTTTCGCATAATCAACAAAGCAGAAGTAAATGGATTTCTGGAACTCACTTGCGTTTTCCATGATCCAGCAAAGGTTTGCAATCTGGTCTCTATTTCCTCTGCCCTTGCGAAACCGAGCTTGCATGTCCGGAAGCTCCCGATCCACATATTGCTGCAGCCTACCTTGGAGGATTTTCAACATCACCTTGCTAGCATGCGAAATAGCGCTATCGTGCGGTAGTTGGAACAATATTTGGCACTCCCTTTCTTTGGAATGGGGATGTAAACTGACCTTCTCCAATCCGGTAGCCACTGGAGGGTTCCCCAAATTTGCGGACATAATGTATAAAGAACGTTAACAGCGTCATGGTTGAGGTTTTGAAGCAACTCAGCTTGAATGACATCAATTCCGTTAGCTTTGTTCTTAGCAAGGCTGGCTAAGGCCCATTCAACTTCACTCTTCAAGATGCCTGGGTCAAGATCAGTAATCAGAACCGTCTATGTTGGGTTTGCACATCCGGGTCCTTCTTGTACAGTTCTTTTGTGTATTCCTGCCGCCTCTTCGTTATCTGTGAGGCTTCACGGAGCTCCCTGCCTCGTTTGTCGTTCATCACCCCCAGCCTAGCACAGAAGCTTCCTTTGATATATTTGATTGTCTTATACAGAGCTCTTGTGTTCATCAATTGGTTGTTGTCCTCACCTGCTTGGGACTGTATGTTCAGAAAAGCATTCTTATCTCTTCTTGCTATTTTCTGAAAGTCCGCATTGAGAACCGTATATTTTTTGTGTTTCCCCCATACCTTTTTGCCATCCTCCTTTCCTCAGCTGTTGGCAAAGCCTGTTCAGATAACAAGTTTGCTTTCTTGCATTTCTTGCGTTTCTTTTGCTTTGGAACTACCTTAGTAGCAACTTCTTGTATTATATCACAAACATCAGTCCACATCTCGTCAGGCTCTCTCTATTCAAGATCTAGTTCTTGAAATTGATTCCTCACTTCCTGAGCATATTCTGATGGAATTTGATCCAGATCATACCTGGAAGGCCTTCTAGTTTTCTGCGGTTTCCTCAATAGAAGCTTAAATGTGGCAACAAGGAGCTGATGATCGGTGCCACAATCGGCTCCAGGCCTTGTCTTTACTACTTGTATAGCGCTTCTCCATCTCTGCCGGCAAAGAATATAATCAATTCGTTTCCTCTACAAACCGTCTGGTGAAGTTGGTGTGTACAGGCGCTTCTTGTGCTGTTGATAATGAGTATTCGCTTTGGTCAGGTTATTTTCTTGACAAAACTGTACTAGCCTCTGCCCATTTCCATTTGGCTCACTAAGATTGAACTTGCCTGTAAGTCCGGATATGTCTTCACTCCTCACCTTAGCATTCCGGTCTCCTATCATAAAAAAGATGTCTGATGATGGAATGCGGTCTAAAAGGCATTGCAGGTCAGCATGAAATCTCTCAATGTCAGGTTCTTGAGCAGTAGTGGTTGGTGCATAGACTTGGAAAACTGTTTTGTTGAAAGGTTGACATTAGCCGATCATCTATTAAGGAATGCATTAGAGAGTTGTGAAGCCTCAGAGAATGTCACGAATCCCCAGAGAAGGCTCGGGAAGAAATAATGTACCAGACAACCGGTGTACCCACACAGATGCACAATTAATGCACCCTACGAGACTGAAACACTACCACGCAAAACTACCATAAACGCATAAAAAGGTAAAGTACACAAAGTCAGGACAATATTGAGATTGGCAGTAGAGAAAATCAGTCAGACGTCCCGCCAGTGACGAACGACGAGGTTAAGAAAGCGAGAAATAACGAAAAGAAGGAAAGGAGCTGCAGAGGGTAAGGTAACTGTAGAGAGGGATATCGTGCAAGGAAAACTGGCCACCCCATATACGCAGTGCTTGGCGTCATCGACAGTACCGGAATGATAGAAAGCAAACATTATCTTATTTCATCAGAAAGGGGACGCTAAGTACCTGAACATGTACACACCAATCAGCTTACTATCTGTTACATATTATTTATTTACTAAGGTAATCGATAATGGAATTAGGACAACGTTAGACTGTAGTCAAGCCAAATATCAAGCAGGCTTTCGGAAAGGTATTCTATCGATCATATCGATACCGCCAAACAAGTAATAGACAAATGCTCGGAATATAACCAGCCCTTATACATAGCATTCATTGATTACGAAAAAGCATTTCACTCAGTAAAATCTCGCATGCCTGTATGCGAGGTTACTGCATGCCTTACTAGGTTATGCAGTCATTGCGAGATCAGGGTGTAGATGAGCTGTTCGTTGAAATACTGAAATATATATATATAGTGGCTGCACAGCACTCATATTTCTGCATATAGAACAACAAAACGCCTACAAAGAAAGGTGTAAGGCAAGGAGACATGATCTTCCCAGTACTGTTCACAGCTTGCTTAGAGGAAGTATTCAGATACTTTGAATGGGAGAAGTTAGAGATAAGGGCAGACGGAGAATACGACAGTGATCTGCGATTTGCTGATAATATTGCCTTACTAGGTACCTCAGGAGATGACGTACAAAGAAGGATAGATGACATGCATGGGAAAGAAGAAATGTAGGCTTGAAAATCGAAATGCAGAGACTAAAGTGATGTTCAACAGCCTCGGGAAGGAACAGCAGTTTTGGTCAGGTAGTGAAGCACTGGAAATAGTAGGCGAGTATGTCTACTCAGGACAAGTGACCGCAAATCTGGACCATGAAAGTGAAATAAAAGAGAATAAGATTGGGATGGGGTGAATATGGCAAATACTCGCTGATTATGACTAGCAGCTTACCGGTATCGCTCGAGAGGAAAGTATACAACACTTACATGTTACCTGTACTCAACCATTGGGCTGAAACGTGGTAGCAAACGTAGTGAGTTCTACTTAAGCTGAGAACAGCGCAAAGGTCTATGGAATAAAAAATTGCAGGGGTACCGTTAAGAGCTGGGAAGCGTGAAGACAGGGTCAGAGAAATAAATCAAGTTACTGACATTTTAGTGGAAATCAAGAAGACGAAATGGCATTGGCAAGACATGTAGTGCGAAGAGATGATAGCCAATGGTCGCTTTGAGTAACAAACTGGATATTAAAGGCAGGAAAACGTAGCAGGGGGCGAGAGAATGTAAGGTGGGCGGATGAGGAAAAGTTCGTAAAGGCTATTTGAATGCAGCTTTCCCAGGACAAGGTTAATTGGAGAAATATTGGTGAGGTCTTCATCTTGCAGTGGGTATAATTTGACGGGATGATAATGATGAGGATGCTAAAAGCTGCTCTATCACCATCTTGTCACGTACTCCTTCAAAACTGCTTATCTTGGTTTGATATATCATGCCACACCCGAAATAATTTCGCAACTAGCAGTAAAACGACTTAGAGGTTTGAGCATCCTCAGGTTTCGCAGTAGGAAATCTCTCACGAAAGGCCTCTGCCGCAAACCTGAATTTTTGGCGGAGTGCCCTAACTTTCTCGTAGTCCGTGGAATCAGCAGCAGGCCTCCTCCCAAACGCACATTCAGCGCCTCCTCGACTAAACACAGGTACAATGGCATGGCCCGCTCACTACTTCCCCAGCCTTGCCCCAAAGCTATCCACTGGAATTGTTGCAGATATGCATCCATATTATCTCTTTTATCATCGAAATGAGCCAGCAGGCTAATAGGACAAACGCTGACCGATATAGGATATTCTCCACCCTCTAAGGAACACTGATCATCGTCCGTGATCTTCTAATATCCTCCCGCGACATGCGCCTGTTTTCACCATAAAAACTCCTTCTCTCGTTCTAACCTTCTTTTCTCCCGTTCGTCTTCCTTTTGAGCTCTTAGCCTCTCGCTCTACTGCCTCGGGATCATCTGCGCGTGTTCGAGTGCTTTAATCTTTCTGCCTATTTGCCTCCTCTCTGTACTTTTTTGTACTTCTTGTCAAAGGGACGAATTGCCTCTTCCTTGATCAGACCTAGCTTGAGAGCCAATGCTAACTTCTTTGCCAAATCCATATGTCTGCCGTCAAGAGATCGGAAAAATCCGAGAAAAAAAAAACAGCAAAAAGTGCGAGCCCTCCACGGATCTTCTTTCATTTGTACATACTGTTACCGGGAAACGCCGTCACATTAAGTACATCCCCGTAACAATACCATGACCTTCTTCTTCCTCTTGTACATACCATCATCATCGTCCCGTGGCGCCGGCTCCGGCACGCGCTTGGGTTTGTCCATCGGAATAAACGCCAGATACCGGATCCCTTGCCTTGCCGTCTCCATTTTGCCGTTTCGACCTGTCCTTTTTCCACAAGTGGGGGAGGGGAGACTTGATCCCCAGCCGTTTTGTGCCCTGCCTCTCTCTGGAGCTACGTTCCGGTCGCTGTTTGCCGCCTGCCACCACCGTTATGCCTACCGAGAGTACCCACAATTCGGCAGGACCCCCTACCTGGGCTGCACCACCCCCTCTGACTGTGCCCACACGACAACGCGACCCGCCGCTGTTCGCTGGTCGTCGCGATGAAGACGTCGATGACTGGCTGGACATCTTTGAACGCTGCAGTAACTAGAACCGGTGGGAAGATGCTCTAAAATTCCTGAATGTTTCTTTCTACCTCATTGAGGTCGCCAGAACCTGGTTTATTAACTGCGAACCCCACACCACTAACTGGACCACATTCAAGCAGCAGTTCCGCCAATATTTCGCGGACCCAGCAGTTCGGACTGAGGTCGCGAAGAACAAGCTCGCCTCTCGCCTCCAAGGTCCCGATGAGTCGTACGCGTCTTACATAGAGGCCATACATGCACTTTGCCGGCGTACTAGTCCCACCATGCCGGAACCTGAACGCGTACACCACATCTTGAAAGGAATTATTTCTGTGGCTTATATTACTCTGATTGCCCAGAATCCTTCTACTGTTGACGCCATTATTGCGACCTGCCAACGCATCGACCAGCTGCAGTCCTCCCGATTGCAGCCCGGCATTGCTACTGGCCCGACCTCTGCTGACCTGGATCTGCGGCCACTGATTCGAGCCATCATCCGGGAGGAGCTCCGAGCCCTCAAGGCTGTCTGTCGACACGGGTGCGATAATTCTTCCGTACCTTCTAATGACGCCGGTCTCCGCAACATGATTAAAGATGAGCTGGCAACTATCACCCAATCTATGGCGTCCGACCCTCCTGCACCCTGCCCCGCATCGACTTACGCGCACGTCGCAGCATAACCCCCTCCTTCTGTTCCGCCGCCTCAACTGGCATCGCCCTACAACCACATCAACGCCGTGACGACGGCTCAGCCTACGCCACCCTATTACGCACCTTAGCGCCCCTCTCGCCCTGTGTGCTACTACTGTGGAATTCGAGGACAAATATCTCGCTTCTGTCGTCGACGCATTCAGAACGAGCGGCGTGGTTACGACTCCTTCGAAAGTGACGTACCCTCATATTATCAGCGACGATCTACTGCCAGCCCACCTCGTCGATCCTCTCCAGTGCCGGTATCCTCGTCTGAACCAAGTGGTGCCCATGTATCCCGACGCCAGTCCCTTTCCCCATCAGGCCGCTCTGTTTCTCCACTTCGACCAGCAACAAGTTCCTGTCCGTCATTCGGAAAACTAAAAGATGCAGTTTCCGGAGATAAAACTGCGCTCTGCGAACTTACCAAAAGTCCTCCTCATCGCCCGTGCAATATGATTTCCGTTTTAGCTGAAGGATTACCGGTCGAAGCTTTCACTGACACAGGGGCTGCAATTTCTGTTATTCGCACTGATTTGTGCCACCGGTTGCGGAAAGTAACGACACCATATGATGGACCCTAACTTTGTGAAGCGGAGCAAATGACGTCCCTCTACATCCTTCAGCAAAGTGTACAGTTCGAAGTGTTATAGACGGCGTCCGCCACCATGTGCAGTTTGCTGTGCTTTCACCGTGTGCGAATCAGATGATTTTTGGGTGGGATTTTTTGTCGACCGCTTCAGCGTTAATTTCTTGTGGCGACCGTGTCATTCATATAACAGACAGTGATTTTTCATCTGACATTTCTGAAGGACGTCATTCCCTCATTGCCGCAGTTGATACTGCATTGCCTCCACAGTGCGAAAGGCTTGTTACCGTTGTTTCGGAACACATCACTGAAAGGGGATGTACTCATCGCACCATCTCATCATCTTGCACGTGGAATTGCTTCCCATCAAGTCTTGTATGATTTCGCAGCGGCTCAGCGATAGTAGCTGCCACGAACACATCCCGTGAATCCCTCGTGCTGACTAAAGAATCTTCCCTGCAATGCATAGTGGATGATAACCCTATGTCCGTGATGGTGCCCACCGCCCCGCTACATCAGCAACGTGATTCATCGCACTTCTCTCTTCTCATGCTGTCGAAGACAATCAGTCCGGGCCTCATGCCGCACAAACGCAAACAATTGCTGGAATTGCCATCAGGCCATTTTTGATGCCACTTCCCCACCACTGGGACGGACTAGTGTTGCACACCACCGCATCATTACTGAAGGTAACTCGATCGTACTCCGACGACCTTATCGGGTTTCTCTCTCGGAACGAAAATTAATCGAAGAAAATGTGAATGACATACTCCGTCGCGGTATTATTCGTCCATCAACAAGTCCATGCTCCTCCCCAGTAGTATTAGTTAAAAAAAAGGACGGATCGATAGGATTTTGTGTTGATTATCGCGCACTCAACAAAATTACCCGTAAAGATGTCTACCCGATGCCGCGAATAGATGACGCCCTTGACTCTCTCCAAGGCGCCGAATATTTCTCGACCTTGGATCTCCGCTCAGGTTATTGGCAAATACCTATGCATGAGGGCGACAAAGAAAAAACCGCTTTCGGAACTCCCGATGGACTTTACGAGTTTAATGTTATGCCCTTCGCCCTGTGTAACGCACCAGCGACATTTGAAAGAATGATTGATACGGTACTTCGTGGCCTCAAATGGAGAACCTGTTTATGTTACTTGGACGACATTGTTGTCTTTTCGGCAGCTTTTAACGACCATCTCCAGCGCCTGAATGAAGTCCTGACGTGTCGTTCTTCAGCGGGCCTTCAGCTCAACACCAAGAAGTGCCACTTTGCACAGAAGGAAATTAAAATACTGGGACATCTGGTTAGCCATGATGGCATTTGCCAGACCCTGATAAAATCAGAGCGGTCTTGAACTGTCCTCGCCCGCAACGGACTGCAGATTGGCGCAGTTTCCTCGGCCTGGCGTCATATTTCCAACGTTTCATAAGGCATTTCGCAACTATTGTGGCGCCACTTCATGAACTACCTATAGCGCGCAACTCTTTAGTGTGGACTGAACAGGGCAACACTGCTTTTACCGACCTAAAGCACGCCCTCACATTAGATCCTGTACTTGGCCACTGTTCCATCTTTCAAACTCGGTAGCAAAGGCACCCCACAGGGTTCTGTCCTCTCTCCACTGCTTTTTAATATTACTCTTATCCCCATGGCACACACCCTCAACCAAATCCCTGTCCTGTCCCACTCCTTATACGCCGATGATATTACACTGTGGACCACCACAGGTAACATTGGCGCCATGGTAGATATATTAGAGGCCGGAGCAGACATTGTAGTATCTTTTGCCGCAAATGTCGGCTTCGCTTGTTCGCCTACCAAATCGGAGCTTCTCATACTCTGACCTCCTAGATGTCGTACAGACAAAGACCCTCCTCCCCCTTCTTCTTGACAATTGACAACAACCGGATACCAGAAGTGGACAACATCAGGATTCTTGGTATTCTGATACAAAACAATGGCAAGAATACCGCAACAATCACTAAGCTGACGGTGATGGTTCATCAAACAATCCGCCTCATTCGCCGCATAGCCAATTGCCATTGTGGCATGCGTGAGCATGGCCTCAGACGGCTGGTAAAGGCATTTGTCCTGAGCCGTGTCGTGTACTCGCTCCCCTAACTTTTCCTCACGCGGGTGGAGGAAGACAATGTTAACGCCCTTATCCGCCCTCAACCTACCTCGCTACACTTCCAATGAACGCCGTCTTCACATGGGCATCCATAACTCCCTAACTGGGCTTACGGAAGCCCACCGCTCAGCCCATTTGGAGCGATTATCATCTACCCTCACCGGCCGGAACATCCTTGCTCGCATCCATCTCTCACCTCCCGGTCACTGCTCTACACAACATACACTTCCCCCTGCGATACACCGCGTTCTTAAGGTGCATCCCCTGCCAAAGAATATGCACCCAGAGCACCATGTCACTCGCCGCAAGGCACGCGCAGAAGCTCTTCACAAGCACTATGGCTTCCAGCCAGAGACCGTTTACGTAGACGCTGCCTCATACCCCTCCCGCTCAGCGTTCGCCCTCAGCGCTGTTTCCAACTCTTTACAACTGGTCGCGGCCGGTACAACTTTTGCCTCAACTTCCCTTGAGGCGGAGGAGACGGCGGTTGCCCTCGCCATAGCTACCACACCAGCCACAACCATCTTTAGCGATTCTAAATCCGCCGTACGGAACTTCGCCTGCGGTCGGATCTCTACACCAGCCTTCCGGTTCCTCGCCTCCCTCCCCCCACCCGAACACCCTATCCAACTAATATGGGTGACCGCTCACACTGCTCACCCAGGCAACGAAGCAGCTCACTCTTTTCGTCGAGGATACGTCAGCCGAACAGGGAATGCCACTGCCTGGGGAGATGCTCGCGAGCACATGGTATACTATCACGAAATCTCTCTCCATTACCGTGATCAACGCACCATCAACCGTCCTCCTCATAAATCTATGACTAAGCTACAACAGGTGACATGGCGCCAACTTCAGTCCCGTACATTCCCATCCCCTGCTTTCTTATCTTTGATCCATACAGGACTGTTCTCGCCGCAGTGCACCCTGTGTGGGGCACCTAAAGCTGATTTTGAGCATATTATGATCAAGTGCTCGGAATTCCACCCTCCAGCCACATGGCAACTCTCCGACCTCGAGCGATGGGAGGCTGCGGTGCCCAGCTCTGACCCGGCCGTTCAAAAGCAGCTGACGGACTGGGCTTTGGTTGTCGCTGGGAAGCACCAGCTTCCGGCCACAACACGCAGCCATGAGCCGACCCGTCATTAGCATGTAATCCCTTAAGGCTCCCAAATATAAAGTTTTTCACCACCACCACCACCTACCATCCTGCACACTGATGTCAGTGGTCATGGTCTTGGCGCTGTTCTTCTGCAGCGGGATGCAACTTCGCGTGAGAAAGTCATTGCCTTCGCCAGTCGGACCTTGACTCCAGCTGAGAAAAACTACACCATTACCGAGCAGGAATGCCTTGCCGTCGTCTGGGCTGTTCAAAAGTTTCGCCCCTACCTCTATGGTGGGCACTTCACAGTTGTGACCGATCACCATGCTCTTTGCTGGTTGTCTTCACTGAAAAATTTCGCAGGCTGACTTGGCCGCTGGATTCTACGCCTGCAAGAATACAATTTCGACGTCATTTATAAATCGGATCAGCCTGCTGTTTTTCTTCGGAACGCATTTCTACCTATGACCACAGCCCACCATCTCTTGCCCCGACGCATAACACAACAGTTTCCTTTGACGATTCTGAGCACAAACACGCACTCCGCTCGCAGCAATTAGCTGATACCTACTGCCGGCCTATCATCGACCGCCTTATCCGCGCTTCGAACCCGCCCAATGATAGGCTTCGCCGACAGCTTCGCGATTTCAAGCTCAAAGATGGCATACTACGCCGCTACGTGTATTGCCCTGATGGAACTCGTTGGCTCCCAGTCGTGCCGCGTGCGCTTTGCCCACGTATACTGGCGGCTTTCCACGATGACGCTACTGCCGGTCACCTTGGTTTTGACAAAACATATGACCTCGTGAAAAGACGATTCTTTTGGCCAGGCCTATCTTCTACCGTAGCTAAATACATCGCTTCCTGCCATCTGTGCCAAAATCGCAAGCGGCCGACTTCTTCGCCCCCTGGCCTCCTACAGCCTCTTCCATGTCCTGCCACGCCATTCAACGTAGTCGGAATCGACTTGTATGGTCCCCTACCTCTCTCCGATGGGGGTAACCATTGGAATATAACAGCTGTCGACCACCTTACACGCTATGCTGAGACAGCCCCTGTACCGACTGGTTCCACTGAAGAAGTAGCTAATTTCTTTTTGCGGTCGATTGTATTGCGTCATGGCGCTCCTCGGGTGCTTCTAAGTGACTGCGGGGTGGCCTTCTTATCAACAGTCGTATTCGAAGTTCTTCGTGCGTTATCTACCCTCCATAAGACAACCTCAAGCTACCATCCCCAGACTAACGGACTGACTGAGTGATTTCACCGCACCCTATAGGATATGATATCCATGTACATCACACCGGATCATCGAAATTGGGATACTGTTCTACCATTCGTCATATTCGCCTATAATACTGCAGTACAGCGGATTACCGGTTGCTCCCCATTTTTCCTCGCTTTCGGCCGTCCTCCCACTACAATCCTCGACACTTGCTTCTTCTCTTCACCCGATTACTGCTCATCATTACCAGCCCAGTTCTTATCCCATGTGGCCCGATCCAGTCATCTTGCCTGCCTCAACACAAAAACGTGCCAGCAAGACTGCAAGAGTCGCTACAATTCGCAGCATCGCGTGGTCGCTTTTCGTCCTGGTGACGAAGTACTGCGCTATACACCACTGCGCACCCCTGGCCTTAATGATAAAGTTCAGCGCCGCTATGTTGGTCCCTACAAGGTCATCAACCGAACGTCCCCAGTAAACTACCAAGTCACACCTGTGGATCCCCCAGCCGACCGACGCCACCGTAGAACTGAAATTGTTCATGTATCTCGCTTGAAGCCGTTTGTGCGCCGCGGTACATCGGTTGATTAGGAGCGGCCAGGCTGGACGCTTCCGACCCCCCGGGCAGATTGTGTGAGCCCTCCACGGATCTTCTTTCACTTGTACATTCCATGATCTTCTTCTTCCTCTTGTGCATACCATCATCATCGTCCCGCGGCGCCGGCTCCGGCACGCGCTTGAGTTTTGTCCATCGGAATACACGCCAGATACGGTATCCCTTGCCTTGCCGTCTCGACCTGGCCTTCTTCCACAAAAGAAACAAGGAAAGAGAATCTTGGCAGGCTCGCCACCTAATTTGCTCCGGATCTCTGCTGAACGCTCTGGCCAAAAGAATGGACTAGGAGACCTGTGTACCCACATAAACGTATATTTAATACACCCTACGCGACAGAAACACTAGTACACAAAACTAACAAACAAAACTAACGCAAAACACAGACTACCAATACACGACCCGGGAACATACTGTCTACTAGCATTCGGCGCTCGTGCTCACGATTCGGTGCGGATGAAGCGTTGCGTGGTTCCAGCCAATTGCATCCAGGTAGCAGGCGTCGAGGTGGCGTTCCTCGTGCTCAGGCTAGCATTGCTGGCAGCGTCGTTGGCGTTAGTCGAACGAGCTTTAGGTCCATGTGCTCGTGGAGGCGACGCTGGTTATGTTGGCATTGGTGGCTTGGGGGAGACCCCAACGGCCCCCCCCCCCCCCCCCCCCGCCCGGCTGCAGCAGATTGTTGCGCCTGCCATTAACTCCCCTAAACATGCTCAGGAATGGCAGGAAGTCTACGGGGCGACACCTTTGAACTCGAGATAAGCAAAGCAGTACCCGACGTTGCTCTCTTCCACCTTATGTGTCCCTGACCAGCAGGAACCTCCGAACCTCCGCTTTTGTTCTTCCCCCATATGCCACGCTATCCCTGCGCTTATATAACCTTGGTGCACGTCATCTTTGTAGGCGTCCTCATTGTCTTCTCGTCTCCAGAAATCAACTCTTACCTCCTAACTGCATACTTCTTTTTCATCTCCCTTTTCTAGTCTTAATGCACGCCATTCTTATCGTCAACCTCATCTACCTCTAAAACCTCTTTACTTCTTTTATTGCATACTTCCTATATGTGACAGATATTTTCCCAATTTCGACTATATTGCCAGATTTATTGCATCGGGATTTGAGTCTGGAAAATTCTTAATCATAATGAAACCTTTATTATGTTCGGTATTTCAGTGATGTATCGAAGAAACGACCATATATTACCGGGCATCGGTATCGAAAATAGTTTATGGTTCAGTATATGTATCGACATTAGAAATATTTTTCGCAATATTGAGTATAGGTATCGAAGATACCTATACTCAATCTTGCTCCGTCTTGACCGCTGCGAAAATACAGTTGACAAGTAAAGGTGCATTTTGGGATAAGTCTTGTTACTTCGAAGATATGTTGTTGCTCCTAGCGCAAAGGAACAATGTTTTTAGTTTTCCTTTCGGTTAGTGGCTAATCTCTTAAGGTAGATTTTCTCTAGAAAATTCAAAAAACAGGCGCCAAGGCAGCAAAACTATTTCCACTTCGCTTGTTGATCGCATGGGGGAAGAGGAGACAGTGACTGTCTCATCAAAGCCAGGACCAGCTTTTACAATGTGGCCCAGAAGTTCTCTTGGAAAGGGCAGTAGCAATTATTTGGCCCAATGGGAAGCATTGATATGGAAACAGCTTGTAATCATTTATATGTATTTTAGGTGTTAACAAGTTTATCATAAAATACTAGATCTTTCATGTGTGTGACCACTGCTGTTTTAGTTCGGGAAGCATGGTGTCCATTATCTGCTGCAAATTTGCAGCTTCAGAGGTTAGGCTGAAATAGAGAATTTTTAAATTGTAGGAACCATCCCGGCTAATAAAAGCAGTGTTCTCTCGGTAGCTCACTTCAACCTCACTTTCTCAAAGGTCACTGCAAGAATGGAGCGATCAAAATTATTCTCTTTGACGCAGCTGTCTTGGGAATGAGCACAGTGCAGTAGAAGATAAACTTCGTTCTAAGAAACGTAGACATGTGTAAGCAACGGAGAAATATGGGGGTCGATCTCGCTTTGCTACAAGAACACGAAGTGACAAGCAGCAGCTCGTGGACAGCCTGCTTTCTGGCGTCGTCATGGAGCATCTCTTGAAATTTCCGGCGATTAGCATACGGTTGCTATGAAGAGGCCCGATAAGGCGACTGAGATATTGGTGCCCATCTTTCGTTATCTGCTTTTCTTATTGTACAGGGAAGAATTTGTATTGCCCTACAAGCAGCGTGTCCGAAACGGCGATCCCCTTAACCAGCGCTCAGCCCTTGGCGAAAAGGCCAGCTAAGCCTCACCCAGCGAACTAAGACGCCTAGTTTGGCCCGAGGTAGAGCATCGAAATCGACCTATGAAAAAACTGAACGTCGGCAAAAGTCCTGGGGCCGACGACTACGACCCTGCCACGTTGACGTCATGCACGGTTCATAGCTTACCCACACGTGACCCAACCACGGCCATAGTCTGATCACGTCGGCGGTACACGCTGCCTTGCGCTTAACCCATGCCTGGCCAGCATTCTACTGTTTCATGGCTGGTGGTTTCTCCATTGTACGTCAGAAGCTTGGTTGAACATTAAAATTAATCCTGCGGAAGCTTTTTTTGAACATGCAGCATTTGCTTAAATAGGGCTCTAGCTTTGTAGCATCAACAATATAAAACGACGAACTTGTTCAGTTTGCGCAAGAGCACCCCATTCGTAGATAAATTAAATAAGGGCTGCACACCGACTAAGGAAAATACAGAGAGCAGCTTTTTATTGGCTAATCTTAAATAATCTATGCAGGCGAAACGTTCGGATATAATAAGTAGCACTTTTGGTACAAAGTATTAGGTTTTCAACATTTCGACCTCTTTAGACAGTTTGCGACATTTTTAACTCAGCTTTTAGGCTGAGTTGCAAATGCAATTTTTTATTACTCGTTATTCCCGCCGTCCCATTCTTTGGATATTGTAAGCCACGGCTTGACAGCTGTCGCCAAACTCACTCAGGACTACGCGGTCCCGCCTCACTCATTCTATAAAATGTAAACAATTATTATATCAGCCTTCATTGGTCACTCATAGGAAACATATTTTTATTTTGTTGAAAGGACCACCAGTGGACCATGGTCGGTCCAATGGTGACGTGTTGTTCGCACAGGGTCTTTAGACAGAAAAGGGTCTAGCAAATGTTGTGCTTCAGTTTACATGTTCGAACTCTTGATGCAGGTGCTCTTCAATCACCAATAGCCCGCCCTGCGAAGTTCACAGTCAAAAACGAAGTCTCCAGTTTCCCTCTTGCTGTGACGTGCTAATGTGCAGGCGACAGAAGCGTAAGTAATCGTTTCCTTCTTGGCTTGCTTATGCACAAAAATAGCACACAGTAAACCACATAAATGATTTCATTGCGAATATAAAACACAGTTGTAATTCCGAATTCAGTTTTCAAATTTTTCTGTTTTGATTTGTGGTGACCAGAGACCCAGTAGTTATAAAACTATCACTGTAATATTTTTACCTTGAAGGTGTGCAGCCGACGCTCTCTGTAAAAAAAAAGCGTAGATTGTACCATGAAGAAGTCTTCAAGAATTTAGCCGGGGACGTCGGATTCGCTTTGCGAAAGTTAATATTTATAGCATGAGCATGCTATTGCTATAAAATTCGAGAACGCTGTTTTCCTATTAGGCCGTGCCTAAGAACTGCCAGCCACGTGGGAAGAACACCACCGGTAGGGTCGACAAAGTGACCAATGCAGATGCGTCATCTTTTGCTGTACGACAAAGGTTGTGCTTAAAGGAAACATTAGGGCGTGCAGTGATATTAGCAATCATTTATTTTGATTAAAACTTAACGGTAAGCATTTGGGGTATCTCCCTCTCAGTTCATAGTCTTTGCATGACAGTGAAAACGCTGGAAAACATTATTAGCATTATTGTTTACAGCATGTGACAGCCCAAAAACCGCAAACACATATTGTACAGAGTTATTGAAAGTAATCACGGTATACATATTCCGGTAATATTTCGCAAGGTTGTAAAAGTGAAAAGAAATGTATACAACAAGAGGCGCCTAATCTGAAAACCCTACGTGAAATGTATTTAGGTCTGTCAGCTGTGTACCTAACCGCCACAACTGAGATCTTGACAAGGCCAGCGCATCCCAGCAGCCTAAATCACAACTACGGATCGGCGGAAAAGTGCCATGAAATGAAGCTGCGAGCGCAGATTTGAGCAGACTCACTAGCTGCCGCCTCGCCTCTTTTTTCAAGTCAGTGCGCGCAGGTTAATTTGCTGAGGCTTTATCGCCTATCCCGTCGTCGTCACGCTCACTGAGGGTAGAGAAAGTCATGGAGCGGCCTTGTTAGAGTCGTAGTGGTGAGAGTCTGAGCAAACTGCCTAAATTCAAGTAAAGAAGCTATGAAAAACTTCATTGCAATTTTAAGAGCAATGACTCTTAGTTAACAGCTTTTTAATTCCTTTCGTCAATCCCTTCAAGCACAAAGCCCTCCATTTTTGGTATTAAATGTAGCTCTAGGACTTTCCAGAATAATTCACCAAATTACTGAAAGGAAGTTTTTAGATGAATTCTTCCGGCAGAAACTTACAGGTACCGCCTATGACGCGCAGCTGTTTTCGGTGACCAGAAAGCGGTCATAAATGTTTCCGATCGGGAAAACATTTAAATGCTCTACAGTCGCTTTTAGAGACTATATTGTTACGAAGCGCCAAATACGTTTAATGTCTTGTTTGTGCTCTATATTTTATTAAATTTTTTGCCCATTCCCGAGATATTAGCATAGCTGAAGTAGTCGTTTAGGGGCGGTGAGGAAGGTCGGAGAAAAGAAAGGTGGGAAAGTATTCGGTAAATACAATTTTGAGTTAACCGCATGCCTTTTGTGGAAGTGTTGATGTTTTAGGCTCGAGCTGTGGCGAAATATTTTGACATTTATTATGCGAAACTTAATATGGTGCTGTCTATATATATGCATGGCGCAAACCCAACATTTATTGCGCAAAGTTTGTCAATCGTAATTCACAAACTACTTACAACCCACTACCTCATTTCAGCAAATAGCGCCGGCCTCATCGTCAACATCTCTGTATTGTATGAAGATGCAAGTCTATGCAAAATCCATTGAGTAGAGCATAATGGGTGGCTTGCAATTGTGTGCATACTTGCCTTTGCATAATAAAGTTTATCTATCGAGTGGTCGCATCGCTCTAAGCGACGTGGGAATCAGAATGGCCGCTCTTCCGCAGGACCGAAACTAGTCAACATTTCTCTTTCCTTGTTTGCACCTGTAAAGGTACAATTATCGGCGAACCTCTTGCACCTTATATGCACAGCGTTTTCCGCGCTAAGATGGCCTTTTATTAGATTGTGTGAGCCCTCCACGGATCTTCTTTCATTTGTACATACCATGATCTTTATGATATTCCATCATCATCGTCCCGCGGCGCCGGCCCCGGCGCGCGCTTGGGTTTTATCCATCGAATAAACGCCGGAAACGGCATACCTTGCCTTGCCTTCAAGGCCTTGCCGCCTCGACCTGGCCTTCTTCCACAATATGTATTGTAACGAGTACAAGGCAGCAACACTGATCGGAACCGTTTCACGCGCTACCTCAGTTTCGTCCTCTTTGTCCTCTGGCGTCTCTCATAGCCTGAGTCGCTTTGGGACGTTAAACCCCACAAACCAAACCATCTTTGTCCTCTGTTCTTCTGTGTCCTCTTTTCAGAGAGGCATGCGGCATTACCCCCCCCCCCCTCTTCGAAAGCGGCGACTCGACGCTGGGAGTGTCTTCAGATTATGCACACAGGAGAAGCAGGGAACACAAAGCTGCACACGCGCAAAAGATCACTGCCTCTCATAATACGGTTTCATCCGCACTACATGAACAGTTTCAGCACTTGAGCGCCGCGGTGTTGAAGGTCGTTGGCTCCGGGCAACAACTTCGTAAGTCACGTTACTAAGACGCCGAATGACCTCGTATGGCCCAAAGTAACGGCGAAGTAGTTTCTCGGAGAGTCCTCGACGGCGCACTGGTGTCCACACCCAAACAAGATCGCCAGGTTGGTAGTGAACGTCTCGGTGTCGGAGGTTGTACCGACTGGCATCGCGATGTTGTTGTTGTTGAATACGGCATCGTGCGAGCTGGTGCGCTTCTTCGGCCCGCTGTAGAAATATGTCGACGTCTGCATAGGCGTTGGTGACATCGTCGCCATGACTTATGGGTAGCATAGCGTCCAACATTGTGGTGACGGGACAACCGTAGACTAGCTGGAATGGCGCAAGACGCGTCGTCTCCTGTTCAGCCGTATTGTATGCAAAAGTTGCATACGGAAGGACTTCATCCCACGTGCGATGCTCAACGTCGACGTGCATGGAAATCATGTCTGCAAGCGTTCTATTGCGGCGTTCAGTCAGTCCGTTTGTTTGCGGATGGTAAGCAGTAGTCCTACGATGACTTGTGCGGGTAAGACTGCAGAGAGCCTGCATTAGTTCAGCCGTAAAGGCTGTACCGTGGTCAGTGATAATAACCGACGGGGCACCGTGGCGCAGTACGATGGTCTTAAGAAAAAACTGGGCTACTTCTGCAGCAGTTGCACGGGAAAGTGCCTGTGTCTCGGCGTATCGCGTTAAGTAGTCCGTCGCCTCTACTATCCATCTGTGCCTTGATGCGGACGTTGGGAAAGGGCCCAGAAGATCCATGCCCACTTGCTGGAAAGGGGCTGTTGGCGGAGGTATCGGCTGAAGGAGCCCTGCAGGCTTCAGCGGAGGTGTCTTTCGCCGCTGGAAATCTCGGTATGTTATCACGTAGTGCTGGACTGAAGGTAGCAACTTAGGCCAATAGTACTTTTGTCGAATGCGTGCTAATGTTCGCGTGACTCCTAAATGACCAGCCGAAGGCTCATCGTGGCATGCGTGCAAGACTTCTGTCCTGAGATCGGACGGCACAACGAGAAGAAAGGTTTCCTTGTTGTGCTGAAAGTTTCTCTTATATAGGACGCGATTTCGAATCTTGTAGGAGGTTAAACCCCGTGCGAAAGCACGTGGGACAGCTACATCAAGGCCTTCGAGATGCTCAATAAGTGGGCGTAAACCGGGGTCAGCCCGTTGACGCTGGGCCATGTCGGTGGTCGTGACGACAGCAAGAAACGGGAAGCCATCGTCTTCTCGGTCGGGAGGGGCAGCATCAACTGGTGCACGAGACAAGCCATCGGCGTCGCTGTGCTTACGGCCGCTCTTGTATTCAACCGTAATGTCGTATTCTTGGAGACGGAGGCTCCACCTTGCAAGCCGTCCAGAGGGGTCTTTGAGGTTGGCTAGCCAGCATAACGAATGGTGGTCGCTCACAGCCCTAAAAGGTCGGCCATAAATGTAGGGTCGGAACTTAGTTATGGCCCAAACTACCGCGAGACATTCCTTTTCCGTGATTGAGTAGTTCGTCTCTGCTTTTGAAAGAGAACGACTTGCGTAAGCGATAACTTTCTCAGTGCCATTTTGCCACTGAATCAGAACGGCACCGAGTCCAAAATTACTGGCATCGGTATGGATATCCGTAGCGGCGTTTTCGTCAAAATGGGCAAGTATCGGGGCGGCCTGCTGTCGCCGGCGCAACTCGTTGAAAGCATCCTCTTGATCTTCTTGCCACGCAAAAGGAACATTGTCTCGAGTAAGACGCGTAAGAGGCTCGGAAATCACTGAAAAATTCTCTACGAAACGCCTGTAATAGGCACAAAGCCCCAAAAACCTTCTAACGGACTTTTTTCGGTTGGGCGCGGAAACTTTTTCACAGCAGCAGTCTTGTCGGGATCTGGTTTCATGCCCTCAGAACTAATAACATGGCCAAGAAAGCGGAGCTCCTGGAATCCGAAATGGCATTTCTGTGGTTTTATCGTCAGTTGGACTGAACGCAGTGCCTGTAGTACCATTCGCAGTCGGTCAAGGTGCTCCTCAAAACTAGCCGCGAAAATGACGACATCGTCGAGATACACTAAGCACGTTTGCCACTTCAGTCCAGAGAGAACGGTGTCCATCATTCGCTGGAAGGTTGCTGGTTCAAAACAGAGACCGAAAGGAAGCACTTTAAATTCATAAAGGCCGTCGGGGGTGACGAACGCTGTTTTCTCTCTGTCCCTTTCGTCCACTTCTATCTGCCAGTAGCCATTCTTGAGGTCAAGCGACGAGAAATATTTGGCACTGCGTAACCGGTCCAATGCGTCGTCGATACGTGGGAGCGGGTATACGTCCCGTTTCGTTACCTGATTTAACTTACGATAATCGACGCAAAAACGCAAGGTGTTGTCTTTTTTCTTCACTAACACTACATGCGAAGCCCAGGGGCTGGTAGACGGTTATACCACGTCATCGGTAAGCATTTCCTGCACCTGTCTTCGAATAGCCTCTCGTTCCGTTGACGACACTCGGTATGGGTGTTGGGAAATCGGCTTGGTCTCCGCGTCAACCATAATGCGGTGTTTGGCTACTGGGGTACGCCCAACTTTCGAAGACGTTGCAAAGCATCCAGCAAATTCATGAAGGAGGTCTAGGAGTCGCCACCGCTCAACCACCGACAGATTGGCATTAATGTCCACAATTGATAGAATGTCGGGTGCATTACATCGGGCTGGCGACGGCGGCGCCAGAGTACAGATGTTCCTTGGCTCGATAAAGTCGGCAACATACGCGATGCCGTTCCCTTCGCAATGTGCTGAAACTCGGTCCCGAAATTCGTAATCCAGAGCTTCGCACAACCGTCCCGTAAGCAAACAAGACCTCTTGCAGCGCAGATCCCTTTCTCAAGAAGCAAACCCACGTTCGTCTCTGCCAGTACGTCTCGGTCGCATGGTGAGTCGCTTTCTACCCAGATCATAATGCTGCACCGTGGCGGGACCGTAACGTCACCAGCTGTAATACGTAAAGCGGACGTTGATGAACCGTCGACGATAGATCTCGCAATTTCTTGCCTCGGCGAAAATGTCACTCGTGATTCTTGCAAATTAATTATCGCACCATTAGCCTGTAAGAAGTCCAAGCCGAGTATGACGTCTCGCGAACAGTGGGTAAGTACAACGAAGTCGCAAACATAAATCCGTCAATTGCAACTCTCCCAACGCAGCTTCCAGCTGGGGTAATAAGGTGTCCCCCCGCAGTGCGGATCTGAGGCCCAGTCCACTCGGTTAAAACTTTCTTCAATTTCCTGGCTAACCCACTGCTCATAACTGAATAGTCCGCCCCCGTATCAACATAAGCTGTAATTAGACAATCGTCGACAGAAACCGGTATGTCCGAAACTGCGCACACAGGATCACCGTTGCATGTCGACGTCTGATAGCCGCTATCTTGTACTAAGCTTGATGGAGGATGTTCAGCACTTCGCTCGTCAGCGGCCTCACCTCCGCAGGTCGCTGTTCCTAGTTTTCCCGAAGCGTCGGGGAGCGGGGGCTCGTCGAACGGCTAGTGCGGTGTGTAGAGGGCCGTGGACTTGGAGAACGATAACGGGAAGAGGTAATGACGCGGGACCCGTATTGTGGGACGTCCGGAGGATTCGTATGCGTCGACAGGTACTCCTCGATTTCGGGTGGTCGTTCACCACTCCGAGGACATCGTGCACGCGGATGGAAGCCACGATGTCCGGCGCGGCGGTACGGACAGAACCTTAACATGTGACCGGCCTCACCACAGTGGTAACAAAGAGGCTGATTGTCAGGGGTACGCCAGACGTCAGTCCTTCGGAATCGTGCTTCGGCTAGAAGAGGAGGATGGCGTGGGCTTGGATCAAGAGTAGGGGGGTTCACTCTGGCTCTGGGAGAGCCGTACCCACTGTGGTGCTGGTTCGGATGCGGCACAGTGTGGTTCCCTCTTGGAGGATCACAGAGGTTATGCTGCTGAAGCACGGCCGCGTACGTTGGCACACTCGGTGGCGGTGGCTGCACACCAGGCACAGACGGTTCCGGGACGACGGCTTGCCTCACTTCTTCGCGAACGACCTCCGCGAGTGATGGAAGCCTCGACGACGATGTTAGACCCTGTAGCTGAATATGTCTCAGCTCTTCCCTGACCACAGATCGAATCAGCTCCCTTAAGGCATCATCAGAACCGTTGATGCCGGAACCGTAGCCGACCGGTGACATGGCGGACACGTTACGGTTATAGTGCTGAGCCCTGTGTCGAAGTGTTTGTTCTATCGTGGTGGCCTGCGCTAGAAACTCTATGCCGTGCCAGGTGGATTGCGCACAAGCCCAGCAAATAGTTCTTGCTTCACCCCGCGCATTAGGTGGCGCACTTTCGTCTCCTCTGACATATTTGGATCAGAACGCCTAAAAAGGCGGATCATGTCCTCGTAGAACATTCCAATGCTCTCGTTTGGGGCTTGGATACGAGATTTCAGCGCCGACTCCGCACGCTCTCTTCGGTCGTTGGCAGTGTAGGTCGCCAACAGCTGGCGACGAAAGAGGTCCCATGTTGATAGTGTCGTTTCGTGGTTCACGAACCACGTCCGCGCTGAATCTTCAAGAGCAAAGTAGACATTATAGAGCTTCCTTTGCTCATCCCAGCCGTTGTAATTGGCGACCCGTTCAAATTGGTCCAGCCAGTCTTCAGCGTCCTCATAAAGCTCGCCATGGAAGGACGGTGGCGTTCGAGACTGGAGGACGACGAAATGGGGTGAAGACTCTCCGTTAGCAGCAATGTTCGTGTTGGATCTATGCATGTTGGCCACAGGCGTGCAGGAAAGAGGGCCGAACTCTGGTGACTGACCTCGAAGGCGGCGGCTGCAACTGCGATGGACCGGTGTCAAATCCGTGGTGGCTCTCGGTTGCCCTTGAGGGGTTGCACTCAGCAAAAAGGGAAATCGAACCCAGCACCTCCACCAGAAAATGTAACGAGTACAAGGCAGCGATCACTGATCGGAACCGTTTCACGCGCTACCTCAGTTTCGTCCTCTTTGTCCTCTGTTCTTCTGTGTCCTCTTTTCAGAGAGGCATGCGGCAGTATAATAAAATTAAACATAATATTACCCCCTCCGTGTTTAATCGAGAACCACTTCGCTTGAACTCACCCCAAGCAAAATATACCAGAGAAGAACATTTTAGAAGTAGAACGTGTTTATAAATACACATTTTTCTCACATCAAAACATTTTCCTATAACAAGCAATATATTTCTTACTAGTCCCTCTAAATGTTCGTAGATTTGAGTGAATATTTCTGCCTGCGTCCAAAATAACCCTCCTGCTTTTTATGCTAGGATTAACTTCTTGATGAAAGAGAAACTAAAATAATAAATCGAACATTATCTGCGCATCAGAAGATATCAGTATCCTCGTCAATATTTCCTCATTAGTATTTTTGAGTATTCAGTACTTGCCTTGCAAATAAAATTTGAGCTCAGAAAAGTAGGTTATATAGTGCACAGACAGGCGCCGATCCCACCACCCCTTTGCTCATAAACATTTACAGTATTTAGTAACCGTGTAATACACGAGTCCGCTGCGAGGCTGCATTGGTCGTTTAGCCTAAAGCCAATCATGGAGGAATTTTTAGGGAAGGGGACATCACCTCAAGCATTTACCACATGTAAGGACTTTCATCAAGTAGGTCTTGGCTGCGAATTCTAGATTAACCTTTGGCATAGTTTACGATTGCGTGAGTAGTCAAATATACGAAAGTAGCGGGTTTTCTTAAAAATGAACAAACAAGTTCTTCTCTATTAAAGTTTCGGACGTGAAATTGAACAGTGTTAATGCAAAACCTAAGAGGGAAAGCATGTGCGCAATAGCAACTATTTTCAGAACAGACGCGGACGAGAAGGGGATACAAACAAAACACACACGGAACACCAACTTGCCCAAGCGTGCACTTTAGCAAGGTTTTAAACGTAAATGTGGCATCGCGTTTTCAAGAGCCCTTAAGCAGAACCACTAATGACATGACCTAAAGAAGAGTACTTTGTAAGAAAACGGACTAGCCAGTGTTGACAAAGCTTCCAAACATGTTTATTTCAGAAACTGCCGGCGTTACTGCAGCCTGGAAGAAATAGCAGCTCTCACTTGCACCCTGGCATTAAACACTGTATACTACGGTGTTTCGGCAAGATTACTTTATATGGTCAGGTGAAGTGGACAATAGCTAAAATGTTCTGATGTGTGTAGAAAATTGCATTTTAAAAAACGCTACTCAGCAATCCTGATGAATGTTTCAAAACTTAAAAGATCAGTATAATTTGCCTTGTATATGTTTTAAGATCTGCTCCACTTCACTTTACATCAACTCGAAGTTTCTGTGCAACACATATCTTAATCCGCATGGTCAATTATAATAAGCATCTAATTTCAGATGTTTCTTTTGGCACCATGACTCACTACTCTGCCATAGGAGGAACAGGTGAGCATATTAGCCAGTGTGTACACTGCAGGCTGATGTCAGATAATGCCACTGGAATGTGCATTCTTTATGGCTTTTATGTATATTTAGAGGACAATATCAGTTACATTTAAAATATGGCTGCTACTTAAACGCACTGCCTTCGAGTGGAGCACTTTTGCAGATATCTTTAATATGAACTTTAAATAATATATTTTGAAAAACGAGGCTACTCCTGTTCCGTCCCTGGCTGTTGCACCGGGGCCTTTATCCTTTTAATGAGGTGAAATGACAGTACATAGTCAAGCTAAAGGTTCGGTTGGCGCTTAGAATTCTGCGCAAATGTATTACGATGCGGATATTATTAACCGTCCTCGTTCCGCAGGAGTCATCCTGCTTACAAAAATAAAAGGCATAAAAGTTTTCTTTGTTACCTAGTTCAGCCGTATTTTAAACTTGATTTCAATCCAGCGCTGAAGGCAGTCTTTGCAGAAAGCGGCCAGAGGGACGGTATCCAGGCTCACTATGAGTGCGGCAGTTGACCAAATAGTGACAAAACTGAATCTTTCGGCGACATCCAGCAAGGTGTTTAACATTACCTTACCTCAGCTCTCTTGGTGGCTTCATAACGTCGTAATTCTAATGTCAGCCCACGGCAGCAAAATACAACGATCATGCCTTCGTGCAAGGACGCTATTGCATTAGTTACGTTTTGGCTGGTAGATATAACTGCTTGAATGGAACTTGAGATTCGTAACAGACCGTTTGTAATAGCAAATCATATTTCAAATTTGAAAAGAGCGATTTATATCGTCGTAGTGCCTCACCAAATGTTTGCACCCCGTGCGCTATAATCGACAC